>CM065319.1:16578032-17178032 GCA_033032175.1 Saturnia japonica
TCTTCAAGAATCACTCCATTCATTGAAGAAACCGTATGAAAATCCGTTCGGTAGTTTTCGAGTTGTTCGCGTTCTGACAGACAGACAGGCGCAGCAGGGGAATTTGGTATATAATATAGTAATATAGTGTATCGACATCGCATTACAATGATGGAGTAGCAACACTATCCTGTTACAATATTTGACAATGGTGCCAAATTACATCTAAAATACTTAATTTAATTCAGGTCTTAAGAAAGCATCTGTGAACGTCAAAACATTACTAGCGATTCGGAAAATATCTCGTTGAGAAACGCCGTGCTAGCAAGAAGTCGTGGTTATAATTTTTTTTTCTTATAACTGTATAATGTTTTTGTTGTTTTTTTATTGATTTACAGATTTTAGTTTGAGCACCGTCTCAATCGATATAGCCGAATAAGCAGGAGTCACTTTCACAGCTGTTGGAACACTTCCATAGCTGGTCGGAGACAGATATTTAGTAGTGTTATTTTCTTTTCGAAGGTCCGCTGAAGATAATTACACACTTAGCTTAGAAAAAGAACTGACCCTAACCCAAACCTTGTGCCATCCGAAACCTGTTAATGCATGTTATTGCTTGGTAAACCAAAGACATGTCTACCATAAGCAATGTCTGCGTAGACTGAGAGATACAAGTGATAATAAAGTCTATATTTTGAAAATGTGAACGAAGATAACTTACACGCAAAGCCTAGACGCCTTTCGGAGCCTATCATTGCATGGTTGGTAATAAATATATTTCACAGTGGTAGCCAGTTTGGCGAGCACTGGAAAATATCTTGGGTGTAGCTTCGTCACGGTGTTGTCCTTCTTGTAAAGTTTTAATCAAAATCGTTGACACGGTCTTCAACATAGCTAGTATTCTATTCTTAAGATAATTTCTTAAGAACTAATAACTAAGTATTAACTGCCTCGTTAGCCTAGTGGTCATAAGCGCGACTGCTATGAGCGAGGTCCTGGGTTCGAATCCCAGGTCGAGCAAAGTGTTATTGGGTTTTTCCTATGAAATTATCAATAGCAGCTCGAAGTTTGGCTTCGTGCCCGATTAATCGCAATAGGCTCACCCCCTATTACATGGGACCTAAAAACATACTCGGCGAACTGTGGGTGTACATTATAGTACACCTCTGCCTAACCCTTCGGGGAATATAGGCGTGATGGTATGTTTATGTTTATAATTTCATTATTCTAGTGAAGATAATTTCAAAACAAGTAGTTTGACATCCGATAAGCCTTTTCAGAGTTTATCTTTACATTTTATATAAGTTCCCCACCGCGTCTGTCTGTCTGTCATGGATTTTCATACGGTTTTCGTCAATAGACGGAGTTATTCATGAGGAAGGTATAGGTGTATAATTCCTTAAGGTTTTCTGTCAGTTGGCTGAAATATGACGATGAATGTTGAAGACGATAGAAAAAACATACCGACTGAGAGCTTTAACGGCGTGCGTCGTGTAAACCAATAGAGTTATTTAGATATTAATACGTGAAGCAAAAGCTTTCTACCCCTTTTAAACCGTATTGCGTGCACGGAAGACTGTGAGATTTGGCATGGTTAAAATTTATATGGAGAAGGAGTGCAGAAAGCTAAAATTTATCTATAATATCTGTTACTAATATATCAAATTACATTAATTGATACTGGGAATCTTAACACGACAAGTGCCATTGAACTTAGACCCCTCAAAATATTGACATTATCACTCAATGAAAAGTGACAACAAGTGATGTAGATAATACTCATTGTTTAGGTTCATGAATACTGTAAATGTCAAACAGAAAATAGTCTATGATCACAAAGTCACTGGTCAAATTTAGACTTTAGGGCGATCGCTAATATCTATAACACTCCTAAAAAGAAATTTAGGCATATATGCTCTGCTACCCGTACGAAGCTGGGGTGGGTTGCTAGTATTAAATAAAATATAATTTACTTTGAGACAAAACTACGTATTTTATTTTATTAACATGTTATTACTAACACGCATTCTTGTCTGTCTGTTCGGCATAAAGGTTTCAATTGATGTCCGGTAAATTAACTTAAAATTCAGTATAATTTTTTGAATTATCGTCATGCATAATTCGACTAAATCTTAAACTTACTAAATGGAGGAGATACTTTCTAAATGCAATCCTATTACGTAATAAAAAAAATCTGCAATAATTGAGGCTTCAGTTATTTATTATATTATTTAATTACTTTATAATATACTGTTTGTTTCTTCTCCGTAAAATATTTTCCTCTTTATTTATTTTAATCTTTCAATGTTTACTTTTTAATTTCGAATTATAATATAACCAGTTCTGCTTTACGGTTTCCCGTTACATTTTCAAATAAAAAAAAATCCTTTCTTAGCCAATGCCTACGTCGTAATAACAATGTGTGTTCATTAGTTTGAGCTGTGTTTTATTTTATATATATTTAGATAAGTTAATAAAGTTGAAATGCTATTTAATACAAAACTCGTAGCACAGATGGCGCGCGGGAAGTGAACTGGGAGTGTTTCACTTTTTTATTATGGAAATAATTTTTTTTTCATGAATAATGAAGCTGTAGGACACTGCGATTTGGATCTACTAGATCGCGATCACCATACATCAAGTGTAACACCCATTATAGTAAAACGCCTATATCCAGTAATCGCAGTTTTGTGTTTTGGCTCTTAGGCCTCCCCCAAAGATCGCCACAATGACTAGTTCTGTGCTGCCCGCATTCAGCGGCTTCTCGCAACCTTTACCAGGTCGTCAGTCTACCAAGTGGAGAGCTTGCCCACGCTGCGTCGTCCAGTATGTGGCCGCCACTCGAGAACTCTTTGACTTTGACCTCATCGGTCATCCGTTCTACGAGCTACGTTCTTCACCCATTGCCACATAAATCTAGTAATTCTTGGTGAGTTTGGGTTTTGTTATTATTGTATTTTTTTTAATAGCTCATGCATTACGATATTACAAGTGACAAAAGCAATTTAGAACATAGTATTCAATGGTTTGAGTCTAAGACTCCTCATAAGTATGGCACGTCCAAATTTCTTTGGACATTTCTTCTATTTAGAACAGTTCGTCTAGTGGAATATCTCCACCTTACAGAAAATCAACAACTTTATGTTGTGTTTCTTCGGTGAGTAAGGTTTCCAGGGCTGCTCGAGTTAGGGGGATCCAAGGTCGACAACGTGCTGATGATAGATACCTACGGTGATACAAACATCCATAGGCTTCGGTAGCCACTTGTCATCAGACTGGCTCTATGCTTACTTGCCCCATTATAGATGTAAAAAAGAAATTGGGACGAAGCAACAACACAGAATTGATCTATTTTTATATTGCCAGTGGAGCCGCTGACAATAGATACTTAAAGAAAAAAAAAACATAATTCTGTCCCGCCATTTATCTACGCACTTTCGTATGCACACACTCGCGAAAACCGCACGTACTAACGTAAAAGCAATTCAACATGCAAACCGACCAATAAATAGATTGAACTAAACGGTGAAATTTAAAAAAAGGAATAAAACGATTCGAATCGTTTACGCACACACGCCTCTTAATGCAGCCCGATCATTAACGATTACCATACAATTTTTTGCTTTATATGTTCTTAGATAAAGTTAAAATTTGATTGATTTGCCCTTATTGGTAGAACTAGAGTTATACGTGCGTGGGAAAGACGCTACGAACACTGACGTACAATTTTGGATTATATGAACACCGAATTTATATACCTGTGTGCGTTCATTGTATGTGTATGGACATGCGAATGCATTCTTTTTGCATTTGTATCGCATCGTTGTTTATGTGTTTGACACGACGACCGGTATGTGTGCGTGATTTCGTTATTCACATGATGGATTCGCGTGTTTGTATTAGTGTCTTTTCCATTTTTTTATTCCACTGGCCGCGAGCACACAGTGGGCTGGATAAGCAGTGAAAAAATAATTTTAACTGGCACACTGCGAGCAGTGTTTAATTTTCGTGCTCTCTGTCCAGGGCGAAATGGAACGTCATTACGTTTTAAATTACGGATGGCGGTTGTTTTCCTTTTTTTATATTTATTTATACGGTTTTTAATTTGCATTGTTTGCTTAATTTCCGAACGCGCAGTACGCGTAGTTTTATTTGATGTTTATTCGAATACTGAATATTGTACATGTATTAAAATATTATCATTATTATTTAAGTTATTGCAACATGGGTTCGGTTATTTTTTCATAAATAGAGATGGTACACCTAGTGTCTACCATACATAACCGTGAGGAAAGAATTTTTCTTTTGAATCTATTCACTTATATCGTAGACAGTGAAAAGAATTAGACAGACCGATCTTGTAACGGGTGCAAGACAGCAACATTTTTTAAATATTTTTTTTAGATAACGATTAATGTTATCATTTTATACACTTTTCTTAAAATTTACTATTGTACGCACGTACAAGACATTTTCAATGCCAAACGTACAATAAAATGCTAATTTACTGTATTCTCGTTTAAAACAGCCATGACAAAATCCTCTCATACTCGATTATTTTGAGAGCTGTGACGCTTTTAGCACCAAAAAAGTGGTTAAAAGACAGAAAATTCATTCTCTTTTGCTCTTCATTTCTTTTGGATATCGCTCTTTCAGTTAATAGTGAAATAGTAAGAATTATCCCAAATTCTTTTAGCTATTCCCTTTACGATTTATATTTAAAGCATTAAGCACTTTTTTTGTATTATTTGTATGTACTTTGTAGTATTTATTTGTATTTCTTCATTAATACGACTTTGTCTCTAAAAAGTATCGGTTATAAATTAGGTTGATTAATAATCCTGTTCTTAGTGTTATGGAAATTGTTTACTTTTAACCGAATTTAAAAAGAAGGAGTAGGTTATCTAATCGGTTGTTATTATTTCTTATTATTTATGTTTATTACCACATAACTCCGTCATTTATAAACCGCTTTAGAAAATTATTTTATTGTTAGACCTTGTTGTTGTTTTATTGTTGCATTAGGCCTTAGATTTTGAAGATGCAAATGAAAACTCTTCTAAACCGAATAGGAAGATAATATTAATCCAAGACTAGGTAGGTGCCTAACTAAGGACATTCTGAACTAACTTGGACTACGAAGGTGAACTCGGAACTGAACAATAAACAGTACGAATGTGGAAGTTCCTCCCTTGCTTCCTTGTGTTTGTTCTACCTTTCGTATAAAGGGTTATGTTCCGAGGAATTGTTCGGTATGTGAAGGTTACAGGAAGTCTTAAAATAGCACCAGTCACAGAGAAGTTGAGGGGTTATAGGCTAGTATGGTACGGGCATGTCATGAGGAGGGATGAAAATTATATAACTAAAATAATGTTAAGCATCAAAATGGACGGATACAGAAGTAGAGGAAGACCGAAGAAGGTATGGATGGATTGTGCGAAGACTGATATGATATTTGATAGAGTGGAGTGAAAGATGAAAACATGTTGTGCCGACTCTACTTAAGTAGGATAAGGGGTAAAAAGATGATGATGTTCGGTATGATGCCCGCGACTACTTGATACAATCACACCGCTCACTATAGGCACGGAAGTTCATCCTCACACTTTGGAACCTAAATCGTCGCGGACAGTCTGATTTTACAGGAATTTTCTTTCTGCGAACGTTGCGGTTGTGGAATACGCTGCTGAGGTTTCCCTGGGGACTACATTATGGGGTTCTTCAAAAAGAGGGTAAATAGGTTTTAAAGGGTCTGCAACGAGCATGTGATACTTCTTGTGATGCAAGCGTTCATAGGCTGCGGTGGCACTTACCATCAGGCGGACCGCAAGCTTGTTTGCCACCATTGTGGTATAAAAAAAAGTAGAGTAGTAGGAAAATTTCATGGGAGGTTTCTCTCCACTTGGGACAGTTTAGCTAATTGAATATCCTACGGAAGATCGCAGTAAAATAACCTAGTGTTGCGTTCCTGCGGAAAGTAGAGTTTCCAGAAGTTTTTGGGGAGGGGGTTCAAGGTTGTGCTAGTGACACCTACATACGTCCATAGGCTACGGTATCCGTTTACCATCATGCGGGATATATGCTTGTTTGGCACCTTTATCCTATAAAAGAGGCACAGGAACTCTGTAAAAAAACAATGTAACCTTGCTGTGTTTGGGTTCAATGGAATTTTCATGAGATGCACTCTACCTATAAGTGATTTTAATGGTATTATTAATATATTCGAGTCGTGTATTATGGTTGGTTTATTATTTTTCAAATGTTTAGTTGCAATCAATTTTAAATTTAATTTATTTAGATGTATACTTAAGTTACTTCGCTATGTACACGATTGTTAACATTGGCTGGCACCGACTCCTAAAATAACAATAATTATATATGTATTCGTGTCCTAATAAATTATGTGGCAGACGCATTGTTCGTAAGAATATAAAGTTGAGTTAAAAAAGGATATTTTAAAGTAATTTAAAGTAAATAAATTACGTTATTATTTTTTTGTGTGTATTTTTTCTAAGTAGAATACTATTCAGTGCTTTGCCTCTTAAAATTTCTCAAAAACCCTTTTATAATGCCTCATCTACTATCGTTACGCCATCTATTTCGTTACGCCTTTCAAAATCTATTTGCTTACTTAGATTTGTATTTTTTTTTACATAAATTATAGGTAACAAAAAACTCACTTGATGTTAAGTATATGACTTAAGATAGTGGTAGCATGCTAAATCTAGAAGGGAATTCTCAGAACAAACCTATAGGTAGTGTAATAATTTAGTCTTCTTCATATCGTCATTTCCATCAAATGTAAATGATATAATTTAATTATATAATATAATAATACAGACAACAAGGAAGAGAACAAAGACGAGGTAGAGGAAGGAGAAGGAGAAGACTATAGATAAACACATAATAACAATAATAACATAAATACCTTTTTTTCTGTGGGCTACGGGACGGGGTATTTATTAAAACCGACGTAAAGTCGAGATTGTGTAACAATATGATATAATATAAAAGTGTGCCTACGTACAAAGTACTTCTTAAAAACTTCTATGGCAAAGTAATTTTAAAATCTCGTTTATATTTATACGAATCTAAAGCTTTAGATTTCCGAGACTTAGAGGGAGAGAAAAAGGAAGATATGTTAGCAATTTAATGAATTTAATTGTCATTAAAATATTAAAAGTGTCGAAAATTAATACAAATTATAAATTTAATTTTAATTTATTTCATCATTATCTACATTATTTGATGCGATTTCTATTGGTATTGTTGTGACTAAAGTATAAGTAAAATATGCAATATAAGTTCGCGTTTCAACATTATCTAAATATCTTGTAAAAATAGCATCTATTGTCGTTCCTGAATTTGTAGTTTATTATTATTTAACTGTAGACTAAATATTAGAAATTATTTTAATTTATTTATGATATATTTATATTTTATGAAAAATAGTATATTAAATTCTTAAATGACGAGTGTCAAATTAAAATGCCACATGTTATTTGTAAATATTAAAACTTCCTAACCTTCAAACGAATTAACATAAAAAATTGTATGTTAACAAAAAGGGAACAAATGTATTACTTACTCTGAACAACTGCTTAGTATAGGATTTACAAATTTATTACAAAATGTTTATTTAACTCACTGTTTACACATTGTCTCCAAGGCTACGTGCTTCATGCTACGTTCGCCCTTTCTCACTCTCTCTCAATCGGTCCCAATCGCTCTCTCCCTTTCTCTCTCAAAACGTTTCATATCTTCGTGACGCCTTTCACCCGGAAAAATTTTACCCTCATGCGCGCGAAGAAGTTTCACTTCAATAAAATAATAATATAATCTAACTAATGCTTCTTCTATAGAGCCTCTATTTTTATTAATTATTAGTAAAGTTAAAGTGACAGTTTTTTATTATTGCAAGTCAACATAGATATTGTACAGAGTGTAATATGTATAATGTTACCTGTCAAATTCGTAATCCATTACCAGTTGCCAATTGTCAACTATTCGTACAGTTTAAAATCTAATGAATGCGTCAAGGCGACTTTATTTCTGTAGTTGGATAAGTTCGTGCGCGACCGTTCTATGTGGCCGATTGACGTTGGCGGGGACGAGGTACTAATGACGATAACGAGGGCGGGTAGTGTATCGGGGAAGGGAAACGCGTGGAATTACTGACGTAGGGGCGCAGTCACAATACAAATAAGCAAACAGTATTACGTCTTCATTAAAATAGTCTAAACAATGTACTTCGAAATCTAGGTAAACTTCGGTACACAACAGTTGCGAGTGCGCCGCAGTTACTAATGATGATATACTATAAAACCAACATCCTAAAATTTAAAATTGTTTTTGTTTTATTAAAGTGAGCAAAAAATTATATATTTATTTAAACAATATAAACTAAAGATGTATCGTGGCACGTCCGGTAGGCACGAAGTTCTTTTCGCTATATTATATACTAGCTGTGCCCGCGTCTTCGTTCGCGTGGTATATTTCGTGTATGAAAAACGACAACTAAATAAAATTTCCCCTCTCACCCTAAGGTATTTGACGGGTATAAGCTTTGAGAATACCCAACTTAAATCATTTTAAATGGTAACAGTTCTTTAGGAAAAGCTAATTTTAATTAATGACCTTATTTTTATGAACCGTTAATATCCAATAAATAATAATGCTTTATATTATATAACTAATATAACATTATATTATATATGTGTGTGTTTAGTATAATTTAATAAAAATCTTGATAGCGAAACATCAAACAATGACATCTATCGTAGAAATTTACATCGAACAGATATTTTTAATCATTTTAAATATTTTAAAATAACATTCAAAACTATCTAATAACATTAAAAAATAATAATAAAAGCCCAGCCTTAAATTATATAAATAAGTGCTTAGAGAAAATATACTTAAATGTGACAATAAATATTAACTCAATTTCATAATAATTTAAACCAAGCCGTATAGCGCCATCTGTGAATACTCCTGAAAAAAAACACGTTTCGGTTTATTGTTTTTTTGAAGATTATGTATAGATGAATGTCCATGATTCTAAGCCTCCCCGTATTTTTTTTTTATAAATATCTTAAATGTACATAATTCCACTCTTTACTCGTTTATAAGTCTAAATTAATAAATAATTAAAATAATTAAGGAATGGCAATAAAATTGTATTTAATAAAGTTATTTTTTAGTTTTTGTAACTCACTTTGTAGATTAATATTTAATGAATTGATTAAATTTATAATTTGTTTATAATAACTAGTCATGTGCCCGCGGCTCCGCATGCTTTTGCTATTACGCAGTAGTTATTTACATCCCGTAGTTTTATTTAAGTATAGATTATAGAAAGTCATATTATTATAATAGTCTAACAGTTGAGCAATGACAGATGACATTGACTTGTATGTCCAGTGTTCTTACGATTTCCAAAAGTATTACTGACAATTCTTATAGCTCACCAATCGTGGAATGACTTATACTTCCCGTGTACAAATCTCACTTTTGATCATAAAAACTCTTCTTAGTGTACGCCATTTATCCCATCCAGACGTAATATCGACTGTTATTGATGCGTTATCTGATGTAACCAATCTCACATATTTGAAATTGTTCTCTCTAGGTAGGGCTTCACCATTCAATTTAATTTTCACGTTAGATTGTAAAGGATTGTCGGGAAAGTTGCACACCATGACGTATTCTGTCTTCGTTCTACTGACGCGTAATCCGTTCAACTCTAAAGATCTATTGTTCCAAATTTTCCTGTATTTCAGTAATGCTGAAATTAAAACTACGTCGTCCGTATATAAGAGATTTCGTGGGACAGGTTTTTGGCCAAGGTCCAAGCTCGGTGAAGCTGTAAAAACCGCAGCAACTTCAGGGCCCCTACGACTAACACTATTGTCAGTTCTAAAACAAAAAATTTTTTTTGTATCTTCTCCGTTAGGTAGTTGATGGTGATTTGGAGGTTTATCAGTCTGGAGATAAATATGAAAACAATCTTTCCAAATTAAATTGTTTATTTCTGTATTATTACCGCGTGCATTGCGTGTGCCGACCGAGACTGGACTGTCCGTGCACACAATGCACAAGTACAACATTAAACATTAATGATGACGCTACAGTGATATTAAATAGTAACGGACTTAGCAGACTACCTTGATGAATACCTACTTTGATGTTAAAGCTTTTCGATTGGCTGCCTCGATTACTGACATGTGTTTTACCTTGTGATACATGTCCATTACGAATGTAATTTTCAGGATCACTTTGAGCCCTTAGAGCTTGCCATCTGATAGCTCAAGCGAGAATGTCTTCAAGCCAGTTTTTGCCGCTTGTGTGTTCGATCACAAAGCATATTTGTGACATGTTTTTTATCTTGTGATACATGTCCTTTACGAATGTAATTTTCAGGATCACTTTGAGCCCTTAGAGCTTGCTATCTGATAGCTCAAGCGAGAATGTCTTCAAGCCAGTTTTTGCCGCTTGTGTGTTCGGTCATAAAGCATATTTGTGACATGTTTTTTATCTTGTGATACATGTCCATTACGAACGTAATTTTCAGGATCATTTTGAGTCCTTAGAGCTCGCCATCCGATAGTTCAAGCGAGAATGTGTTCAAGCCAGTTTTTGCCGCTTGTGTGTTCGATCACAAAGCATATTTGTGACATGTTTTTTATCTTGTGATACATGTCCTTTACGAATGTAATTTTCAGGATCACTTTGAGCCCTTAGAGCTTGCCATCTGATAGCTCAAGCGAGAATGTCTTCAAGCCAGTTTTTGCCGCTTGTGTGTTCGGTCATAAAGCATATTTGTGACATGTGTTTTACCTTGTGATACATGTCCATTACGAATGTAATTTTCAGGATCACTTTGAGCCCTTAGAACTTGCCATCTGATAGCTCAAGCGAGAATGTCTTCAAGCCAGTTTTTGCCGCTCGTGTGTTCGATCACAAAGCATATTTGTGACATGTTTTTTATCTTGTGATACATGTCCATTACGAACGTAATTTTCAGGATCATTTTGAGTCCTTAGAGCTCGCCATCCGATAGTTCAAGCCAGTCTTTGCCTGCTTGTGTGTTCGATCACAAAGCATATTTGTGACATGTTTTTTATCTTGTGATACATGTCCTTTACGAATGTAATTTTCAGGATCATTTTGAGTTCTTAGAGCTCGCCATCTGATAGCTCAAGCGAGAATGTCTTCAAGCCAGTTTTTGCCGCTTGTGTGTTCGGTCATAAAGCATATTTGTGACATGTGTTTTAACCTTGTGATACATGTCCATTACGAATGTAATTTTCAGGATCACTTTGAGCCCTTAGAGCTTGCCATCTGATAGCTCAAGCGAGAATGTCTTCAAGCCAGTTTTTGCCGCTCGTGTGTTCGATCACAAAGCATATTTGTGACATGTTTTTTATCTTGTGATACATGTCCATTACGAACGTAATTTTCAGGATCATTTTGAGTCCTTAGAGCTCGCCATCCGATAGTTCAAGCCAGTCTTTGCCTGCTTGTGTGTGCGGTCACAAAGCACATTTGTTGCTATCGCACCTAGTCAATAGTGCGGGTCAATAGTAAAGCCAATAGTACTGATACTAAGTCATTGTTATCCATAATCGCATCGACACGATTCTCCGACATATATCACATAGTATCTTATTTGATATGATGCGTTGGTAAAGGAAGGCTGTCCTTGTAATAGTATATACTTTTATTTATTTTCGAACAATTCATGCTCGAATATCCATGATAGTTAAGTGAGTATTCCAATTAGTTAATTAGTAAGCTGTTTTTTATGTTAATGTATCATCGTCCCGCTTGAGTTAAGATAGAACCCGATCTACCACAATATCCTGTCTAGTCGATACGACGTGTCACGTGACGCGAAGGTAAGTTTATCGCGCGTCCTATGTTAATAGTTAGAGGGCGTTTACGCAAACAAATTTGTTTATTTTATAAAGACTACTAACTTATGCCCGTGGCTCCGCTCACACCAAGTTTCATTTTAAAAAAATATATAATTCTTCTATGATGTCTCCATACAACTTTTGAACCCTCGTGACACCCCTTTATGGGTTGTATTTAAAAAAATCCGTTCTTAGCGGTTGCCTACTTCATAATAACTATCTATGTGACGAATTTCAGTCCAATACATTCAGTGGTTTGAGCTGTGTTGATAGATCAGTCAGTTACTAACGGTTTCCTTTTTAAGCGACTTTAACAAAAGACGAGAAAGTTTATTCAATTCGAATGTATATTTTTATATATGTTCAGCCATAACTTCTTTGTTTATGAACCGATTTGGATGATTATTTTTTTATTGGATAGGGGATACCTCAAGAGTGGTCCCATTTTAATTTCATTGGCATTAGATTTTTAACTTCGAAGATATACAAGGGAACTTTTCAAAATATTTGAAGTTGGTTTTCTTATTTCTTAAAAATGTCTAGTTCGCAGTCGGTAAGTAAGGTTGCTATCCAAATTTGTACAATGCATGTATAAAATTATATTTTATTAGTTAATAATATAGTGTAGATGCTGAAGCACCCACTTGAATGTAATCCTGGCGCCACCCATGAAGCTATATCAATTACTTATTATCGCTACTACGAGAATATTTTATTAAACTAAACATTTATGTATAGTAAACACGTAACATTTACGCAAACTTTCCCAGTATCGAAATAAAGCGTATCCCGATGTTTTCCGGTCGACCGCATACTGCCGCGGGACTACAAAAACTATTTTCTTTCTCCACTCACTCACACACACATACGACACGTACGGTCTGCGTGTCCTTGGCTAGTTCTTACAGCGGCTATTGTGTTAGTGCGCCGTGTACAGATCGCAAAAAATAAATATAAACTTTATTTATGATTTAATTCTCAAACAAATATTATTTATTCTAGTTCACTACAATAAACATAAATATTAATACGGAATAGTCTAAACCACTGACGAGAGTTAAATGCACAGCCATAATTACTGATACAACAGGTATAAAATTTGAAAAGTAAGAAGGAAGCCTTTTGTGGTATAGGACGGGTTTATGAAAATATATTTTTCGTATATGAAAAAGAATATGAATGCTCGCGTGGGATTATCCCATTAGTTTTGAAGTTTTAGATGTAACCATTTCTATGTACGCTTTAATAATAAGTAAAATTAATGTAATGAAAAGAGAAGATGAATTTCAAAGAATAAAAAACATGGAGTCATGATATTAATTTCACTCAGTTGTTACATGTATGCGCATACATTATTTTCTTTTTAAATTAATTATATAAAGTTTATTCAAATACTAGCTTTTGTCCGCGACTTCGTCTACGTGTTTTTCACCTATGTTTTTCACATCACAGTTTACTTCTATGTTAAATTCCATTGTGATCGTTTCAGAGGTTTAATCGTAAAAAGATAAAAACAGATAAACTTTCGTATTTATGATATTAACATGGAGTATTTTTTTGAATATACCTTATTATATTAAATGAGCAATTCTTGTATATATACATGTAATTGGTTTCTCGGAAACGGCTGCAACGATTTGTATTTAGATAATGTTTTATATTCCAAGTAAACCTAGATAGTTGTTTTTTTTTTAGTCAACGAGCAAAGCTCGGTTGCCCAGATATTTTTTTTTTGTCGAAACTGCATGAACATTAATTTCCATTTATTTGCTCTTACAATATTATTATACTATAAATTTCAATGCCCGGATTTTTAAAAAATTTGATTGTGAAATTTAAATTGTTTTATTATGTGAGCCATTAAGGCTTTTGCTTACATTTAGCACAAGTGCTTTCATATTTAAAACTAGATGCGCCAGTTGATACGGCCGTCTCGCTTTTGACATTTTAGGTACCGTACTGCATGACAGCATGCTGTCGATGACAATTTTTAGGATATAATAATATCATCTACAAATAAAAAATACGTAAATCAGATATGTGGTTCTTGAGCTATAAGCATCATACTACTAAAGAACAGACAGAGGCAGTCGTCTTTTATAATAATCATTGTTGAAAGAAAACAATGCGTATTTTTGTTAAATTAATGATTTTATTGCGTTCATTGTTACCTGTCCTCTCACTAAGTTTTTTTAAAGTTAATCGATGATCTATATAGGTTAGCACTTTACTCCAATTTCAATGGTATTAAGGGGTGATCTGGCTGAAAATGGTAGAAATCTAACTTTTCAGAAGGGACTAGAGACTTTTAGTGCATCTGTCGCAACTTAATTTTGAAATGGGAGAAAATTTTAAAAAGTAACATTATATTGCAAGATGCTATGAATTGTAACTATTTAGGGACAAAAGAAAAAAATTAAATAAGAAATTAAAAATTTTATCACCGCTTTTTTTGCCAACCGTACACTAAACTAGTGTGAGTACTAGACGTCGCCTAGACGCGTTGACCTACAATCCAGCGACCTTCTCTTATGTTGTTACTCCGTCTCCCTTCCACTTTCGTTCGGAGTGTATACGTCTCATTCATGCGTGTCTATTGATAGTTAAGACGGCTCAAGGCCACGTCCGCTGGGACATGGTCAGGGATTTATATCGCGCCATGGCGTTACTGCACCGTTCTTAATTGAGCATTGTTTTGACTAGAATGTGTTTGTTTTGTATTTGAAACTAAGTATTAATTGCAATTTTGTTTGTGTAATTTTATAATCGATATGTTTGTATTGGGGATATGTTTATTGTGAGGTATAATGTATAACGTACCATTGGCCTACAGAAGATCGCAGTCAAATAACCTTGTGTTGTGTTCTTGCGGTGGGTAGGGTTTCCAGAGCTCCTTGGGGTAGGGGGTTCAAGATCGGTAACTAGTGATACCTAAGGGCGTTCATGAGCTACGGTAGCAGCTTACGATCAGGCCGTATGTTTGTTTGCCACATTACTTATATAAAAAAAGGCTATATGAATTGAGAATAATACCTTAAGAATCATAACTTTTCTTATTGTAATTTTCGATTTCGATGAAATTTTGCACCCAGAAGGTGTGTGTGTGAGAGAAACGCGAGTGAAGCCACGGTAACCGCTAGTCTATTTATCTGAGTTTCCTATCATGGTTTTATGCCATCCCTGAACGCTAGGTGTCGCTGACGTCGTAGTTAATATGCAATATGTATTAAAAACCCCGTCGAATCATAAAAGGGTATATAAGTACGGAATGACATAACCAAAAAAAAAATATCAAAATTTGATTTATTATGAAAATAAAAATGTTATTGCGATTTAAAATTAACATATTTAGTTTTAGTTTCCCTAAAGCTTAGCAAATTTTTAAAACATGATAACACCGTCGCCAGCCCCGGCACGGTGCAGCGGTACGTTTGATCGTATGGCGGTACTCCGCACCGCGCCGCCTGTATTGCCATGTAAGTTTCCCATTAAACTAATTTTTTTTTTAACAATTTATTGGAGGTAATTTTTTTTTACTTATAATCTGAGATAGATAACATAAACAGAATATAATCTCGATACCTAATAACATCTTTACTGGTCTGACGGGGTTTTTAATACATATTGTATAAAGGTACTATAATATAATAAAGCGGAAAATAATTTTTGTTCGTTTGTTTAAGCACGCAAATCTTTGGAACTACCAGTCGGATTCGAAAATTTATTTTTGTATATGATAGCTAGATTCACGAGAAATAGAATATGCTAACATTAGGCTACAACTCTCAGCTTACCTTAAATATTAATTTGTGTTAAGTAAGTCGGAAGTGGGAGCCTTCCCGAACTGCTTTATCGGCATGCACTGGTGTAATGGTTAAAGCTAGGCAAATACAATGCTCTACAAAAATATTAATCCTTAGTATATCTACAAAAAGTCTGCGATAGCGTAATTATGTCTATCTCTTATACATAAGCCACAATTTTTTTTTTTAAGATTAAAAATTGATTCTTGAGCATTATTTTTAGGCATGGCATAATAATCCTTACAAACAAAAGTCACTTCATCATAAAGACAATTTTATTTAGTTAAATTTTGTCCTATGTAGCATTTTATTTGGACATAGTTTAGGAGATAATGAAAAATTAAAATAATTTTGACTTACGGCAAGTAAGAATAATTATGATAGACTAAACGTGGTGGCGCGGAGTTTATCGGATAAAATTAACACGGGTGAAACCGTGTGGCACAGCTAGAATTGTATTATTATGACCCAAATTATTTATAATTACAATATATATGTAAAGAAAAATGTAATTTTCTTTAATTTTCAGATTTCCACGCAACAAGCGTCATCGTGTTAGACCGCGACATAGACTAATACTAGTCGCTCTGTAATCTGTGATCAAATGATGACAATCTATGAAGCATCTAACTAGCTAGCTGTCTTTTGAAAATTTATAAAAAATAATATTTTTGTTTCCCAGTTGTGATTTAGGAAATGACATTGTCATTAATAACATTAAATGTCGTATATTTTATTACAGGTAAGATTTTGTTACTAAACTGTTTTATTTATAAGTGGATCAGAATATGTAAAATGAATACAATAAAACTTTTATTACAGAGAAACTCAATTGTGTTTTGAATAACTTTGTCGCCCAAATCAGAAGAAAATACCTTATATATATTTTAATTTAGTGCCAAAAATTTTTAAGGTCTAGTTATAATCTGACAGAAAGTGCAGAACAGAGTCTGGCGGTCACTTATGTGTATATATATATTGAAATTTCTATTTCTAACAAAGGTCTCTGTGGTAACAAAATAACTACCCGTCCACTACAGCTTTCGACAGGAAGCGTCAGGGGTCGGATACATAGAGTTAATATGCATAAATGCTGGAAGCGACACCTTGTCTTATTTACTCGAAACACACTATGCTCCTTAGATCACAATTTAAAGGAAAAAACTCAAGCGGTGTCGTAACGTGAACAGTTTCTTCGCTATATGTTATGTTATGACCAGATTTCTACGCAGACTTTTTTCTTCAATCAATTAAATTTACTTACTGAATAATTAAAAAAACATAAGTTTATAAACCAAAATTAAGAATATATAAAATTGTATATTAGTGTCGGTCGCGTTGGTCATTTTTTAGTATAGCTCTCACCCCTCGATAAGTAAATTGGTAACAAAAAAAAAACCGTGCCATGTGCGAATCGACTCGCGCACCGACGGTTCTGTAATTGTACAACTACATTCACTAAAATCATAAATAGGTAACATTAGGTATTGAAGAAAGCACCGAATAGTAATTCTAACGAATAGATAAACTATATTGAGGGTCAAACTTAACTTTGTCGTTTGAAATCCGATGTCCCCAGACATTGATATATGCCGCAGTTACTTTACCAACTGCAAATAAGTTTGTAATCGCAAAAAAAAAGTGTATTTTTTGTCATGCATTTACAAATTTATGGTTTTCGGATTTTTTCCTTTGTATTTCATTTCATTTTCATTGCTTCTTGCCAAATTTCATTATTTTAGGTCAACTGGAAGTATCTACCCGATAGGTTTTTATTCACATTGCGAGTGTTAAAATATGTGGCATAATAAGCCGTATCTTTTGATAACGTTGACTTAGAAGTTTGATTTTTTACAGCTCCCAGGTATTGCAGACCTTAATTATAACTTGATATTTCCACGCAATTATGAGAAAAAGGGTCTTGACAGACAAACAGACAGACGGACAACGAAGTGATCCTATAAGAGTTCTTTTTAAGTACGAAACCCTAAAAATAGATCGATACAATCGAAGATGGAAACATGCTAAATCTAAAAGAATTGACTGTCATGTGCGGCTGCCGGATAACACCGATAAGTTCTACAAGGCACAACTTGGGCCGTGAACCTATTCGAACCTTAGTGAATGTTCGAAACTCTGGAACGGATCCACAAAATACCTCCTCGATGCCCCGGACAGGTTGTAGAGTCGGGCTGTTCACATTGGGAATGGTGCAGACGTCACTAAGTACATCGAGCCACTTCAGCTGTATAGGAATATTGTTCCCTCTTCCCCCTCCTATAACAGAACCACACGCACTGAGCTACGGAGACACAGTTTTACGTTAACCTCCAACTCGGAACGAATAAAAATCTTCACTATATTATGACAGCGACCACTGACAATGGATTTTAAATCTCTCGATTTTTACCAATGTTTGTGATTATACTACCTAGTATTAGGTATAGTCTTGTCACTTTGCCGTTCTAGAATTAAAAAAAATAATTTTACAGCAGATTTTTAGACAAACAATGACTTTGGGGAGTTTTTTGTCTTTCAAGTTCAAGGTCCATTGCCAAATTAAAATTGGGATATCCCTTTTCCAACAAGGAAAAAAGAATAATTCAAATCGGTACATAAACGAAGAAGGTATTGCTGAAAATTCATAAAAAAAAATTATATACATTCGAATCGCGAACATTACATAACATACCATCACACCTGTATCCTCGAAGGGTTAGGCAGAGGTGTACTAATATACACACCCACAGTTCGCCGAGTATGTTTATTAGGTCTCAT
This sequence comes from Saturnia japonica, assembly GCA_033032175.1. Taxonomy (NCBI): domain Eukaryota; kingdom Metazoa; phylum Arthropoda; class Insecta; order Lepidoptera; family Saturniidae; genus Saturnia; species Saturnia japonica. Next base: position 16,596,511 of record CM065319.1, read on the forward strand.
GTAATAGGGGGCGAGCCTATTGCCTTTTATCGGGCACAAAGCAAAACTCCGAGCTGCTACTGAGAATTCTAAAACCCAATAACACTTTGCTCGATCTGGGAATCGAACCCAAGACCTCGATCATAGCAGTCGCGCTTACGACCACTAGGTTAATGAGGCCGAATTGAAAACCTCTTCCTTTTTGTGAAGACGGTTAAAAATTCAGGGTATTATTATTTGAGCCGCGTCGTTCAACGTGATGTCTAATCGTGTTACCTCAAGGATGCCCTAACCTAGGCCGGCGAGACGTAATGTGACACGCCAAAGTATTTAAATTGTCCCACCAGTAGCAACGGTGCTCGGCTGATGCAATGCGGTTGGTGTCATGCTTTTTAATATTCGTATTACATCATTAAAGTAGACTGTAAACAGGTACTATTCAATCGGTGTTACGGAATAATAATACTCATAGCAATTACTTTTTATAAATAGACGCGATATACTTTCATTAAAAATAATTTGAAAACGTTACAAATTTTGTTATCAGTATCTTGAAACAAAAGAGATAGGAAATCACAGTGTAAGGCGGAATCTCTGTTGTCAAAAAAGGATAAAAGTCTCTTCTCGCTCACGCCGGTATCAACTCGAAAGTGAACTGAGGGCAATTGCCCATTATTCAAGTTGGCATGTAAAGAGCGTCAATGCCGTATCCACTAAAGTATCATTGAATCATAGTGGGGTCTTTTCTAGTAAGTGAATACATTATATTTCAATGGTCGAATAAGGTACAGCCGCCCCGGTAGCGTCTAGACAAGAAAACCGGAACTAAAAGCCCATTGTTCATTACAGAATAGAAATAAACAATTGTTATGTTTCAATTGTTTGTTATTTACCGATTGAATGATTACTGTAATGACTCAATTCACGACGACAAACGATTGATTTATATTGGTTTTTAATCGGGTTTGATTCCCAAACTCGACTGATCAAAATCTTTCCACGTGTCGATATGTAACGGTTGTTATTCTGATTCGTTAGTCTTAGTAGAATTTCAAAAACGGCTTGTAAAAATTGTAAATTGAAAGCTTATATCAATGGAAATTGATAAGCTTAATGGATTGTTAATAATATGAGTAAAAATAAAATAACGGTATGTGAATAATTACTGCAACAAACACGTGCGGAGTCCGCGGACATGCCGCTAGTTAATAATAAATCTGGAGTTATGTCTGTATATATGTCATTTTTTTCACCGATGTCTTGATAGGCATCGATTATAAAGGACACTGGTGACGGAAATAGTATAATTTTATTTTTCTGACTGTCGTTCAATGATGGCTACGCAAATTTTAACAAAATTTTGTACACAGAAAGTTTATGGCATTCCACACTTGATAAGCTATGAGAATTGACTATAATAAATATGATCACAGGCCTATCACTTTTTACCAATAATTTTTTACACCAAATCTAAAGAATATTAATGTCCTACATCATAAATTTTCATTTCTAAATCAATTCTATTTTTAATCTAATACATAAATTGATTTTAATGAAACTTAGTATGCAACCATTTGCAACCAAACTATACTATAACAAATATCTATGTAAAAATGCAACTTGGAGTCATAAAAATCGCACACATACAAAATATGTCGAGGTGTAAACACAATGTTATGCGCGTGAGTCGATCTAAAACACTCGTCCGGCGAGCCGATAATGGCCGCCGGGGTGAACGACCGAGCGGTTACATATTTAGAAAAAAATATTTGGCAAATGTGCAGTGCAGTGATCTTTACACTGCAGAGCAAAATAATAGGACGCGTACTAGTTTTCGTATGAGTGTGCGTCGAGCCACAAATTATTGGTTTATAATTTACTTCAATTCCTGAGTATTAACTCTGTTTAATTTCTAATAATCACAAGGACCTTTTATCTGTCTTCGAAAGATAAATTTTAATTTTAGCTATGTATAGTTCGAAAATATGTTATGAATGGTGAGAACAACTTGTATATAAATACTTTACTTTTCATAACCTGTCCCTTGGCATCAGACATTCTTACACCTGTCAAAAAATACCGAAAGTTGGCACGGTGCCTGCTCCCGCTATTGACACCTACTCTTCTATAAGCTAGGATTTTACTAAAAACCCATATATGACCTATTTTAACTTATGTATCATAACAACGAAAGAAAAGGACCAACTTTAGTACAAAAAATCAAACATTTTGTTCATAAGTCATTCTGTTGTAAACCGCCGTAAATGTGCTGCCAGTCTGCGTTTGTTGCGTAAAAACTTTTGCCAGTTATTGTTTTGTGTGTGAAATATTCGTCTGTTTCTTGAATTAAAATCATCAATTCGTAAGTAATCTTCAATATTAAAGCAAATTTAGGTATATTAGTTAGGATTTTATTACAACTTTCATGAAATTTGTACATCAACTCGATTGTCTTTGTCATAGCGTCATGTCGAGATTTTTTCTTTGTTATAAAGTAGCTATATTTATAGTAGGAATATAATTATCATCTGAAATATAACTAAGCATTAATGTAATAACAGTTTAAAATTGTTACAATTACTAACATAAAGAAGTTAGACTTTAAAACGAACATTTGATATCGCGCAAGGGGTCAATGACCTTTAAAAAAATGATCGTTTACTGCGAAGGCTCGTTTTTATGAATCCTTTGTTAATCGTTTGTGTAGAAAGTTGCATTTATTTAATTTTATATTATCGATATATTATTTGTAATGTTAATAAATATTAACATTAAACATTTACTGTTAGTTTTTTTAATTATTTGTTTTTGTATGCAAGCCTAGCAAATATTCTCTTACCCTATTTTTAAGCTTAGATTTACAAAATAATGAAAGACCAAATTGTTTCAATTATTTATTAATCAGTTAGTCCAATTCATAAAGAACACATCGATATAAGTTTTATATATAGGTACTATACAAAATAACTGACATATCATTGAATTACTGAATGCGCACAAATTTCGCGTTTTTTTTTTCAATATGGCGCTTAACAAGTGACGTGATAAAGTAACTGAAATGTACAGAGAAATTATAAAAACATTTTATCATTTAAACATGCCGAGTAAAATATTCGTTACAAAAAAAATTATAAAAAATCCTAAAAGGATTTTTTTTTGTATTTGTTTTATTTATAAAATTATTTTCAGTATTGACTATTAAAGGTGTTTGCTTTATGCCAGTCTAATTCTCTCTTCTCCTTTTTATAACAGAACCATTCAATCTGGGCTTCGGAGTCACATAATTACGGTAATCAATCTCGGCATGATCTATAAAGGTATAAATTGTGGAACCGTCACCCAGGTAGTGAGTTGCCTCTTTTTTTAACCGAAAAAAAAGGCGGAAACTACTGTATACGAATGTAGTTTTTTGGTTTTTTAGCCATAACTTCTTTGTTTATTAACCAATTTGGATGATTCTTTTTTTATTGGATAGGGGATACCTCAAGGGTAGTCTTATTTCAATTTCATTGGTATTGGACTTTCATCTTCGAAGATACACGGATACACTTGGGAACTCTTAAAAATCTTTGAAGTTGGTATTCTTTTCTGTTCAAAGTTGTCTTGTTATCACATCGGGTCTTTCAAGCGTAACGTAAAAAAACTTTTATGCAGGGAAGCATGACAGTGGCGACTGCTTATGAATTGCCGTTAATGGTCACCGTTGTTTTTAGTTCTTACTGTGCTTACCATTATGCACCGTGCCGTTACTCTGCCTATAATAAAACATGTCTGCATTGTAATTTATCTCGTATTCTAGATACAAATATGTTAGTTCCGTCCATACATACGAACGACTATGTTATGACCATCACCTAGGTAATTTATTAACAAAATAGTAAAACTCTTTGCCCTATAAATAAAGTGAATTCGGCAAACATTATGGCCTACAGTGTATGAACCGGGGAGCGGTCGTAGATGCAAGCTTCCCACAACATTCGTTCGTAATTTACAATGCACGGATGTGGAACGTAGGTTTTATTCTTACAAGTTCTTTGTGTGAGGATAGGAATAAGTGGGAATATCGAATGTATTCTAGTCTCTTCGTTTTTGTTAGGTACTGGTGGTATTATATATTTTAAGAGGAATCTATTGAGAGCCTGAATTTCATTATGCGCAACCGTATAAAATAGCTAAGGCACCATCAAAAAGGTGTTACAGTTATCCAGTACTGATACATTTATACTCATTATATATATATATATACTCTTAATACAAAAATAGCTAAAATCATTCTTAATAATTGGTTACTTTCACTTGTATAAAACAGTTCGGAGAATTTATTATATATTATTTTACAATAATCTCGGCAACGTCTCTATCTCTCACAGTTTGGATTACTCCTCTGTTGCTCATCAACAACTGCTAACAGACAGATATTCTTAATTATTATTGTTTACATTGAGTAATTCATTTTTCGTATATATTTCGCAATACTTTAGTATGTATTGACTATAGCTCATATTTACTGATATGTTTGAATGTAATTGCTTGTAATCAAAAGAACGAGGGTCTGGTGATCTGTAGTTTAGGTTATTGTACCTTTTTCAGACTCCAGACCTCAAATTTATTTTTTCGTTTTTCACTATTTTTGTCTATTGATTGTATTAGATTAAGTAAATTTAGTAATGTGTGAGGTCAAATAAATAAAACTTATTATTATAATATTATTTAGTAACCCTGAATTATTGTAAAAATCTATACAAATAATAAAATTGAAGTCTCTGTTTGTAAAGTCAAAATAGTAGCTTTTTACTATATGCATATTTATAATAATAAAGTTAAATACAGTTTTAGTTTAAATTCAGTTTAGTTGTGACGAAATGCATGCAACCCTCAATCTTAAATCTGTTTTATTTACGGTTCTTTCCCTGATGATAAACAGAGCACAATCCAACCACAACGGCTACCACCGAGAGATCTAAATATACCGGCGGTCGCTGCTGTCATGCCGTCCTGCGTCTGGCCTGGTCATGTTATGTTTAACGATTTAAATGTGATTTAAGGTTTTGGTTCAAACTGCCCTTAGAATTTTTGGTACAAATTAAATATCTATAAATATACTTAGGATAACCAAAAGTATTTCAAAATACGTTTTTGTTTGTACAGTTGATGTCGTGTTTGTTTCCGAAGTCTAATCCTGCTATAAGCATCCATTTCGCATATTTACCTAGCGTTATTGCAATTATTGTTCTGTCAATGAATAAAAAAGGCGAAATGGAAGTTAATATAAAAAAATATAATCATACATAAATATAGGAAGAGAACTTAGAAATGGTTCTAGTTTTAAGTTAAAATTCGCATTGTTAATTAACTATTTTTCAATGTTATGAATACAATACGAGCATAATTACTTTTGTACCTGGATATCTCGTATACTGGGTCAGTGGGGATAAACTTTTAAATGAGAAAAATGTATTTATCCTTAGATATTCTCTTATTTATATAAAATTAAACACCAAAGTGAAATACGACATAAGTTTTAAATTTAAAACAATGATATTTTACATGTTTGATTTTATTTAAGGGCGTGAAATTATCAACTGTGGTACGTATGTTTCGTGAATATTGCTCCATGTGCGACATCTACTAATTCGTAGATTTATAATAAAATTTACTACGTTATAAAATATTCTCCGAGTACAACCCTGTTATTATGTTCTTGTTATCTACATAAACAATATCGGACAACAGCGTCCGTTTGAATTGAACAAAGATACATTGGGATCTAAATTACCTAAAGGTCTATCTATGAAGTAAACATCGCAGAGGTGCCGGCCTTGAACTTGTAGCCGATGTGCGTCGAGACACGGCCGTTTGTTATCTGCACATAAATTATTATCAATACCTACTTTGTCTCATTCAAAGTAGGCTGACTTAGGGTTGAGTGAAGTTTATCATAACTTTTGAAATAATTAGTTGTATGAAGTATTTATTAAAATGTAATTTAAAAACGCAAAAAAAATGTTAAAGCTGAGAAAGGTTTAAGTCTAAATGTTACGGGTCGGCAATGCCTGCTGGTTACCGGCAACTGTCACAACTGAAATTATGCACACGGCTTACTGCTGGCAGCTGCACTTGAGCTCCAGTCTTCCATAAGGTTTGTAAGTTACCATTTTGGGCCACACCGTTGCTTAAAATAAGGTGAGATCGCAGCCATGAAGCTAAAAAAAATTCTAAGTCAGCGTGTTCTCGAGTTGATTATTGCCAAAATTTGAAGATTTTTTACATTTTACATTTTTTTCATTTTTAGCACTTATTCCTTATAGGTTAATAACGTTCGGGTCTAAGGGTTCAATGGTATCTCTTTAACTGTTTCAGTTACAAACCTCTCTTATTGATTTTCATTCTTTTTCAGTATTAGTTTCAGATTTAACATTTTCTGGTTCATGTTTATTCATCAACTAGCTGACCTGCGCAACTTCGTCTGCGTCACATAGGAGTAAGAGGGTTAGAGAGAGTGGGTCGTAAACACCTATAATACAATTTTAAAGGAGCTGAAACTTTCTTTGTTTTATCGACGAACCATTTGAGCAACATCCGCCCTCTGATGATGACCTCCCCCCTCCTACATCATTCCGCATAATAGTTTTGATGAATAACGTATTTTTATTTCGATAAATATTAACATCATGTTTATAAAAATACCTCGGCAAATAATGCATTATTTTAGAACAAATTTTATTATCATAAAAAAGGTTCTATTGAGTCAACCTTAAAAGATAGGCACATGCTATCACGACTTTTTTTTTTAATTTTTAAGAGAAATTATTCAGTCACACATTATTATTGCGTAACAATGACCATTTATGCATCGCTCAAAAGGAATAAATTTTCCTCGTTTTTGGAACATTTTTCATTGATGCTCCACTCTTATAGGTAGGTAGCGTGCTGTTATGTAGCCTATAGGCTAGAGTAAGGTTATATATATCCTTCCTAGATAAATGGGATACCCAACAATAAAATATGTTTTGGTTTCGAACCAGCAGTTCCTGAAATTAGCGCGTTCAAACAAACAAACAAACTCTTCAGCTTTATAATATTAGTATAGATTGATAACGAACGTTTTTTGTTGCAGAAAGGCGAAATAGCAAAGAATGTTTGGATGAAGTAATTGTAACCATAGATCAATAAATAATTGATCTTCGCTTCGGTTGTAGCGCAGCGAAGACCAATCATTGATCTATGGTTGTAACATTAAAAAAAATCGTCCAAGTGCGAATCGAACTTCGGCACTGAGGGTTCCGTTTTTCGTAATTCACCAAAATAATTAGGTAACACTACTGATGAAAGCACTGAACAATTCTAACGAAAACATAAACTATATAGAGGGAAAAACTTAACTTTTCCGTACATCTATATATGCACGGTCAGTTTACCAATGGCAAATAAGTTTGTAGTTGCAATTTTTTTTGTGATGTAAATACAAATTTACAGTTCTCGGATATTTCCTTTACTTGGTTTCTCGCCAAATTTCATGATTGTAGGTCAACTAGAAGTACCCTATAGGTTTTTATTCCCTTTGTGAGTGTTAAAAAAAGCGGCATAAAATCATTGATCAAAGCATCTTTTGATCGCGTTAACTTAGAAGTTTGATTTTTTTACAGCAGCTCCAAGGGATAGCAGACCTAAGTATATGCATAGCAATGCATAAGCAAGAGGAGCAAAGGTAGATCACGGAAACAGTGGGCTGATGATATTATTGAAATAGCTGGGTCAAACTGGATGATTATTGCCCAGGATAAGGATAAATGGCATGGGTTAGAGGAGGCTTTTACCCAAAAGGGAATCCGTATCACTAACACACTAACAATAAATTTATACATTAAGAATAAAAGTTTTTATATAACTAATAATACTAACACTAATTTTTTATTTATTTGTAAATTTGTCTATTAGGTATGGAATAAAGAAAGCTTTATTATTATTATTATTATCTCCCATGCAGTCCTGACAAAAAGACGGAAAAATGATGCTATAAGGAATCCCTTTTTCCTTCTGAGTAATAGAACTCTAAAAATTACAACAATCATTGGTTTTCCCCGCGATCATGTAATAAACAATCCATATAATTATTAATTACATACATACCTTTTCTTATTTTTTCCTATTTGATAAAGGTGGAAAATATCAATAATTTTCTCTAGGGTTTCCGTCCATTACTACAATCGATAAACTCAAAAACATATTTTATTTACCACAAACGGTTCGGAAAACATTATTGAGAAAAGCGACCAAGAAACTCGATCAGGTTTATCAACATTTTTTTAAAGTATTTGTTTTGTTTACAATCTATCATTTTCAGTGGATGTACACAGAGGGAGTCACTTTCAGATATTACCGCTATTCACGCAATGATCCACCCTATGGACAATAAAAAAAATTATTAAACACATACAATCTATCGAATTATCACCTTGGACCTTAACCAGAACTTAAAATGGTGATCACAAGATAAATTTTATGCGCAAGAACAACCACACACACAACGATATAAAACTAACACATAAACGTTAGTGCGCCATTGCGATCCAAGGCAAAAGTTCGTCAGCATGTCCAAGGTCTGTCTGCGTGTGCAGTGCAGGGGCACATCGCGCTCCGCCTTGCCTACCTACATACTGTTTTATTGCATATCGTAATTTTTTATTTTTTTGTCTATGTATTTGTTATTGTTTTCCGTCGACGTATTTAGATATTATAAAACTCGAAGCTTTTGGTTATTTGCGAAGATGCAGCGGATAAATCAGTACTCGCTTATTATTTTCTTTATATTTTCTTCACTGCTCAAGGAAAATATAGCATCGGCAAATCGTGAGATTTCAATACGCCATTATAATTGGTATCAATTTCAAACATGGATAATACTTTTATAACTATAATAATATTATAAAGCTGAAATGTTTCTTTGTTTGGTTGAACAAGCTAATCTCAAAAACTACTGGTTTGAATGGAAAAAATGTTTCAGTGTTGGATAGCATGTTTATCGACGAAGACTATAAGCTATATAACATTATAGTATGATTCAATAGGAATGGAGCATCAATGAAAAATGTTGGAAAAACGGGCAAATTATATTTCTTTTGGGAGCTTCTATTGCGTTCGCTGCGTAAATGGGTGAAGTTACGCGACAATCGTGTGTGATGGAAATGTTTCTCTTAAAAAGATCTAAAAAATCCCGTGATAGCATAAGGCTATCTTTTAAGGTTTACTCAATATAACCATTTTTATGGTAATAAAATTTGTTCTGAATTAATGAATTATTTGCGAAGGTATTTTAATCCTTATCAAAATAAATACGTTAATCATCACAAGTATTTAATTTTTGAAAAAAATTTCCTTTTACGGTAATTGATTTAAATGAATATCTTAAGAGATATCACTGTTTTAAAATAACTCTGCAGCAAAATAGTGATCAAGTACCACGAGCGTATTTTTTATGCAGAATAATGTGGGAGGCGTGCGGCACCTAATAATACAGTACCTACGACCCACTCTCTCTCTGTAGCCCTTTCTCTCTCTCTCTCTCTCTTACATGATGCAGACGAAGTTGCGCGGGTCAGCTAGTTTAATATATTAGGGCACAAAGAAATCTCTTTGAATTTTTTTTTAGCTAAAAATCAACCCGACCGGTGATATACCTTCACCTTACAAAATATCGAAGCCAAATAACTTTGTGTTGTGTTCTTGTGGTGATTAGGGTTTCCAGAGCCCCTGGGGAACAGGTTCAGGGTCGGCAACGTGGTACTGATATCTCTGTTAAACAAGCGTCCATAGGCTATTGTAATCGCTTACCGTCAAGTAGGCTGTACCTATATTTGCCACTTTAGTTGTGTTTTTTAGAAATGTTTTAAATTTCCACAGATAGGCATGTTACTCATCTAGTATAAAAATAAAGCTAGATTGGATCGATTATAGTTGTCCTTGCTAGGATCTTAACCCGCGACCTTCATACGAAGAGCGGTAGACCGCGACTCTGTACCTACACGATCATTAATCTAACTTGCATTGTCTACGTTAACTGAATATTCTTAACAAAATATCACATGAATAATAATACTTGTTTTATTATTTATATGCAAAAATTAGCCCACAGAAAAGGAAAATAACATAAATGATTTTAAGAGTTCCCTGGTGTATCTTCGTAGTTTAAAGTCCAATGCAGATTAAATCAAAATGAGACCGCCTTTCGGTATCCCCTTTCTAACAAAAAAAGAATCATTCAAATCGGTTCATAAACAAAGAAGTTATGGTTTGACATCCATTTAAAAATACTAGTGGTCGCCCAATGATCGAAATTCGATCAGCGACTTTTTAATAATAGACTATTTTCTGTTTGACATTAATTTGCAGTATCAACCTAAACAATGAATATTATATCACTTGCTGTCACTTTTCATTTAGTGACAATGTCAATATTTATGGAAGTCTAAGTTCAATGGTACTTTTCGTTTTAGGAATTGCAGTATTATCTAATTTAATTTAATATATTAGTAACAGATATTATAGATAAATTGTAGCTTTCTGCACTCCTTCTCCATATAAACTTTAACCATGCCAAATCTCACAGTTTACCGTGCATGCAATACGCTTAAAGGGATAGAAAGTTTTTGCTTCACGTGTTAATATAATGATAAAAAATTAATTCGAATTTAAATTCGAGCCTTCTCAATTTCTTTAATTTGGTTAAAAATGGTATAATATTACATGAGTTCGTCGGCGGTTTAATCGACCATCAAAGTTGGTAGATCTAAGTTTTTTTTTTTATGAAGAAGAATTTTATGATATCCCTGAATGCAATAGGTGGCGCTGTGAACGAATTGTTTACTACTGGAAAGAGCAGAACAATATTCGCGAGGCCTGTTATTGGTGTACTGGTATTTTTGAAATGCGATAGCGTTTTCAGCGCTTTCAATTTTAGTTCCACTGTGTTTCCACAAGAGGCGCTGCTGTAAGATGCATTAAAGAAGGCTGTATTTCTCTCATTCCAAGTTTATAATAGAAGATTGCTAAATATGGAGAGCTGATTAGATATCCACTGCAGCTTTCGAAATATAGTGATACGAGTTCACGGTAGTTGCCAAGGGAATATTTTAAATACCCTCCCACTATCTTATGGTTTTATTACCATGTCCACTTTTATTCTGGCTTTAAGAAATTAATGGCTATATAAAATTCAAAACTACGTTGACTGATATTATGTCCATGATGGTGGGGTAAAAATCTTAGATCATCTATCATCAACTTAGGTACCTTTAGATCATAATCTACATGTGTGAATTTTAGGACATCTTTATACTGGTTCGGAAAAACGGCAGTGATAAAAAGGTAAGCATCATCTATATAGAGTCACCCCGAAAAAATCTTACACGGAAACCAAATTACTAAATCAATAAAGCTATGATGGCTTTATGAAACAGCGAACTAAAAAATAAACATATGATAAATATCTTTGTTTTATTCCAATATAATAGAAGATTGACTCATCCTAGGTTAAGATCTGTCTATCTATTTAAATTACTCTAATCAAGTCGTCGATTGAAACTGAAAATCGTTACTAGATGGCACTGGCGACAAGAATGGTAAAAGAATTGTACATTAAAAGATATTATATATTATAATGAAATATGTTTTACCTCGTAAAAAGAAAAATAATTGTCTTTTGAAAATTAAAGCTGACGGATTAATTGTATTAATTAATAGAATTACCTATTAATACAATTTTATTTCATGAGATTAAATGGATACATTTAAATTAGTTTAAAATTTAATATCATTATTATATTATTGATTTGAAGAAAAATAATATTCTTTTTTCAAATTACAATAAAACACCTAAGCTTTATAGTAATTTTTTTAATATTAATTTAATTAAACAAATGCATTTAAGGGTAACGTAATATAGAATGCGTGAAATAATATTACGAGGGATTTCGGTGATTTATTTTCAGTTTTGGAAGAAATTTTGGCAATATAAATACATTGACCATTCTGTAGATGCTTATGAATTATTAGTTTACATAAGCTTATACAAACCCACTACATATTGTGAATTGAGTTGTTTACATCGCGAAAGCCAATTCGGCAATAAACATAATGAATGCTAAAATATAGTAAGCAGTAGTGGAAGTAGAATCTTTGATTTTTATTTTAGTCCGACCTTGATTTCGGTTACTGGTATTGAAAAAAAAATCACCATCAATAATTTAATGGACCATGAGTCAAACTACTCCCTGACCTATCACAATGTCCGGTCTAGTCCGCGCGTTACTAATCGTTCGACCTTGGCATTTAGCGAACATTGACTCGCCGGCAAATTTATGTCTCTCAACTATTTCGGTCCGTTGTTTACTAGTTTCCCGTAGCTCAGTACTCACACACTCACATACAACATACATAAAATTGCATAATATGTATATATAACAATTGTTCAAACGTTGTCCAATAAAACGTGTTTGTTCTATGTTTGTTATTAAGAAACTGGTAGTTTTCCATTAGAGTTTTGTTTTGTTTTGCAATCTCACACACACTGATTCTATCACACAAAGTACAAATGGAGGACTTAATGCTAAAAAACATTCTCTACCAGTCTTCCAGAGGAGCAAGAGAAAGGTATATAAAACGTATGCATAATATTATTATTTTTTAAATCTAGTCGTTATTTAACTGCTCAAAGTAAAACTTACGTAGTGAATACTTAAAGGAATCCCGAGTGTTGGTAAGTTGGATATTGGTAGGAAGCGAATTCCACAGTCGGTGAAAGATCGGTCGCGGTAATTAGTATGATGACTTAGTATACTGAGAATATCTAGGACTGTCGCTGAATTTCGCTAGCTGTGTGATGACCAGATTTGTACGCACTGTTGTATGTACAGCAAGAGTGGTCTATAGTTCAAATCCAGTTGATTTAGGATTTTTATATATTATATTTTTATAATTATAATTAATAATATAATTTAAAATATAATATTTATATATACATTAAAACCATCATAAACATACATGATATGCGCGACCGCTATGAGTGAGGTCCTGGGTTCGAATCCCAGGTCGAGCAAAGTGTTATTGGGGTTTTCCTATGAAATTCTCAGTGGCAGCTCGGAGTTTGGTTTCGTGCCCGATTAATGGTAATAGGCTCGCCCCCTATTACATGGGACCTAAAAACAAACTCGGTGAACTGTTGGTGTACATTAGTACACCTCTGCCTAACCCTTCGGGGAATACAGGCATGATGATATGTTTGCACACGGATACTTCAACAAAACTTAATATCTACTTATTTCATTATCTAACTTGGTAGAAGCATCTCTACTGAAGTGGGTAGAAAGGACGTAGCACAATTTATTTCTATTCTTGCAATGCGGTTCCGGAGTGTTGGGCTGGAAATGGGAAAACAACTAAAATCAAAATCCATTTAATTTGAGCTCTAAGAAGATATCTATGAAAATGAATTTCAAAACACTACTACCAGTTCGGAAACATCCTAATTATCGAGAAAACCTGAAAATAAACTCGAACGGGTATAACAATAAATTGAGTCACTTTCAGACATCACTGTCAGTCACGTATCAATACACTTTGGATAGCAAAACTTGCTTTCTCGGACATATTGTCCGGCAAATCGGTAATGCACGAAAGAAGTTTATTGTAAAACCTTGGTTTAATAAGACTGAAAGATGGAATGTCTATTTTTTATTTATTTCTGCTAATAATTTAATTTAATTATTTCGGACGTACATTAAATTTTTAAGGATATATTGCGAGGGATGGATGTATGGATTGCAAATATCTGTCACTTCTTTCCTATGAAGGAATGTATGCTCATTAAATTTTCATAGAATAAACCAATACTGCGTAATAAATAGTGATAATAATAATAAAGTTAATCTAATAATTATAATATTTATATATTCCAGGTTATTTATGTACGAAGTATTGAAATACATTATCACATTGTTGGCAAATCGATATCACCTCGACCTCTATGACCTTCGAGGCATAACAATTATATCCTAATTTGAAATTCAATATTTATCGTAATGTTGGTTTGTACTTGATTTTCTTATTAGAAATGCAAGAAACAATTTAATTCATTAAAATAAAGTTAACAGAAAAATGCTTTATTTTTTAAATATACTAGCTGACTCCGCAGCCCTTTGACCACAGTGCCACCTATCGTGTAAGATCTACGAACTTTTATGGTGATCGGAGTTTATCTATATTAATAAATGTGTAGTTATGTCTGTAAATGTTTGTTTTTTCAAATTTTTTGTTGGTCGTATATATACCAACACTTAATGTATATATATTTTTTACGGTTTCGAAAAGTACTATTAAAAATTCTTATAGCTTATCAATTGATCAATGACATAAGCTTCCCGTGTACAAAATTTTATAAGAATCGGTCAAGACATTTTTGATTTAAATCTGGACACACACACACACAAAAATTAAGGCCATATTCGTAGGACTAGCGCTTTCGTTCACTTCGTAGTTAATTTATCCCATCTTTTTTTACTTTCTAACTGAATTGCTAAACTACAAATCTATATGTATACAAATAAATAAAACCACAATTAGTTTATAAAAACAAACCCTTATACACGATGTATAAAATCAAACGATACCCAGTACAAAATCGTCATCTCATATCAATACAAAAAATAACCATGAAAATATTTGATTTATTGATCTATCAACTAATCTATACAATTAAATAAAATTGAAGTGTCTGTTTGTAATGTCAAAACAACACTTTTTTAGTAAATGCATTTGAAAGTAATTACGACACTTAAACAAAAACAAAAAACAATTTTAAAATTTTTGTCTGTCTGTCTGTTTGTTCTAGATAATCTCCGAAACGGTTAGACCAATTTTTACGGGATTTTCTCGGGAACTTAGGCTACTTTTATTTTAGAAAAATAATTAGGGTTAGGTTAATAATTAGGCATAAACAAAAAAAAACTGGTCATGGTGATTCAATTCGGGCGCTAAAATGGCTTATGCTGAGTAAACCATAAGAGATTTAGCAAATTAATATACTACATAATTATAGGCATTAAAAAGACCTGCAAAAATGTCAGCGAGAGTATACGTCTATCTTATAAGAAACACTCACAATAAGCAATTTTGTCTTTAAAATAGCCGGGAGCGGGGGAGTAAAATTCGCATGGGCATTCTGTAGTCCACGTGAGCGAAGCCACGGGCACGGCTAGTTTATTAATATAGATAGATAAAAAATGTAATTATTACTAACCATGTAATACCAGCCTCAGAAAGGTGCAAGCTAAAGTTACACCTCTGACTAGGTTTTGCGTTTATGCTATCTTCGGTCACATTTTCAAAAAATATGTAATATCACTTTATATCTTGCGGTGTAAGCACACTTTACCATTGTATACATTTGTTTTTTGTTTTAGTGTGTAGATAGGCCACTTGTTTTCATGATTCTTCATTCTTTTTATAATCGTATTATATTTTATTGAGGTGTAAAAATATATTTTACATTTTTACAATCTACACTAATAATAAAAACATGTACAGTTGCAAGATGGTAACCATTGTATTCACAGATACGATTCTAAAAAAATTTCAACTGATAGAAAGCTATGTACTGGTGTTTTAGGCTTTGTTTTATTAATTAACACGTTTGAAATCGCGGGAGGTTGCTATTAATAGTAGGTATATTTATCGCTAACTGACCACCTCTCTCGTTAGTGCAACGTCGTATGTTCGATTACCAAAGTAAAAAGAATGCTTGTAATGAAACAATTTAAACGAAGCACGTCGATCGACGTGAGTTCGAATCTCAGCAATTAGCTAGAGCGCCCGGTGAAGGAATACATCGTGATGAAATTACAGCATGGTGGTAGGGATTTTTCTAATGCTCGCCTGGGTAGCTACCACCCTCAAGTTGAAAATCTGTTGCCAAGCAACCTATTGGTGATTTCGGTAACTTTACATGGAAACCAGCCCTCACAATAGGTTAAGCGTGTTGTCGTCATCTTGGACCACATCCAATTATATTTTATAAGTAGATACGGCATTAACGCTCTTTACGGTGACCAATTGCTTTCAGGTCAATTTCGACTTGATACCGGTGTGAGCGAGAAGAAACTTTTATTCTTTTTTAACAACAGAATTTCCGCCTTACGCTGTGATTTTATATCTCTTTTGTTTCAACATGTTGATAACAAAATTTGTAACGTTTTCAAATTGCTTTTAGTGAGAGTATAAGGCGTCTATTTATAAAACGTCATGGAACACTTCGTCATTTAACATCTATTGGGATTGAGATTAAAATGCACCACTAAGTAAATCGCTAATAATTTCTCCGTTTAGATATAATGTTTCATGTTTAAATTTTCCTGTGCCTAAAATTTGTAAGTTGTACAATATTTATATAAAAACCTAGCACAATTTAATTTAATTAAAGGTTGATTTTTGCCACATAACTTTATGCCAGGATTATTTTTGACCTTTTGACGAATAGTATTCTTTGAATCATCGTAAGAATGATGTCTTTAATTGTTCTTTCTGGAATTTTTGCTCAAAATTATATGAATAATTCGCTATTTCATTAGAATTGTAGCGATATTCATATTTGTGATTTGTTTTTATTTGAGTTGTGCTGAGGCATAGTTTAATAAATTGTGCATATCTGTAAAGATACTTCACACAGTTCTTAACTTGTGATGTATTTATTATTGTAATGTTTTTTTGAATGTGTCGTTGATGTGACAATAAATAAATAATATTAAATAAATAAAATAAAGTCAAAAATAGATCCTAATGTCGAATCCTACTTTACGTGGGTTGTTTTAAATTACCTTCAATTAATATTTACTGTTCCAGAAGTTACTTCGTTTTAATAAATTTTATATAGTAATAAAAAATGTAAGTAACAATATATATAACATACAACATGTGACAATGTAGCGATGGTTTTAAACCTGTTGATAAAAATAAAATAAATAAATATAAATTTATATCAAATTAAAAAAAAAACGGCCGTGCCCAAAATAAATCGATATAATATATGTATTTAAGGAATGTTGTTCCAAGTCTTAATTAATAATATTTTATAGACAATAAAACATTATAAGCATAAATACATATTGATAAATATAAAATGTACATAAACGATACTCTAATATAAGGAATAAACAATTAGTTATTTACAATTGTTTTAGCCTTGAAGCGGTTCGATGCACTGCCGCCGCCATTTGGTGAATGGGTAATTTCATGTTTCGACTATTTTCGGTTGGTAAAAACGTTCTTTGTCTTATTAATATAAGCATTTGTTATGTTTGCTTGTTGATTTTTTTATTTGACTATTAATTATTCTAACTAGTAATATATGGGGACAATATCACACCAAAGCCATTTGATATCGAACTGACCATAGCTTGTTGGTACTGCGCTGAGAAAGCTAATAAACAAATAATATACTATGATAGCTGTCCCTGCGGCTACGCTCGCATGTACTACAGATGCAGTCGATAGAGCACACGCACGTACCATGCCACCCCGCTCCTGGTTATTTTAAAGACAAAAATTCTTATTGTGGGTTATCCTTAGAGGATAAACATATGCTCTCACTGAATTTTTTGAAGGTCTTTATAAGATCTACTTTTAGGTACTACGATAATTTGATATAGTTCTTATAGCATTCAGCGTAATCAATTAAGCAACCCAAAATCATCGTTTTTCAGAATCGATTTTTATTTGCACGGAACTCTATTTATTTTTCTAAAATAAAGTTATCCTAAGTTACTCCTTATAACATCAGCTATCTGCCAGTGAAAGTCCCATCAAAATCAGTACCTACAACCGTATTGGAGATTACCCTGAATAATCAGACAGACATAAATTTAAAAAAAACTTTTATTTTATTTTTTTATGTATCATATATTTATATTCTTTCATATGTGTTTAGTAAAAAACTGTTATTATGAAATTACAAATAAACATTTAAATTTCATTTATTTGTATAGATAATTGATAATTATAATCATTATACAAAGAATGGTTCTTTACGGGGAGCAAACCTACGATCTTTCCGCTCAATAGTTGGGCTTACTACCAGAGGCTTGTGTTATTATAGTTTATCTCAGATCAATGAACATTAACACAGTATAGTGCAGATAAGTCAAAAAGTAAAACAGAATAACTTTCTTAAAGATAATTCTAAATCATTTCGTGTTTTGGAGTACTTATATTTTGAAACACTTTATGAGCATAGAACAAAACACGGATAACGATAATAACCAGAGAGTCATTTGAACTAACATATATAGTTTTCAAGGTCACACCGAACTTCAAAGTTAGCTGCGCATGTTACAAACTGCACACAATAAAAACAATACATGCACGTGCGGTGAATATAATATGCGTCTATCTAATGCGTCCATACAAGGTTCACAGACTGAAGAGCGGCACCTATCGTGTCAGTGACATAAAATTCATCATTTTTAGACTAGAACTAACGTACTCACCGATTTCCGCTCCGGAGGACCCTTTTTTAGGTCCTTTTATTCCTCCTTCCACCCAGTAAATGGACCTTGTTTTTTTAGGAATTATTACGATTACGTTATTAGGATTTGTTTACGATCATTTGCTATCGTATATGTACGACTATTATCGTATAGTTGTGAACCCTGGTCGACTATCGCCACCGGATAGACGTAGCGTAGGCCGAGCGCCAATGACCGACTCGCACACTCTGACTCGAACAAGGTCAATGCTAGGAAAACATTTGCAAAACTCCTAACTAGACATAATGTATCACAAATTATCGAACATCCGCTGTTTGCAAATCATATGCGCAAATGTTATATATAATACAATCACGCAAATATTGTCTATATCATGGGAGTGTATTCTGAAAAACTGGTCAAACCAATTCCCTTTTCTCCCTTTTATAACAAAACCACATTCGTTTGGCTCCGGAGTTACAGCTTTAGCATTAATCTCGGAAAGAACAAAGAAGCCCGCTATGTTCTTAGTTCTTTGCCATACTATGATGCGGTGGAATCCTCTCCCGACCATTGTGTCTCCATTCCTACAACATACTACATTCAAACAACTTGAAAAGTTACCATCATGTACAATATCGTCATTTTGTCATACTACAATAAAAAATCTATTTAATTAAATTCTTAAAGCTATGGCTGAAGGACAACAAACAGCTTGAAGCAGTAGAGATTTAATACCATGAATTTTGGCACAAGAGTTCCTTATATAACACAGTTAATAAAGAATATTTGAAAATCTGACTAGGTTAAATTTCGTGATATTTATGCTTACTAAAAACCCATCAGAAAGTTGATTCATGATTGAAGAGAAAAGTTCATGGTACATTTCAATAGACTATAATAATTAACATTGTTATATATTAAAAAACGTCATTAAATGAAGATAGATGATCAGAAATACTGTATGGTAAAGTAAGTCTCAAAGGGCAACGAAGAAGGCTATGCTCGGAGTTTTTCTGCGTGATTGAATCCGAATTGAGGAGATCGGCAGGAAACCAATGTTACCGACATAGTCCTAAGAATAACTAGTAAATACCAGTGAGCACGGCACAGAGCTATTAGAACAGATGATCGTTGAAGCCGAAGAGTTCTCAAGTAGCGGACACATACCGGAAGACGCAGCGTAGACAAACCTGCCACAATGTGGTCCTACGACCTGGGTAAGGTTGCGGGAAGCAGCTGGATGTGAAAAACACAGGATCTTTTGTTGTGTCGATCTTTGGGCGGATGAAATGATGAAGATGGCAAAAAACCTGCGAGCGTTGTTTAAATTACATGAATACTTTTTTATATGTTAGCAAATATTTATGAGTATAGATAGATACGTGCAGTTTTTAGACGATTTCCATTTTATTTACGTACGTGCTGACCGTGACTAGAGTTTCAATGAACTAAATTCTAATACATGACGTCATCCCTTCAGAAGTCGTCGTCCGCAGCGTTCAAGGTTAGTTCATCTAATAGAGTTTCTGTTGGCTTAGGTCGTGACTCAACTAGGCGTGTGTCATTAACCCCTTTAGTTTTCGAAGTTTTGTTATTCATCGTAGTTGGTGTATGTGCATTTTAATTCTGACCTCATTTGTAATTGAAGCGTTTGCAGGAATGCTTTGCTGTTTAGGAAAGGCAGCATTGAAAATATTTTGCCATTACAGAATAATCCATAAAGAAAAACATAAAAACTTCCGTTACGTATACTTGTCATTGAAATTAATTCACTGCTTAAAGTAAACATAAAAATTAAAATATTTCAAACAACATAGTAATAAAATATATAACCTTTAATCAATCGTTGACTGCGGGTTAGTCAGAGATTGCATCTAAATGCAGGCTGAGCTAGCCGTGACCTAGGACAAAAGAACGGCCAATAAACTCGGTGATGTCACGTTTTAGAATTTGGATATGTTGTTAGAATAAACCAGAGACCGTAAACATTTTTGTTTGAGAACCCATATTTAAATGGATAAACAAAGTAGTCTAACCAAACAAATGTAAAACAAAATTTCTGCAACTTTTCATTCGTACTTCAGCATAAGTGCCATTTTTTTATTGCATATAGCACACCACTTTCAGCGATACAAACTAACAGACAACATTTTTGTGTGACCTACAATAATCTACATCTGCAAGCATCGCTACGCCTTGAAAAGGACGATTGTTCAAAAGGCGACTATAGTCGAAGATAGCAATCATTTTTTTTTATTGCCCTAATTTTTGATTTCTTATTTTTGCGTCTTTTATTTACTAAAACTTCATTGCCTATTGCTTATTCTAGTAAGCAAGGTAACGACTTTAGTCCTATAGAATCGCATGCACTTAACTTTCAGTAGAATTAAAAATGGAGTTTATGCTTCACAAGTCGAATCTTGTTCAGCATTTTTCTGCATAAAAAGGTCATACCAACCCAGAGAAGAAATTGAATACTAATTCTATACAATTTTCAAATTAAATTGCTTATCTGATAGGTACAGTATAATGGGGTAGGTCGGAAATGGTAGTTTCAACTGACTTTGTGACGTCATTAAATAGTAGAGCGATGAATGTGGTGCCAAGGTTAACTAGAGACATTATTATATTACGTACGCGTACAATGCGAGCGCGTCTAAATTTGCAACTTTAGAAGAGGTTAACAACCTTTTTAATAATTCTATTAGCATCATATTTATTATCGATAATACCTACGAAGTTAAAAATATTTCAAATTGGGAATAATTTTTATTTTAGCTTAACACACCAATAAAAATACTTCAATGATTTTAAGGAGTTGTCTAGTTCGAAGTCGAAGGTCCAATGCCAATGAAATTAAAATGGGACCAACATTTGAGGTATCCCCTTTCCAACAAAAAAAATATTTAAATCGGTTCATAAACAAAGAAGTAATGACTGAAGATCCATAAAAAAAATCCTTCTGATAACCCTCCTCATATTTTTGAAGTCAGTTAAAAATTAAGCAATGGTCTCAATGGAAGCAATAATTAATAATATTAATATGTTAAAGTTAATTTAGTTTTATGATAGCATACGGTAGTGTGGGAACACTGAAGCCGGTCAATGTTAAAAGAGGGACTAGACTAAGGTCACCTTCCTCGTCCAGCTATTGTCCGCTGTTAGGAGCAGTCATGACCGTTTTGGATCGTTGAAACTAGAATAATTTACTTTTATTACTTTATGCGGTATTTTTATTTCTTTTGGATTATATTATACTAATTGACCTGGGCGAATATTCTGAACGTTATAGGACGTAAACAATCGACCTAACTGCTGTCATGTGAGTTAAGCAGAACCAAAGATATAGAGGTAGGGCACAGATAAATTTCTTTGGAGATTTGTCTGGGCTTGGGATGACCCGATTGATGGAATACCTCCACCCTCAGAAGATCGCGGCTAAATAGCCATGTGTTGTGTTCCTGCAGGTCGGCAACGCGCTAGTGATTCCTATGGTATTACAAGCGTCTATAAGCTAAGGCCCTTTACCATCGTGCAAGCCCTATGCTTGTTTGCCACCTTTGTAGTATATAACAAAAATATAATATATTCATCAATACCAGGAAATATAAGATTAAAAAAAGTATGTAGATTAAAAAAAAAAACAAAAAACCGCACTAAAAATTATAAAAAATCTAGTGAAGGCACTGGACCATCGTTGCCTAGCCCAATCTATTGGACTCGTCATAACAAATCTTATGAGACTGAACTCGAGGGGTTTCATAGTAGCCACTGAAGAGTTCCACTATCTGCCTCCTGGCTCCATTATCAGATTGGCTCCAAGATACTAAATTATAGTGTTGTCATCCACACTACATATACATACAAAGTTTCATTTCGATTCAATAAGCAGGTTAAAATTGATTTGTAACATTTGATTACATTGTTTGTTAGTTACAAGTGAAGCTAATAAAAGCGTGTTAATTATATTTGAATTATTAATTTTTAAGTGAGATATGGCGTTATCTTTAAAGTACCTTTAAGATATAATATATAGAAATAATCAACAATCTGTACGAAAGATTTAAGATCTAAAAACTGTATATAATCATTGTATAGATATACGTTTGTGTCTAAAAAAATCAGTTGCAATTTCGTGAGTTGAGCGCGTTGGCGGCAGAGTTCCGCGACCCCGTGTTCGGCAAGTGATTGAACCCTGGACAACACATATGCGAATGCACATCACGATCTATTTAAATATCTTCTACGACGTTGATTTTGAAGTAGGCAACGTATATAATTATGTTTATAACATCTCGCTTTGTTTTTTATAGATAAACATGTAAACTGGATTATGGTGGACAAAAAATTACACCGAATGATGATAGATATTTTTTTAGGTAGCAAACAAATATATGGCTTGTCTGATGGTAAGTTGTAGCCTTAACCTATGGACGCTTGACACTGAGTTCTGGAAACCCTAGTGACTGCAGTAACACAACACAAGATTAATTGGCTGAAACCTTCAGTAGTATGGAAGTATGTTGTACCAGTCGAGCTGTCCCAAGTACAGAGAAATTCCCATAGATATTACTTTATGCCCTATTAAACTAAGCCTGTAAAAGTGAAACTGGCTTGGAAGTAAAGCTGGTTGAAACATATCGACTGTCGCTTGGTAACTTTTCAGTTTTAGAACTCTAGCTGGTTAAGCGAGTGCTATGAAAAGCTCTAACCTCCAAATTATGGTAGCATGACCTTGTTTTCTTTTTCCAACAGTTAAAGATTGTTGTAGGATTTAGGTTTGTCAATTAACGCTAAATTCAAATGAGTTATACCACTGGCCACCATTGCTAAAAAAATATGAAACACTGGCAAACGCTCACGACCTTGTTTGCTTTAATTTACAATATAAAAATAAAACAATCAACAATTAGGCATAATTTACATTGTTGTTAACGATAAAATTTTTAGAAACGGTACAGTAGTTCTAGATATTACCTCCGTATAAACTTTACCTTTTTATAAATACTAGCGGTCACCCAATGATCGAAATTCAACTAGCAACTTTTTAATCATATACTATTTACTGTTTGATATTTGCAGTATGAACCTAAACAATGAATATTATATCACTTGTTGTCACTTTTCATTGAGTGACAATGTCAATATTTGGAGGGGGGGGGGGGGGGGGGGGTCTAAGTTCAATGGCACTGTCGGGTTAGGATTCACAGTATTAATTTATTATAGTAGTAAGAGATACTATAGATAAATTTTTGCTTTCTGCATTCATTCTCCATATAAACTTTAAGCATGCCAAATCTCAGTCTTTCGTGCACGCAAAAGGCTTTAAAAGGTACCGAAAGCTTTTGCTTCACGTATTAATATATAGATTAATACATATAGATTAAACATATGAAGCAGCATATTAACATTAATGATTTTTGTGCTATTTAGATAACAGGACTATGAGAATATTTTTCAAATGCCCTACTATCATCACGATGTTCTTCCCCGTCAACCATTGTGAATTCAAATGAGCGAAAATATGCGACTGCAATAAAACGAATTTCTAATTTGTAATATTGGTTCGACATTCCAATAATCTATCCATCCAATAATATAGGAAATAAACGCTGGAGAAAATAAAATTAAAAAAGCAAGATTGTGAAGGCTGGGCATTATTATAGAAAGCGAAAGGGATCTAATCATCCGCGCCATGGTACACAAAAAGCGTCTACAAACCTGCGCGAGCGCACGCCTGTGTGCGCATATAGGATGTGCGTATCGCTTACATAGAATAATGTACAGATACGACATTATTCATCGTCTACTCAATAACTGTATCTGTTTCATGTTCCGTCTTCGGAAGTTTGATCATGTATCTGAATACCGAGCCAGGTTGAAATGGCTACCTATTCGGCAACGTAGTAATATAAGAATACTTTCTTTTCTCCTTACTTAATAATCCCAAATCTCCTAATTATTTAAACTCACTATTTCGATCTCTCGAGGATGTGTATAAGAGACAGCTAAGATCTTCTGATTTTTTAATTCTCAGTATACCAAGTAATCATACTAATTTCCGCGACCGATCTTTCACCGTAATAGCAGCACGAAATTCGCTTTCCATCAAAATTCAACTAACCAAATGTCGGGATTCCTTCGTGTATTCGCTACGTAGGTTGTACTTGGAGCATTTGAATATCAGCTAGATTTTTTTATTTAATATTATGGACACCTTGCATATACCTTTCTCTTGCTCTCCTGGAAGACCGGTAGAGAATGCTTTTTAGCATTAAGGCCTCCAATTGTACTTTTATGTGCAAGAATGAATATAACATATATTCGTTGGTACATCGTTTGTAACAAGATTTATACTCCATAGATCAAAACTAAAAATTATTTTAATTTTTTTATTATTATTACTAGTAGAAAGAATATTTTATATCTGATTGCTTGATCTATGAGAGCTGTAACTCACCTTGCTAGCAATCCGCGTGCCATTTGCACTATGATTTCCGTTTAAAACAGGTATTTCATCATCATCATAAGCCTGCATATAGTCACTGCTAGACATAAACCTCACCCAGGGATCGCTACTAGACCTTAATCCTTCGTATCCAGTCGCATCCAGCCACTCTGCGCAGATCGTCGCTCCATCTTGCAGGGGGCATCCCACTCTTCCCATTCTTTGGTATATATGGTCAACCCATTACAGCTTCAGCGGGCGTATCCTTCGAGCTATCTCGATAACCCTAGTTCTCGGTCTATAACATAATTTCTGATTTTACCCTTCAAACTAACACCGAGTATAGCTTGTTCCATAGCTCGCTAAGCGAATTTAAATTTGTGATTTTCAGAATATTATAATTCAAATAAAATCACCAACATATGGGCGTCTTACATATTTAAAAAAAACACCAATCTAGGTAAACTTGGAGTGTAAAACATGATAACTACTATTATAAACTTATTGTAACGCAAAGGTATGACATATAAGTAACTTCAAATAAAACAAAACTATAGTTCTGTATATGAGAACTTAATTAAAGCTATAGACTTCCTTATTATATTTTCTTTCACTATCAGATATAGGTGCTATTAATATATTAAATAATTTTGCAGAATCCAGTAATAGTCCAGATTCTCCCGGTGGTTTATTGTGAAAAGTTTTTTAACGATACGGACTGTCGCATCTGCGTTAATATAAACTATGTTCTGGTATCTGCATTAGTCGATTTGTCCTTTGTCTAACAAGGGCAAACGGCCGTCAACCCTCGATACTAATCTAATACCCACACGAGTACGGTCTGTTTGTTGTTTAGACGATATAATTACACTATCATCACGCTACCCGCCTGTTTATGCGAAGCAGATAATGTTTCAAGGACATCTCCTGTTCCTTCTACGGACATTAATCAGACTGTAATATAGTTAGATCAAAATGTTACTTCGCACTCTTAAATGTATGTGTCTTTTACTGTCAGTGAAATAAAACTAAGGAATTGTGGTAGGGCAAATCTTTTATCATATCCTATAGTTGTGCTGACAACTTTTTTATAGTAGCAAGGCAAAGTGATGCACTGTGTATAATAAGATCTATAAAATGATCATAGAGAGATCAATGATCCATCCCAAGTCATCGCTCTCATGCCATCATGCGTAAATGACTCTTCACATTTCGCTGGAAAACCCGAAAGAAGGAATACGCTTGTTGGAAGACTGTTCCACAGTTTCACAGTATGGTCAAGGTATGAGATTGCGAACTTTTTTGCATAAAGCCACCATACCACAGCTACCATAAAGCTCTGTATAACTCTAACTCTAGCTCTGTAACATATTATCTAAGTAACTGAAATAGCAAACTCAACCGGTTTCTGGGTAAGCACGTGCTGTTCCCAGAGAGATTCAATTGCTCTGCGCCAAAAAAGTCCTGCAGTACATTAAAGCTATAGGACTTGATAGGGAGCTTCAGCAGTGTGAAGCGAGCACAATACATCTAATTGGTCTCAGTAATACAGAACTACATAATCCTGCACAGCTCCCGTTTAGAAAAATAATAATTACTAAAATGGCAAGTATTCAGTGTGAACTTATGTTTTTTTTAAATCTCTATTAAGGAAAAAATCACAGTTCTGGAGATTATTTTTGGCCAGTGATGATTGATATTTATTACAGAGACCCCGATAATATAAAAGTAACACACCATATTTAGTAAGTAAGCAGCAAGGATACTATCGTTGAGTTTATATATAAAACCATAATCAAACCGGTCGACAAAGGTCAACGGAGCAAAAAAGGTCGAGTATAGGTCAGCGAGACACAGGTGCCTTAAAAATAGTAAAAAGTACCCTTTGAAACTATTCATTGGGCTTTAGGGAACGCCGGACCTGTAGATACGATGCTAAATCCGTGTATATTGATCTATCTATAAATGGCTACATAACACCAGATTTAATTTAAAATATTCTGGGGTAGTTCATTATATTTTCAACCTTATTGGCTATCAGGTAAGTTTATGTATTTAAGACTAACATAAGTACCTCTTTCAGATCATGCGAAATGTTGCAAAATTTATTGGCACAGAAGGCGTTGCAATCTAGTCCTTAGGAGTAACAGCCAACGACCGAACTCAAGACTAGTCCTGAAGGTTAGTTGTACGTAGCTAATAGCTTCGCTTTACCACTAAGCATCAGTTTTACTCCATGCCTGTTTGCTAGTTTCTTATCTTAAATGGAAGATAAAGGTATTAGTTATTTTATAAGCTCGGCTTCTTTTATTACCTTTTTAGCAAAAATTGTACTACACTTAATGTTTACGATATAGTTTTCCAAGCTGATTCGAAGACATTAATTTTAAGATACTGTTGTCTTGAAATTTAATAAGCTGAGACTAAAATGTATGAAACGATTAAAATAGGCAGACTTTAAACTCTTTGTCATACTTCAGTCGCAGAAACCTGTAAAGCAAAAGCTTTCTACCCCTTTTTAAGCGTATTGCGTGCACGGAAGACTGTGATTTGGCATGGTTAAAGTTTATATGGAGAGGGAGTGCAGAAAGCTAAAATTTATCTATAATATCTGTTACTATTATATTAAATAAAATAAATTAATACTGCGTATCCTAACACGACAAGTGCCATTGAACTTAGACCCCCCAAAATATTGACATTGTCACTCAACTGATGTAGATAATATTCATTGTTTATGAGTACTGCAAATGTCAAACAGAAAATTGTCTAAGATCAGAAAGTCGCTGGTCGAATTTCGAGCTAAGGGCGATTGTTAGTTACCATAAATACGCAATCCGTAAACTTGGCTTTACATGAAGATTTGTCTTATCTATAATTTATTTTATGTTTTTTTCTTAATGTACCCTATCATAGGGCACCCGCTGCCTATTGCCAGTTCTAATGAAGATTATAGGGCCAGATCAGAAGGGTGTAATATCATACAGTTATTAGGAATCATTCAAACTTACTTCTTTATAAGCAGCTACCAATAGCCTTTAATTAGTCTGCAGTTCTAACACGATCAACTGCATTGACCATTTAAAATCAGGTCAGACGTATGCTTGTTTGTTACTTATAATAAAAATGTGTTCCTGCGGCGAGTAGAGTAATTTCTTTTAATATTTCCCGACTGGTGGAAACCCTTCACCCTACAGAAGATCGTAGTTGAATCACCTTGTCTTGTGTTTCCTCGGTGAGTAGGGTTTCTAGAGCTCCTAGTGAACGGGCGGGGATAAAGGTCAGCAATGCGCTAGCGCTATCAGTGGTTTTTCATGCGTTCATAGACTACGGTAGCCGCTTACCACCAGGCAGGCCATATGCTTGTTTATCACCATTATATATATATATAAAATAGTGCAAAATATTAAACAATCGAAAAAGTGGTTGAAAAACCCTTCAGTTAAGGTTAACATTTGTCAATATTTTAAAAAGGGCTTACTCATCGAGCCTGACCCACGTACCTATGGCTGCCTCACTTATCCTTGCTAAACATCCGTTCACGTTCGAATATTGTGTCTATATTTTCGCCATATAATTGTAGAACTACTTCTGAAAATAGTTATAGATAAATAGTAGTGTGAATGGGACTTAAAAGGCAGCGCATATTTAAATGTAAAATAGTTTTCGAATATATAATAAACCGCTTACAATAATGTCAGAACTTCTTTAATATTATTAGCAATTACGTTCGACTTTCGATTATGATGCGTGATTGAATGCTAATGTCGCATTTTAAACTCGACAGTGATATGTTAAAGATTTGAAACGAAATCTAAATTGTTCTGGCATGATTGGCAGCCATTTAACAGTAAAAAAAAAGATACAAAACTATCAATTTCAAGTTTGGAAGTAGTGTTCATTATTTAAAATGTGTTCGCGCCGAAACGATCAACTTGACAAGTAGGTAAGTTATACAAACTGGCTTCGGCTACTGCTACCGGAGAGTACAGAACCGTTCCTTTTAGTGAAATTAGTCAGAGTTCCCGAAAAACGCGGCCGTCGACCCCTCAGGGCAACACCTAAGTATTTTAGTCTTGAAAAAAAAAAACGTCCTGTTTACATAACACATCGAATTTTTTAAATAAACTTTAACGCCGAAGGGCTTAACTGAACGCTCACAGACAAAAATTTCGTCTGTTTCATTAGTGTGAGTGACACACACACTGAGCCGACATAAAAATGCCCAATCGGTACATGTCGCACCACTACAATGAAGGGACGACGTAAGTCGCATACAAGTGCATAATTCGGCCGAGATGCAAAAAAAAAAATATTTGGCAATGCGGCCCCTACGCGCCCGCCAGTCGCCCGCCCGCCAGGGTTAGGTTAGGTTAGATTTTTTGGCTCAAAACGCTCGTTGGCGATTTTTTGAAAAGAATTTTTCTGTCTATATCACTAGGAAAAGGCGTCCTTCCTGCAACTTTATTAGCGCGCCAGTACGTCGCGATTTTTTGAATAAAGAACTCGGAACGCGCGTCGCGTCGCCCTCCTCAAATTGGATTCTAGTTAGAATTGTTTTAAAATTGGACATAATTTCTATGATTATAATATTTATTTTTTATATATTTGACGAGCGTTTTGAACGAAAGCTGCGCAGGAGTCGGGCATAGATTATTTATTAGCGATATATATTTTTTCAGAAGTCACC
Source organism: Saturnia japonica (assembly GCA_033032175.1). NCBI lineage: Eukaryota > Metazoa > Arthropoda > Insecta > Lepidoptera > Saturniidae > Saturnia > Saturnia japonica. The sequence continues at coordinate 16,626,143 of CM065319.1, forward strand.
TGGTGATGGATTAATTATAATTTTAAAGAAAATAAACCAAGATTTTTTATCTACGTCTCAGTAAAATAACTCTAGTGCTTTGTGTCGTGTTGTGTTTTTTTTTAACTATTTAGAATTTATTGTTTGGACTTTGTGTTTTGCGTTTTTTGTTTATTTGGTAAGTATTTTTTTTTTTTTTTTTTTAATGTTTTTGTGTCTTTAATTACTTTTTCTTTAATTTAAAAGTGTATATATTTTTTGCATATCTCGAGCACTCGTCGGAAATGCGCGCCTTTTTATTTTCATGTAGAATTCTAATGTACGAAAGCAAAATAAATGATTAAGTAGTTATTTCATTTAGAAATCTTATTCACAGAACGATCGATGTTGATAAAAACACTATGAAACTTTTTTAATTATATATTTTCTAACATTTTAATAATACCCCTAGACAATGTCACAAGGACACGTCGTGTAATGACGTCAGTGGTACTAGGCACTGCCGAGAAAGTCAGCCATCTTGATTGTGTGTTCTTTTTTTGAAGCCTACGAAGTGCACAGGCACGTATCCGCCATGTTGTTTTGCATTGAAAATATATATCTTGAAATAATAATTTAACTGTAGATTAGTAATAGAAAATATCGACAAGTAAATCGGTTTAGTGCAAGTTTTATTAATATCTACTTTAGTCCGAAGATATCATATAGGCCTAAATTATTTTATCTTTTTTTAGACTATACCTTCGCCATTTTCATTTTTGTACATGTATCTATACTCATTGAATTTTCTTGTTTTTTTTTTCTATCGTTATGAATGTTCTGTGTTTATTTTAATATAAAAAGTTGAATATATATTATATAAAGGAAAATAAATTTATTTTACAAAAAAAATTATATTAAATCTATTACTTAAAAATTAAATATCTATTACTAACACATTACATACTTAATATCAATAATAATTATGCTAAATTATAAAGAAAAGTTGTAATAGTCAGCAAAAAAGTTATATATGATAATTAATTTATAGAAAATAAAATATTTATTTACTATTAGATTGTGTTGTGTCATATATAATTAAACATTATGATAATTTTCTTCGGACAACCATTAATTAATAGTTACGTACTCGATAGCAAAAATGAATCTTTAAAAAAATTCAAAGTACATGAATAGTACTATGCATTTTTCATACTATATAATTTTTTCTAGGTTCCATTCTACGTCTATGCTAAACACAACATATGTTTCATTATTGTTTTTATATTATTTATACTTTGATCATTATTATGATTCACGCTTTTACGTATACTGTACACCAATAATTAATTTATTAGTTAGTAAAATTATTTGTCATCAGTCACGTTTTTTAATTTATCGACAGATATACCCATAAGCATTTTAGTTCCGCTAGCCATTAGAACAAAAAAAAAAAAATTGATAGAACGATTTATAACATTTCTATAAAAAAGTTTTTATGTAACACGAATTTAGATTATTTTACTAGATATTACATACTTTCTTAAATTATAAGAAAAAACCTACAAAAATCTATGTCCGTTTTCAGAACTTTTAGCTGACTGATATTTGATAGAATACTTTCATACAAAAGACTGTACATAATTCATAAATTATATTATATATATATATATATATAATAAGTCGGGGAAAAGTTTCTTCGCATTTTTATATGAAAACTCAAGACATTTTATTCAAAGTTTGTTTACATTTATTTACAGTATATATGTGCCGTTTTGTTCGATAACATTCTGCCATTTTGTAGTTAGGGACATGATCCCGTTGCTGTAGAAACTTTAGGACTTCTGATCAAAACACGCGACAAACAGTTTTGGCTGTCCTCTCTTAATGTTAACCTTACAGAACCTAAAGAATTCTGAAGAGACCGAAACAGGTGAAAATCTGAAGGTGCAAAGTCAGGGCTATATGGTGGATGTACTAACACCTCCCAGCCAAACTCTCTTAATTTTCTCTTAATTCCACCAATAGCTCAGACTTATTATAGGATTCGAAACAACGTGAACTAACGTTATGTACATAGATGGTTACACTGCGCTATGCGCTATTAAAACTTTTCATAGCAGATCTGTTCTATTTATATCATTCAATTCTGTACGTCATGTACACTCAATTTAAAACCGAAAACATTTTACGGTAGTATCTGTGAACAGCATTACAACGGTCGCTGTCGACAGATCATCACGCTACTTACTTATTATTATTTATTTATATTATTGTTTTTACTAACCATACGCACTATTGCAATATTTTTGCATGCAATAAATAAAAACATATATACTTTTGTAAGTTGTTTACATTTGAAACTGTTCTCAATATGAAATATAAGTTAATATATATTAACGGGTATCTAAAGCGGTATTAATAGGCTCTTACCAATTCTAGCTTGGCAGGGAGAGTACCGTGGGCAGTCAAGGTGAGCACTGATGTGCATCATAAGGGGGCCCCATAAACCTACACCTGGTTCGCAAGTCCTGAGGGCTGCTCTTGTTTACCTCTGTCTGCCACACGATGTACCCGGCACCCGCACGATGAATCCATGGAATGCTGTTTGTCGCATTACGAAACGTAAAACAATGAATTTACCAAGTCAAAATTTAACAACGACGTCCTTATTATAATTTTCATGCATGCGTGGATGGATATAATATGTGAGAATTGTTTGATACCTTCTATATATATTTTTAATGTCATATTAAGTCAAAGTCAAAACGACTGATGTTATTATAATTAATGAAATTTATTTTAATATAATTTTAATTTCAATGGCTTAAAGGATGGAACTATTTGAATTTCAATTCTTAAAATTAAAACCAGAAGGACAAATTCCTTTAACTATTCGCTACATAGGTTTTACTTGGAGCAGTTGAATATCGGTTAGTTTTTCTTTTTTCTAAATATTATGAATACAACGCATATACCTTTCTCTTTCTCTCCTGGAAGACTGACAGAGAATGCTTTTTTAGCATTAAGTCCTCCAATTGTACTTTTACGTGCAATAAAGAATATAATCATTCTATCCATTCATTCAAAAGATGCCTACTGCTGAACATTGACCTCTCCCAAAGATCGTCAAAATGACTGGTACTGCGCTGCTCTTACCCAACGGGTTCTCGCAATCTTCATCAAGTCGTCGGTCTATATTGTGGTTCGTCTGCCCACACTGCGTGTTCTTCCAGAGCACGGTCCCAACTCAATAACTCATGCGGCCACCCCTTGGATCCACTTAAGTCTAACAATTTTGAAGGTTAAGTAGAATTTGGTTCTTAAGCGGATCTCCACATTTCTGATTCGATCACGCAAAGAAACTCCTAGTATAGCAGAGGCGCCGGTACAAGTTAATGTTAAGTAGACCACAATTTTTTTATAAATTACTAAGGAATAAAATATGCATACTACTTATATAGTTAAAGATTTTAATCTGATCTTAAGTGTCAGGTGGATGTACGTTCAATGTGTTTTTATGTTAAAGATCCAAACAATGAATGTCGTTTAACTTTGAATGACATAGAGGTTTGTTTTGAAGTTAAAATAAAATATGTAGATGATATATATACATAGCTGTAAATATTAATTATTTTATTTTCTACCTAAACGCCTATAAGTGTAATAAGAGAAAGTTCTGGTGTGAAAGAAGATATGGTCACACGGATTGTGAAAGGGATGCTTAGAAGGTTTGGGCTTGTAAAGACATAGACAGATTTATTGGACGAGCATGAGTAGAAACGTTGGAAGAGAAAGGTCTAAAGGTTCCAAGGTCAAGTTGGGGACGTTCTGAAGAAAGGTTAGGTTGAAAGTACACTAAACCGACGAGTATGCGTGAAAAGATGAAGAAATGAAAGATGTATGCCAGGATCGTAGCAAGTGGAAGGACGGGGTCTCTACTTACCCCGTTGGGGAGAGTCGTGATTTATCTATACAATTAATACAATTTAAGTGTCTGTTGGTAATGTCAAAATAACAGCATAACAAAACACCCATTTTTAAAATTTTTGTCTCTCTGTCTGTTTGTTCCGGGTAAAATCTCCGAAACCGTTGGACCGATTTTGACGTAAATTTTACTGATAGATAGCTGATGATATATGGAGTAAATTAAGCTATTTTATTTTGGGAAAAAATTAGGGTTCCGCACAAATAAAAAAAAACTGGTGATGGTGAATCAATTCGCGCGCTTAAATGGTGTATGTTGAGTAAACCATAAGAGATATAGCAAATGAATGTACCCCATAATTATAGGCATTAAAAAGACCTACAAAATAGTCCTGGAGAGTATACATGTCTCTTCTAAGGAACACGCACAATAAGCATTTTTGTTTTTAAAATAGCTGGTAGCGGGGGAGCAAAATTCGCGCGGGCCACGTGAGTGAAGCCACGGGTACAGCTAGTGTATGAATAAAAGACGTGGTGCGTGATTTTTTTTTCTTTAATGCGGTAAAGTTACTGGCACGTTGTCTAGTGGCAACGACGACAACTGTTATTATCGGTAGTTCATCGCTTTCAAGGTGGCCTGCAAGCCACTCGGCGATTGAATATGTACTGGTAGATCCCGAAATGCATCAAACCAAAAAAAAAGTCATTGTGACGGGTTTATAAAAATGGTGGTCCCGAGTCAGTCGGGTTCGATCTCTTCTTCTTCTTGTTTTGGCGCCACAAAAAGAACTTATCAGTGTCAATGTATTCTAACATACAAAGTGGGGTATTTTGACTAGATGTTTGCTCTCTTGTCAGAACTATCTAGGGAGTTTTTGTGACATCTCAAAATGCATGTTTTCCCCTATAAATTGATAATCAACTTGACTTATGCACAATAACCAAACTCTATCACGCAAAATGTCACCAATATTACATAAAGTAGGGTCAAAAAACCTAAGTTAATGAATTAAAAATAAACAACCACAACATGTTACTTTAAGATCCCGCCAAAAACTCCGGGTTTGATCTCTACCGTCCCGCTTGATCACTAGATATACTCCCACTAATCCCGGAACGCGGGACATCTAAACATGGTGAGTGCTGATACAATTGATACAATTGTTGGGTAGTCCCACCCACCCATCTAATGGTTAAAACAACATATTGTTCGATATTCTCGTTAAGTTACTAATGCTAATATTTTTTTTTTTACATTATTCGATATCCATGTCGAGTAAATGTGAACATTTGAGAAAAGTTACCCGTAGTTTCAGATTGTAGTTAAAAAATATATATAAAAATGTTTGTATGCGTGCGATTGTCTTTGAATATTTTATAGGCAAAGAGGTGATTGATTGACTGACTGACCGACCACCCGACCTACCGACCGACTGATTGATTGATTGAGTGGCTAATGATTTGTCTAAAAGCAAGATGATGTATGTGTATACGTACATGATTACAAACTTAAACGTGCGCAAAGTTATTTGCGCAGAAATACGTAACGCTTTTTGTTAACGCTTTTATAAATTTCCCTCCTCATAAAATTCCATATCGGGGGCCTTATATGAAAATTGATTATTTAGTATTGAATTCCAATAAAAAATTATTTTACTTTAAATTATATAGAGATAATGGTACAGTAGTGGAGTGTTGAGACATGGCTTCGATGGACGTGGGTTTCAGCTCTAAAATGAATCTGAGCTTTCGGTGTAGGAAAACTTCGAGTTGAGACCATAGTATGGATGGATGGATGGTGATATGGTGTTTTCTAATACTCGACCGGTTAGCTAGTTGAGTACTACTCACAAGATTTTCAAATCATGGTCAAGCAATTGAAGGTGTGAACCGGTCCCTGAGAGTGAGTTCCCCGTCTACGCTTCGTGTGTTACCACCATCTTGGGACACATAGTCACTTAACATAAGGTTCGTTATTGGTCAAACACAATTATGGTCATAAATTTGCCGTATAACAGACATAATTTGAAATACATTATTTTTCTTAAAAGACCTTCATGCCAAATTTCAAGATCGTACATCTCCGTGTAATCGTACCTTATAGGTTTTGATAATCGTTAAGTGTGTACGAATTTTTTTATTGCGTTAACATAGAAACTTGTTTTTTTTTTTACAACAGTATAAAGCCATAACAGACCTTAGTATTCGATATTAATTTCAACCTCATACGTCAAATTGTTTACGATAAAAAAGCCTTTAAACACAGACAGACAGACAAATGGGCGACAAAATGATATTATATAGGTTCTGCTTCTTCATTTGGCCTACTATACTCGGCGCGGCAAATATTAAAATACGGCCAGTGGTTGTCATCATTGTCTGACTTTTAATATAGGCTCAATAAATCCCATGATATGAGGCCCTGATGAAAGATGTATGAATCTCAAAGGTATTATTATTATTACGAGCTCTACACATATTTGACACACATTACCTCCTAACTTGAACTAAAGGGGCCAGAAAATAAACGAACAAACCATATAGGAAACAAAGAGTGTAAGGCGATTGTAATGGCCTTCGGAGCCATTTAAAATTCAACTTTAACAGCACACAAATACGGACTAATAAATTTCCATCATTTTAAATGGGAAAGAATCACGTTGTGAACGTGCCGTTTTCCATTTGCAACGATTTACAAATTTATTCTTGACATTGGTGAACAGTATGCGCGCAAACATTTATGTGACATTAATGCAACAACAAACCGTATCGATAACTTTGTTAAATGCGTTTGGTTTGAACAAAGTCGTGCACTGCGAAACACTGTGTCGCATCTAAATGGAGTTGCGGCGTGCGACAAGGACAGCAAATTGCTGAGTGCACGCATGAGATGTGACTTTATCTTGTGACTGAATGTATTGAAAAGAATTATTATGAGATTAAAAAAAAATCAAAATTTAAATGCTTTCGAACAGCGCCATCTGTCCTACCCAGTTAGAACTAACATAGTTAAAATTTTGGTTTTGTTTCGATATTACTTTTAACAAATCAGCTCATATACACTTACAAACGTCAAAGATCACTTTTCAGTTCCGTATAATTGAATACTCAAAAAATGGTAATTATTAAGATACTTTGCTTTTTTTCTTAATGATGTTTGGTAATGTTGAACCTCTGTACATAAATGATACACATAAAGCAATATTTTTTGTTTGTTTGATAAGCAATTTAATAGTTTTAGAAAAAAAAGGCATAGTTAATAATACTAGCGGACGCCCAATGATCGAAATTCGACCAGAGCGACTTTTTAATAATAGACTATTTTCTGTTTGACATTTGCAGTATGAACCTAAACAATGAATATTATATCACTTGCTGTCACTTTTCATTTAGTGACAATGTCAATATTTTGGGAGGTCTAAGTTCAATGGCACTGGTCGGTTTAGGATTCGCAGTATTAAATTATTTTATTTAAGATATTGGTAACAGGTATCATAGATAAATTTTAGCTTTCTGTACTTTTCCATATAAACTTTAAAAATGCCAAATCTCACAGACATCCGTCCGCGTAATTTTCGTACGATAAAACCTTAGCATGGGTATTTTCAAATGCTCGCCGGCTAGTCATCTTCCTCAAGTTGATAATCTGTCGCCAAACACCTGACCATGTCCATGTCCTACAGAGTCAGTTTCTTTTTTTTTTATGGGTTGGCGTGGTGATTAATACCACGCCTTTCTTTCAAAAGAGACTTTGTCATACAGTACAGTGTCGATAGGCTAGTATTAAAATTGCAGTAGGTAAACTTTGTTTAAGTTGAAAATTGATTCATTGAAAACGTGTTAGCAACAACATATTAATCAGAATAATAAATCGTTAATAAATTGTTTTCTGTAAACGCAACTATATTATCGGCTCATCTAAGTCGTAGATTGAAAATACTGAATCATTTCTTCTCCTTTTTATTTATCAGCGATGAGTGGTTATACAAATTTATACCATTCTAACGTTGATAGAACATTTTTCTATTATTCAAAGTTTGTACAACACTGGAACAAAATATTGGTTTCTTTATTAGGATTGACTAGAGAGTTTTTGTGGAAACTCAAAATTTTTGTTTTTATTTATTATTACACTTCATATAAGCATAATAAACAAACCATATTGTCACTAACATAGGGTCAAATAGCATAAGTTTATGAATTATAATAAAAACCGACAAAAACACCCACTGAATCAATTAACAGATTTCCGACTTACAGGAAAAGTACCTGTAAAACTTACTCAAGTGTATTTTTATCTTACGCGCTCAAATCTCGTTGTACAATCCACTTTCATATCGCAGCTAGCCGACAGAATTGTATCGTTGCAACAAATCAAGAATTATTATTATTATCTATTGTTAACATAATAGGATCGATATTCAAGTGAGTTATAATAGTACGTCGAGTTATTGTTGTAGTTCCTTGCACTGAGACCTGAGGGTTATCAGATGTCTAGTTGCAAATCAGCGTTAACCTTTAACTGTGGATTTACGTATCGGAAATATACAGCACTAATCGTTAAATAGTTTCCGCGTAACGGTCTTTTTTGTAGAATAAAAAGCTGATAATCTGCTGACATTACGTCTCCTGGTACGTGGCCACCACTCGAGAACTCCTCTTCCCATCGGCCATCAGTTCTACTAGCTACTTTCCCCTCCCACTGGCATTTAAGTCCAGCTGTCATAGAGCTATTGGGTTACTTGGGTTTTATGGGGATTTTCTCATTTCTAATTCGATCACGTAGAGATACTCCGAGCATAGTCCTCTCCATTGCCCTTTGAGTGATCTTGAGCTTTCTTATGAGGCTCTTAGTGACCACGTCTCAGCACCATATGTAATCACTGTCAATACACACTGGTCAAAGACTTTCTGACAAGAGAGTGCGGTATCTTGGACGAGAAGATATTACGTGGCTTCCCCACAGCGGCCCAACCGAGTTGGATTTGACAATTAATGTCTATCCAACTGGATTGTTTGTCCCAGGTAAACATAATCATCAACAATTCAGAATGTAGTCTCTGATCTTTAAAAGCCTCTATATCTGAATATGTTTAACTGTAATCATCATCACCATTATATTAATACGTGAAGCAAAAACTTTGTACCCCTTTTTAAGCGTATTGCGTACACGGAAGACTTTGAGATTTGGCATGGTTAAAGTTTATATGGAGAAGGAGTGCAGAAAGCTAAAATGTATCTATAATATATGTTACTAATATATTAAATTAATACTGCGAATCCTAAAACGACCACGGCCATTGAACGTAAAACCCCTCAAAGTATTGACAGTGTCACTCAACGAAAAGTGACAGCAAGTGATGTAGGTAAAATACTCATTGTTTATGAATACTGTAAATGTCAAACAGAAAGTAGTCTATGATCAAAAAGTCGCAGGTCGAAATTCGACCTTAGGGCGATCGCTAGTACTAGTACTTAAATTACCTCAAGTTTTGTTTAAGTAAACTGTAAATTTTTATTGTGTTACTTATTGAAACCAATTTATTAAGAAAATGATGTGCGTTACTATAATCGGAGTGCAATTTCTATGTTATATTTATATTTAAATGCTATTAGCATAAGTTCAGTTTGTACATAATGGCAGATCCCAAAACGCGACAAATCAAATGAAAGTCACGATGGAGGGTTTATGACCACATGTAGGGTTGCGAGCCAGTAGGGTACAAATACTATATCACCCCACTAGCTCCTAGAACATGAGGCGCTTAAACTTAACCTAGTGAACGGTGGTCTTGATTCAATCGGACACAACTGTGGTTTCCTAGCAACCAGCAAGTCTACATCGGAAAATGACGGAATTTCATCATATCATAAATGAAGTGACGATAAGGATCTATTGACAATCACTTTTGTTATATCAACCTATAAATATACCATTACTGCCACCACTAGGAAGCTAGATTTCGACAGCTGGTACCAGAACAAGATTCGTTGAAACAGAACATCACATGTCTGTTGTTAAAACGTTTACGTCTTATGAGAAAAGCGTAATGTTATTATTTATATACCGTATGTCCACTTTTATTCTTTTTAACTATTAATTATGAAAACCCTTTCAAAATTGGTGTCATAGTATTGTGTTAACCGTGTATAAACAAACCGACATGATTATCCATATTAATAACAAAGCTCAATTTATTTTTTGGAGTTTACTCCATAATAATCCATTTACATATAAAAACCCCAGTACGGAAATTTTATAGGGAGTGAAATTTATAAAAGCGTTAACAAAAAGCGTTACGTTTTCACTATGAAATCATGTATGTGTATAGATACATTATCTTGCTTTTAGATAAATCCTTAACTACTCAATCATTCAGGCCGTCTGTCAGTCAGTCAGTCAACCAATCATCTCTTTTTCTGTTGAATATTTAAAGACAATCGTACATAAGGAGTAAATTCCAGTCGATTCAAGAGTAGGGTTCACACACTTTTTGTCACACACACTTTACCAGACAAATTTGAAAAATCCTTTTTGTATTTTATAGCCTATTTATTGAAGGTCATAGGTTACATAGAATCACGCTATGGCCCTTAGGAGCAAAGTAGTAACCTGAAACGTCATCCAATCTGACAATATGTAAGGAAGTAGTTATCATATACAGGAAGAAGAAAAAACAGACAAGGAGGAAAAGTATATTAAATAATATCTGCTTCAATTGTAAGATACAATGTTTATTCGAGAGAATTTATCCTTATCATAAACCCTATCGATTAGTGCAATAACATAGTGAATGTCAGGTTTTTTGTATTTTTAGTGGGTTCGTTTCCCCGGTATAGGTACGCATTTTTAGAATATCTTTGAATACAGTTATTATTATTTCAAAAAATTAAATATTGTTTCCTTTGATTAAAATTTGATATCTTCCATATTCAGTATACTTTTCCCCCATGTACCGTTGGTTTTTTTTTCACGATGTGTATAAAACAAGGCTGTACAATTTAAATTTAAGGTGTATGAATCCGTCGTCTATAACTAGTCTTCAATAAAAAATAGCAGAGACTAAAAGCTTTTATTGCAAAAATAAAACATTTCACGCGACGTGGTGGAAAAGCGACACAGCCCGTAGAGTGAGCTTCCGTAATATAAAATACACGGAACGCCAAGGTCGCCCGGTACATATAGACTTGCCCAACCTACTATTAATAAATTCTATAGAATTACTAAGAAACTTGATAACTTATTAATAGTGTACGATAATTATTAACTTTAATGGTTTTTATTCTTTGTAGGTTTTACGATTGTCCTATTCACAACTGAGAGTCGAAGACAGATACGCTAAGTCTATTGGATAAATTGACTCGTAAATACAGCTGCCGGAAAACACTTAGAGATACTTAAGAAAAGATTTTCAATTTGAGAGTGGTAGCTGGCCAAGCGAGCTTTAGAAAATGCAATAACACCATGATAATGGGTTTCATCACAATATTGTCTTCACAGAAAGTTTAGGCTAAATGTAGCGATTTGAAATCTAGTATATCGATCGACAGTGTCGGTACACGCTACTACTGTTACATTTTTTACCGTAAAAGCCCAAGCCGAAGTTCGGCCGCTTTGGCACCCTTGAGCTAGTTTCCTCGTTTTCGCGGCTGAGTGCCTTCCGTGTTCGCACCCGAGCTCGGTAAAGCTGATGGCTCCAGGATCCTTAAGGTTAAAAGTATAGTAACTTGGAAAAATAATGAATTTTACTATTACTCGAATTTATAGAGTAGGTTTTAAAAATGGATATACTAGAATTTGTTGTGTACCTTGAATGTACGGCATTTTTTTAATTCTAATGTACATTTTTATGGATGTTCAGCAATATTTTTTTTGTTTATTAGCCGATTTGGATGATTTTTTTTTTGTTGGAAAAGGGATACCTGAAGGGTCGCATCGGTTACTTCGAAGATCCACATGGGAGCTCTTCAAAATGTTTTTTTTTTTTAATTGTCTTGTAATTTATTTCACTATTGATGGGATCGATAGTAACATATTTCTGCAATAATAATGTGCAATATTTTTAAATTATTAAAAAAGTAGTTGTTAATCGCGATTTCAAACGAGTCAAAATGCTGCTCCGTTTCTGAAGATCGGAGCGTGAAGTATTTAAAAAATATTTTCCGGAACAAACACAATGTGTCTGTGATTAACGCGTTACATACAAATTTATTCGTAATATTAGTATAATTATTATAGCTACATCCAGTCAACAAAATTAACTCTGCCTGTCACGTTCAGTCATGGACCAAACGAAACGTGTTAAAAAGAAACAGCATAATCGCGATCGTTGTAAGGTGACGTATATATTTTTATTATTTTCTAGTGCCTACTATTTTTATGTTATGAATTTATATACTAGTTACGTGCCCCCAGCTCCGCACGCGTTTGTTACACAGTATTATTTTTTTCAGCCCGTAATTTAATTTTCCCCATATGACAATTCTTTTAATGTGTATCAAATGAGAAATTACATATTATATTTCCTCGCGTACAACATTTTAAAAGGATCGTTCAAGCTGTTTTTGATTTAAATCTGGACAGACAAACAGACAAAAATTGTTTAATTGTCGTTATCAGTGATCGTAAATAAGCATTACATGTATACGACATAATTACAGATAGGTTAATATAAATAATTACAAAACAATTTAGATTGTCCTTTATAGAAATCGATAAACGGGATATTTTTATTCTTTGCACTTAAGTATCTCAAGAATGCAACGATGAAGTTACCCAAAATGAATAGGATTTGAGGCGGCATGCAGCTGCGTTCGTTCGCTCGGACCGCACTGCGTCGTTCAAGGTTGTCTACTATGAGTAACCAATACGAGAAGGCCGTCTGTTATAGTGCATTTTCCTTGTGTTTTCCCTTTAGGGTAAAATTATATTCAGACTTAAATTCGAGTTTTCGTCAAACTAAAGTCGTGAAGGTCGAATGGCTACGTTTAGTGGAGTTACGATTCGATTTTCCCAAGTTGATGTATTTATTTGTATGAATCACACAACCAGAAAGTTATTTCTGACCGCGACCGACACTAAAAGAGAAACACATACATCTATGGGATTTAGCCTGCGAGAGAATGAGATAGAATATATACGGTTGATGCAAGTCCAGATCGAATTGGCCTAGCTGTATGACGGCCAGATTTGTACGCACTGTTGTATGTAAAGTACGAGTGGGCGATGATTTAGGATTTTTTATATACACATATATTGCTGTACTTTTTATTTATATAGTTTCGTAAGTAAATGCTTATAATTAAGTTTATAAATTGTTGATATTTTTATAAAAATATATAAAAAAAAAATCATAAAATTATAAAGTAAAAATAAAAAATTATAATTATTAAATACAATTTTATTACGATTCCTTGTCTGTGCTTGTTATTTAATATATAATTCATAATATATAGCGAAATTAACTTGTTTTTTACCGGTTGTTCCACGATACATCTCGAGAAAAAAAAAACAAATGTTACTTCGTTAATAAGATGTTTAGTAGCAATGATGAAAGATTATTAAATAGATTTTTACCATTTCGTTCACACATCTATTTGAGTGACTTGTGTTGAAAAGAAACGACACGAAGTGCCACCTCCATAGGTAGATAGTCAAAATAAAAAAGACAGAAGAACAACAAGAAGATCCTATCATTCCGTTTTTTTAGGTACGAGGCGCTAAAAATACCAGTAGAAGACAATAATAATATTGATAAACTTGATTGAGTTTCTTGCCGGATTAGTTAAATTTTCCGAACAGGCCTCGTGGCGCAGTGGTAGTAAGCCCTACTATTGGGCTGAGAGATCGTGGATCGATTCCTGCATATGACTGATATTTGTGTGAAGAGCGTAATTATAATGATCAGCTGTATGTTACGGTATAAATATCTATGTATATATGTATATATATGCATATACATATATCAGCTATTTGCTTAACATAATACGAGATTTGCCTAGTTTGAAATTAAATGGTTGTGTGTGCACAATTGTGCTCCCTTATTTATTACTGGCTGTGACCCACGGTTTCGCCCGTATTAAATTTATTCGCTCGATACTCCACTTCTAAGGCCTCGTGGCGCAGTGGTACTAAACCTTACTATTGAGCCGAGATGTTGTGGGTTCGATCCCGCCCATAACTGACTTTTGTGTGATGAGCATAATTGTCAGTTTGTGTCGGTGTGTTAAATATCTATATATATCAGCTGTTTAGTTTACCATAATACCAGCTTTGCTTAGTTTGGAATTAAATGACCGTGTCTGAAATTGTGTTTAGTATTTTTTGAACCCTTGAGTTGGACCCTTTAGGGGTTGAATTTTCGAATACCGTTCTTAGCGAATGCCTACGTCATAATCACTTTTTTATTGTATAGTATCACTACAAATTTACCGTACCCTTCATAATGGTCCTAACACAACGGCGACCACCGAAAGGTCGTAATGCGTTGACGGTCGACGTCTGTTATGCCGGCCTGCACTAATTGACTGTCTAGCTGCCAAATTTCAGTCAAATCAGTTCAGTAGTTGCAGTTATTTGTTTATAGATAAGTCAGTCAGTCAGTCAAGATTTTCTTTTATATATATTTATAAATATTAGCGGAGTCGCCCTAAGGTCGAAATTCGACCCGCAAATTTTTGATTTTAGAATATTTTCTGTTTGACATTTACAGTATTTATAAACAATGAGTATTATCTACATCACTTGCTTTTTATTGAGTGACAATGTCACTATTTTGGGAGGTCTAAGTTCAATGGCACTGGTCACGTTAGGATTCGCAGTATTAATTTATTTAATTTAATATAATAGTAAATAATTTTAAAAAGGTACAGAAAAATTTTGCTTCACGTATTAATATATAGATTTAGTATGGTTTTTGGAATTAAGTTGTATATTCTAAAGGTCTGTATTTAGTATTTTTATCTCGATGGCCACGTTATATATGTTAAAGCTGTTAAAATTAAAACTTATTGTTATATAACGATGCGTTTACACCTGCGCGTGCAACGACGCGCAAACAGGTGTCGAAAGGCACTTACCTTCTGTTCATGACGTCATATTAATAACATAAACATACATAAAAATATTTATACTGACGTTCGCCTTCGTACTTAAGCGGTTTACAGATCTTTAGAAAACCTAAAAGTTACCACAATTACCTAAAATTATTTTAAGTAATATAAAATAATGTTTATATAATTATACTACTAATATTATAAAGGCGAAAGTTTGTCAAGTATGTTTGTTACTTCTTAACGCTGAAACAGCGGCACCAATTGTAATGAAAATTGATATAGAGGTGGCTGACATCCTGGATTAAAACATAGGCTACTTTTAAAGGTTTTTTTAAATGTGTATTTTAAACTATAAGCGGGTGAAACCGCAAGGCACAGTTATTAATTTATATAATTTACAATTCTGGGCTTACAGGTCACCGTAGTTATCTTGTTATTTCGTTTTATTATTGTGCATTTACATATTAGTTTTATTTTTAAGTATTGTTTGTTTTATACTTTATATTTGTGTTTTGTAATATTAAATTTATTTGATCCCTAGGAGGGTTGACGACAAGCAGGCAGACGATCGTTCTGTTTTTCGTTACACATTTTCGTTTCATAAAATCCATTTCACACCGTCCCAAAAGAAGTTTTATTTCAAGAAAATAAACCAAATCTAAATTCACAACGTAAAGGAAAGTATTCACCTGACGTATGTAAGAAGAAGAAGAAAACATTTTGTGTCGTCCGCACTTAAGTAGGATAAGGGGTAAGAAAAAGAGGACTAAAGTTCCTAACTAACTATATTACCGATTTGCTGGACACTAAGTTCAAAGACCATGTCAAGCAACTTTTACTGTGAAAAGGCTATTATATGGTAGATCATTATGTGAATGATAGTGATGTATAATGTAGGCCTTCTATGTACATTCGCAAAATTATCAATACTAGCGATCGCCCTAAGCTCGAAATTCGACCAGTGACTTTTTGATCATACACTATTTTCTGTTGGACATTTGCAGTATTCATGAACCTAAACAATGAGTATTATCTACATCACTTGTATGTCTATTCTATGTCACTTTTCGTTGAGTGACAATGTCAACATTTTGGAAGGTCTAAGTTCAATGGCACTTGTCTTGTTAGGATTCGCACTAGTAATTTATTTTATTTAATATATTAGTAACAGATATTACAGATACATTTTAGCTTTCTGCACTCCTTCTCCATATAAACTTTAACTATGCCAAATCTCAAAGTCTTCCGTGTACGCAATACGCTTAAAAAAGGGTAAAAAGCTTTTGCTTCACGTATTAATTTATAGATGTTAACAGATAATATTATTTGTATATTTGAAAAAAAAAAATTAAGTATCTTGACGGCTTTTCTCGATGTTTGGGATATTTTCGGAACCGTTGTTAGGTTGTATTTGACGTTCATAAGTGTCTTCTTGGGGCCTAAATTGAATAAATTATATTAAATTTTGATTTGCGATAATAATAACTTTTTTGAAACGAGCATTTGTCAGCTGAAGCTGAAGGAAAACGAGAGGGGGGACCAGACCGATTGAGAAATATTTTCTTAGTATCACAGTATATTGGGAAAATACAGATTTCTCATCGTTTGAAAATGTCAACACATCTGCGCCTCAGACAGAGGCCTTTGCCCAACAGTGAGATATTAACAGACTGATTGATATCAATATTATTGCAAATATATATATTATGAATTTATGTTGTCTCTTTAAATGTCGTAAAAGGTGAAATATTTTCACAAATTACCTTCCGATATCGTTAAGTGTATACGACATTTATTTATTTAATATTACAAATAACGTGAACAGAGATTGCATGTAGGGTTACCAATAATTTGTGGAAATTAAAAATTTTTTACAACGTTTTTAACTTCCTAACGTTTATTGAAATAGATTTCCGTCAGTATTATTAACTATTCTATCGATATTATTTTATACTAGCCATGTCTTACGGTTTCACTCGTGTTACATATTGTTTGCGCGGAAACCTAATTTTTTTCTAAAATAATAGTAGCCTAATTTACTTCTTATAACATCAGCTATCTGTCAGAGAAAGTCCTGTCAAAAGCGGTCCAACCGTTTTGGAAATTAGCCGAAACAGACAGACAAAAATAAAATAAATGATTTTTTGCTATAAGTACCGTATATATTTTTATATATGCATTTAGAAAACAAAGCTATAGAGGGTTGCTACACCACCCCACTACATCCCGCGGAGGGTTTTTTTTTTATTGCATACTCTTTCTATCAATTGCGAAATGACATATTATACTTCCCGTGTACAAAAATTTCATGAAAATCAAGTAAGAACTTTATTTTTTTTACGATTCCTAAATAACAATTTCTAAAAGTTCTATTGAAATTTCTTATAGCCTATTAATTGTCCAATGACATAAGCATCCCATGTATAAAATTTCATAAGAATCGGTCCAGTCATTTTTGAGTAAAATCCGGAAATACAAACAGTCAGAAAAAAAAAATGAATGGCATTTTCTTAAACAGTATCGTTCCTATAATATGCCCTTTCGGCAAATTTGGAGAAAAAATACACGTATAGACAGTACTACAGATTTATTAATATAGATTCTTAACCTGAGGAACAATAAATAAAAATGAAAAAGTCACATCAAAGAATATTTACAATTGTATTGTATTATACAATATTTACAGTGATCATAAGCCAACCTGCCGATTAATTTTTTTAAATGAAATCACCTCAACAAATGGTAGATTTGGATCAATACCCTACGGCCTATAATCTCCAAACGAGTATACTAGCATCAAACCAAATTTTGTGATTTATTTCAAATAGACATAGACATGTTGTATTCATTTTATGTATAACAACCCTAAATGATCTCGTAGGGGGATATTACTCGATGGGGAGGGGGGAGTGTTTCGAAAGTTGCACAAACGCGTCACCTTGACCTCGATATGCGCTTGCGCCGCCTCGCACGCACTATTATTATTGGATCTTTTTTCTCTTTTTAAATTGCTGTTTCGGTTTCGGTCGGATCGCTCGAATACAGCTTTCTACTGGTTGACTGATTAAAATGTATTTACTGTTAAATATCTTATGGGCGTAGACAGAAATTAGTGCATTATGTTTAACTAGCTGTGCCCGCAGCTACACTCACGTGGACTACAGATTATCGGTATTATGGTGCCCCCGCTTCCACCCGTGGAGGTCATCCGCCGGTTATTTTAAAGATAATGGTGTGATTTATTTTTATGCATGGAAACCCAGTTCTTTATATAAAAGAAAACTAACCTAATTTATTCATTAAAACATCAGCTATCCGCCAGTGAAAGCCTTGTCAAAATCGGTCCAACCGTTTCGGAGATTACCCGGAACAAACTGACAAACGGAACAACATTTAAAAAAATAGTTTTTTATTATAAAGATCGTATAAACTTCCAGGCGCATTTAGTAAAAAGCTGTTATTTTAACATTACAATGAGACATTTCAAATTTTATTAATTGGATATTTTATTTATTATCTTTAGAATGAAAAGAGGATGATCATGAATTTACATGTATGATTTGTAGTGAGTAATTTGTATTATTAAGCCTGCATGGTGGTAATAAACGACAACAGCCTACTTTTCGACATCCACCATTTAAATGAGACTGTACAATAGCTAGGAATCGTCCCATTGGTAACAAGAGAAATATAATAATAGAATGGAACTTCGTTTCATTTAGAAATATCGCTTTTTCAATAAATTGTACACAGTTTTTGAGTAAACTTTCAACTTTTGAGGCATTATTGAATCAGTGCCTTGTATTTCTTTACTATAAGCTATGATTTATTCTAAAAATAACTGTTTGTGGGGGAAAATTCAGTGATACCAAAACCAAAAATCTTACGCAAAGTACCTATAGATCTGTTCTAGAAGATGCTGAAAAAAATCCAAATATAATAAATTGACCAATAAAAAGAAAATTTTCTTCTTTTTGTTATAGGTATCGTATATACTTTCATATGTATTTATTAAAAAACTGTTTTTTTTAACATTACAATTAGGCACTTCAATTTATTAATTGTATAGAAACACGGTATATACCAGCCTAAGTATTTAGTATAAGTTAACTTAATCAAAATAATGTTCTTTCCTATAAATATATTGTATTTGTTACGCGTCGTACTTACCCCAGAAATAAAAAAGTTACCCCTATTCTATTGATTAGCGATGCCATAAATATGATTTACGTCACTAAAATACGGCAATAAATACATTTCCACAGCACTATGCGTTGGTATAGAAGTAAACTTAACCTAAACTTTACAACAGGATACTTATTTAGTAAAAAATGTACGCATTGGATTTAAATTTAGACGCGCATTGACGTCATTAGTGTGGGAACTTTTTAAGTCGCTTTGTAGAAATGGTTATTACAATGTCGAGTTACGAAAAAAACTTACAAATATTTTTCTATTTTTTTGTACTCCAATGACGTCAGTGGTTGAAACTGTTGTCACAAATTTAGTATTCACTAGTTGTGTCCGTGGCCCTGCTCGCGTGGACTACGGAAGTAGATACTGCTACTTTAGTTTGTTTTATTTGTGCGGAACCATAATTCTTTTTCAAAAATAAAAGTAACCTATGTGACTACTTTCAAGATCAGTTACCTACCAGTGAAAGTCCCGCCAAAATCAGTTCAACCATTTTGGAGATTAGCGGGAACAAATAACGAACAAAATTTTTTAAATTGTTTATTTAATATATATCATAAATAATTTCATATGCAATTAGTAAAAAGTTGTTATTTTGACATTACAAACAGACATTTTAATTTTATTTATTTGTATAGATAACAAAATTCGATATTATTTTGCAAGAGGCAGTATAGAAAACATTGTCTATTCATTTGAGGCTACAATGCTACGGTTTTACTACGGGTCATAGATCGTAGTCTATGCTACGGCGTAGACAACTACAGTTT
This sequence comes from Saturnia japonica, assembly GCA_033032175.1. Lineage (NCBI taxonomy): Eukaryota > Metazoa > Arthropoda > Insecta > Lepidoptera > Saturniidae > Saturnia > Saturnia japonica. Next base: position 16,646,047 of record CM065319.1, read on the forward strand.
TCGTAGCTTCACCAATGCTTGTTCGCCTCCACACCATAAAACCACTTAAGGACTTCATTCATTTTTTAAATCAGTTATCACATAAACAGTATTTTTATTTTGCAATTATATTAATGTTAAGTAAATCTACGTGTAGCGTGAAAATTTATATTTGTCGATGAAAATGAATTTATGTTCTGTCCACGCATAGCCTATGATAATATTATATTTTATGCAAAAAAGTGAAGTTTTTCGAAAAATTATTATTTTGCACACATTTAAATTTAAAAATACTACCCTGAAAAGTAAGTGTTTTAGAGTTATCCACATTTTCACTGGGTATGAAAAAAATTAAGAAAAATTAACCAAATATTAGATTAAAAACCGGGTTAACCTATCAACAATATTTAATAATGTAATATGACACGTAGATGGCCTGGCTACAGTCATAAGTACTGTTAAATTAGGGAAGGACCGTGAACCTGACTTTTGGGTGAAGCAACACATAGTGACACCACCTTATTGGCCATTTTTAGTACTCTTTACGGCTGTAGAAAAACTCACCTATCGGCTGTAATTGACTCTCCAATTTCTAGACATATAAGCGTCATAGTCATTGCTATAAAAAGACAAAAGAAATAACAAACCTATTGTTAATGCTATTAAAATACCTAGTGATGTTTTCGCAAGTCCATCGCAACATTGGTGTCTTAGGCACACGTATTACTATGCATCAAGTGATATATCGTTTCGTGAACGTTGCCTAAACACGTATAGAGCAGAGAAACGCTTTCTAAATCATTTACATGTTATGCCGTGGAATCTCAGCCTTGCTACTAACGATCGAGGGAAAAGTTGAAAGAGAAACTTTAAGAATTAATTGTTATTTCGGTTGTAACAATGAAATCGTTCGCTAAAAAGCGTAGAAGCTACTCAATATTTTCAACATCCGTATAATATTATTCGACAAGTAAGTTTAGAACAACAAGGTTTTTTTAAATTCGATGGGCATCTCGGAAGTGCCTATCGCTGACGTCATGGTGGGACTAGGTACTCACACCTAATATAATTCTACTAAAGAGTAAGCGAGACTATTATACTGAAATAACTGCCCACGAAATTTACGATAAATAAAGTTTTCTAAGAAAATATGAAATAACTCAATGAATTGTTTAAAATAAAGTTTATATATATACTTAACATAAACAAAACATAAATCTCATCCTATATAACTCAGACTAAATAATTTTTAATTATCTTGTTGCTAATGCTGTTGCATACAATTATTTTGTTACAGAATACACAATTATCTGTTCCTACTACCTTATTTTTCAGTATGGAACAGTGATTGTATTGGAAAACAAATTCAATATCGTTTATCGTAATTTTTAACAGTGAATCAGTTGTGAACTACTTTAATCAATACAAGTGTCGCGAACTCAGTATGACTCAATAAGATGTGTTGCATTTTAAATGTATTTAATATTGATAATCTATTTTTGTGAAGAGTGTGGAGACTACGAATCTACATAAATAAATTATAATAACTTAAATTGGTGATTAAAACTTAAACATAGTATTTATTTCTAATACAAGGTCCAATTATGTAGTCTCTTTAATTTCTTAAATTATCATACAAACGGTTGGCACCCTGGTAACCTACCTTAGGTTTTCAAAATAAGAATAAAATTATTATTTTGTATGCCCTAAAATAGTTATATTTTTATCTCAATTAATTGTAACATACCTTTAAAGTAAAGTTGCTACATCTATCCAATTTCTTTTTAAAAAAACGAATAGAATCAATCTCATCTTTTTTCAACAATTGACAAATTGAATAAAGGCCTCACCTGTTACTACAGTAATACTTTTTATTCAATAAAGACCCAGGGGTAACGAACTGAAAGAATCGCGTTCTCGTTAGTGTTCCCTAATTACGTCAAAATATTACCAGAATCGGTCCATTGTTAACAAAAAAGTGAAATATATTTAAAAAAAATTAAAAAAACCCACCGAATAAAACAAATGCAAATGGCGCCAATTAAAAAACACCTTTCCGCTCAAACCGACGCCGCAAGATGGCGGACCTATTTAGATCCAGCCTTCTATTGGCGCGCTAGCTTTAAATTTAAAATGGAATGCACTGTCCTTGGATGGCAAGTTCGTTGACCTTACGATGCATTTTGGCTGTTCTCTGTCGGTGTTAAAACGTTGTAAACGCCGACCGATGACAATTGATATTCCGCTCAAACGCCTAAATCTAAGATTCAGTTTTGTATCATGAATATTTAGGAAATGTTGACGCCGGTCCGCCTGCATCATTGTGAGCGGTTCTCGTCTTTCAGCAACAGCGTTAAGGCTTCCAATTCTAAATTAACGTTAATTTTTTATCTCCTTTATTTAAATTAATGGAATGTAGACTTTGAAACGCTACGATAATGTTTGTTTTGCTTGAACGTTTTCAAATGACGCTATTGGTTGGAAACGGTTGATATTCAAATTCAAATAGGTTCTGTAAAATACCAAACTTGTAAGAACCGGTGTTACCAGTAATATTATGCACTTGTATAATTAGTAAATCAATAATTGATACAGTTAGTTGATATCTTTACAAAAGCTGGTTTTTCCATAGCAAATTTAAGAAACACAATTTTGAATAGAGCGTTTGCAATAATAATATTATTTAATTCACCTGTGGGTTTGGACACCACGTCTAAATAAATTCGTTCTTAACTAATAAATATATACCTTTATTGAGTTATTGGTAAGATCTTAATTTGTCATAATATGGTGGCATTTCTTTTAGTTAATTTTAACTTCGTTTTTTAAATTGTAAAAGCCTCATTGGCATAGTGGTCGTAAGCGCAACTGCTATGCTCGGTTCTGGGTTCGATTCCCAGGTCAATCGAAGTGTTATTAGGGGTTTTTACGAAATTCTCAGTAGCAGCTCGGAGTTTGGCTTTGTGCTCGATTAATGGCAATAGGCTCACTCCCTATTACATGGGACTTAAAACCATATCCGGCGAACTGTGGGTGTACATTAGTACCTACACCTCTGCCTAACACTTCGAGGATACAAGCATGATGGTATGTTATGTTATTTTAATTACTAAACTTATGTAACTTAACCCTATATTATATGATATTGGGGTCATTTTATTAGATTTAGTTTGACTAATATGGAGAAGTCGATCGTAGATAATAACTATAATTCATTTTCAATTTCCACAAAAACTCACTGATTAGGTAGACCTAATCAGTGAGTTGTTAGAACAAGGCATCCACCATCTTGTTACTCTGTTGTTCGAACTTTAAAAATTACACAACAATTCTATCCATTTGACATAGGGATAATCGTGAACACCATTATTATTGTGTTCATATACGTTGTCATTGAATAACAAAAAAGGAAACGAACGTTCCTTGTTAAATCTTGAAGTTTAAGTTCAATGCCAATGAAATTAAAATGGAACCACCCTATCCAACAAAAAAATAATCAAACAAATTGGTTCATAAACAAAGAAGTTAAGAGGGTAGATAGACAAAACATTAAAGTAAAATCGTGTTTCAGTTGGAATTAACAACTGACAATTGTTCCTACGGTGTAACTGATTGTGTGAAAGTGAAAGTTATTGTAAACGGTGTACCAATACGATCCAAAGCGGATTAAGCCGTTGTTTATAAATACACATGTTCCTTTCTTCCTCCCAGGAGGCAGGGACATGTATATATGTATATGTTAGTTTAGCTCGAATTTTACGGATAGGGAATTAGTCAGATCGCGACATCTTTGCAATCGCGGCAACAAGCCTAGCCAAGGTCCGGCCACTTTGACACCCTAGCACGCTTGTTGCCCACGCTTTTGCGGCTGAGTGCCTTATGCGCTCGCCCCCAAGCCCGGAAAAGCTGTAAAAGCCACAAGCGGCTCGGTTTTTGGATAAGGCCCCTCAGGCTAACAGTAAGGTAAGATCGATAAAAAAATGTTAAGTATTTTATTTTTAATTGTTTATTGTAATAAATAGATTGACTTAGAACAAGCTAGATGAAATATCATGAATATCTTACATAGAAATACCTATATATCTTTGGTAAGTAATAAGTAATTTTGAACTTGATAGAGAAATTAGCAAACTTCAGTTTTAGATGGAATATAGCCCTACTAAAGTATGTATATCCCTTATCCCATCATCCCCCTTCCAATACAGAACTTGTATTTGAAGCTACAGGTTCACATTAGCGTCGATCTCTACAAGAATAAAGAAGTTACTAAAGAAAGTTAGTAAAGAAATTTTTAAGTATGCCATACTGTGAAAATGAGTATTCCCTCCCTATTACCATGTCGTGTCCTTCAAACAAGACATCGTTTGCAGGTTGGAAACGACCGCCAATGCAATTTGGAATTTGATGTCGACGGTCACCTTTATTTCTAGATTGTTCCGTATTTCCAATAGGTACTGTGCAGTTATTTCGCCGAGATTCTGTGCAGAAAAAATCGAGCGAGCCTTACAGTAGTCGCATATGATGTTTATCATATGACTTAATATAGTTTACGTATACCAACCTCTCTGAAAATGGGTTGGTACCATCTGACGGTCAGGCATACCAACGCGCGCGCTCATTGGTCAGATCGAATAGCGCACGCTCATTGGTCAAATTAAGAGCGTGCGTTTCCAAGGCTTCCTGTTACACACTTTCGTCCTTTTTTACGAAATCACTCTCACAGATTGCAGGAAGATGAGAGGAAAGATGTTTTATTTTCAATTTCTATTTATCGTTATATATTTTAGCGTTATGGCCACAATTTCACCTGATTTTAACTAAAGAGGTGGTCCAAAGTGGTAGACTGGCTCTAAAGTGCAGTTGCCGGAACACACCTATTGGTGCTTGGCGACAAATTTTCAACTTGAGGGTGCTAGCCAGGCGGGTATTACAAAAAATCCTACTAACATGCTATAAGTTTTATCACGATGTTTTCCTTCAGCGAAAGCTCAGGTTCATTGCAGGGATTCGAACTCACTTCGATCGAAGCGAAGTCCGTACACGCTACTAACTGAGTCTATATACATACAATATAATATTAAAAGACTGTAAAATATCCCATTATTGAACAAAGGCCTCTTCCCGCGGGAAGGCACGGGAGTGGTTACCGAACCAGACCATGAATTTTCAAAGAGGTAAATTGGAATCGTTAAGAAATCTACAGTTGTGCATAAATGATTTCCAAAATATTCTTAAGACTATTTTAATTTTAATTTCTACTTGTATATAGTATTACAGCAAATTGAGGATACTGTTCCTGATGATAAGCATCGACGGCGCCGCTGTCATGCTGGCCAGCATTAATGTAACTGGATATGCTCAGGCTGACTCCGAAACGTCGGTCGCGACCCAGTCGGGCAAAACAGCCCTACAACCACGCTATAGACTTTACCTCATTGGTTCCTCAACAGGTTGCATCACGTCCAGTTGAGGTTGGTTTGAGCATCTCGGATCTTTGAATGTAATTCGACACACCTTACACCCCAAAATTGTAATTGTTATGTGTAATAATTAAATTATTTGAAATGTAGATACACGGCACAAATCAACAAAGTCACAAAAAGGGTGACACCGCGGTACCGTGTGTGTATATTTACACAAACCATTTCGAGATACTTTCGATCCCTCCATAAATCAAAAACTATACGACCTAAATATTTGCAGTTTTGTATGTTTAATAAACATTCTTTTTACACCTATTATTCCAAATATCACGAATAAAACTATTATAGTTCTTGAGTTATTAGGTTCTGAAAAGTAGTATTTTTATCACTCACTCACTCATCAAAAACCTAGACCACTTCTAAGTGACTCATAAATTTATAATTTAGAATCAAGGTAGATCTTTAAGCATTATACAAAAAATCAAAAAGAAAAAAGAAAAAAATTAAATGTATAATACTCATTTATTAACGGCATTTCCATACTCTCACCAAAAGATGGCGTTGTGCCAATTTATATCCATATTGAACATCACATAAAACGTCGTCACAATCCGCTCACGAATAGATTGTGTTGTGCAAGTTTTCAAAAAGTAATGTTATCACAACAGAAACATAAATGTGAAAAGGGGCGTAGTTCGGTAGTTACCACGTTCGGGGTTGTCGTTGTCACCGATAAAACAGCTAAGATCTAACGGATAGAGTTTCATAACTGTTCTGCTGTTCTTTCAATTGTTGCTCAAGGAATGTTTGTTCTCCATATCATTTATAAAACAATTTGTTACTTTCTTTGATATGGGATCTCTAATGGCCCCTTTTTTACCACTATGTTTTTGTTGGGATTAGCTTCTCATATAACATAAGTAATATGACATATCTATGTTAATAAATCTATAGTTTTGGTTGTACACGTAGTTTTTTTTTTCAAATTTTCTGATACTTACTGAAACTGTCTGTCTCATTATATTTCCGGATTTGACTCAAAAGCGACTTAACAAATTTGTATGAACTATTGTATATATGTCGCTTATATCAATGCTCAATTGATAGGCTTTAAGAATTTTGAATAATACTTTTAGAAACCGTAAAGAATACTGCGTAAAATACGCGAGTGGCTCCGTATGATACTGCTAGTTATAGATATAATATTTTTGACAATGACAATCAATATAATATGTAGATTTTATCCGACAATTTATACGGTTAAATAAATATTTTAGAGTTCCGAAAACAACAATCTAATAAATTATATATAAACGTAGGTACGCAAGAAATGCGCCTGGTCCAAGCGCGCTATTTTCCGCGTGTTTACGTTTTCCCACATGCCCATATACCTATCCTTAATATCAAACGTTCGAGTCTAAAACAAAAATAAACCAGCGGCTTTCAAAGCAAACAGTTCGCTAGTGAAACTGAAATTAGTCATTCCCGGCTGTAGTGCAACGACTCGCTAGGGATGTGAGCGATGGCAAATCTCGAGTCGATAAATAGTAGCTAAAAAATAGTTAGTAATAAAATAGTTGGTATTATATCGATATTATTTTGTTTGAGTAGTAAGTGCATTGTAAAGTCATCTCGTTAGCAATATACGCTATTTTCTTATCTCTTTAAGCCAAGGACTCGCATATTTTGTACAGATGTTAATTTTTTCCCACTTGACTGATATTTTAATCCTTAATAAAGTTGAATTGTTATTGAAAGTACTTTTATATAACTAAAAAAAAGGAATCTATAAAATACATGCTTACCGTTGCACAATAATCAGAAATATATTTATTAAATCTTTATGTTTATGGTAATTAGTATGACGCCTCTATAAATAAAGAATTTTATGTCAGTTTTTTGTAATAAAACTTAAACTCAATGAGTTTATTGTAAAAGAAAAAACACAAAATAATGAAGAGATACTTCAGAGAAAAACCGTTATTTTTTCTAATAAAAACAAAATACTACAACGTCTCTTTCCCGCCATTATTCTAGAACAAAAACTAAGACCAATTACTGACAATAGATATCGCCTCAATAATACACGTAGAAATTGTATCGTAATACAAATCGTAAGATATACGTCGTAATCATATAAACACACTTAAATTCGTTGTAAATATTAGTAAGTGTATATTTGAAACCAACATAGATGACATTGTTGATTAATGCTAATACATCCTGGTGAATTCCTTCGACGGATCTCATTATCATTCGCAACGCACAAAAAGCTAATTCACTAAGGGCCGGATTTGACCAAATCGTATAGCAGACTTCGTGGCAAACAACATTTCTTAACATCGTTATGTATTATTTAAATGTCGGGCCATCGAAACTTCAGATCTGATATTCAAAAGTAGTTTATCCATTTCAATTGATAATTTAGTTTGTTGTGTTGACTTCGAATCCTCTGGTTGTTTTCATTTTAATATTTTATTATAATATTAGAGATTATTCATACAACATAGCACGAAATTTTAATGTTTTATTGATTTATTCATGCATATTTATTGTGTTTGAAAGACTCACTCAATACTTTTTGGTACAGGTGAACACACATACATTATGTGATAACTAAAGTCACTTCATAAATTATATTAAATTTATCTTCCCCGTAGAATATGCCTTTTTAGAATACTGCTTGTTAGGTTAACGTCAAGCGGTCTCATAATACTTAGGCGTAATCATATTCAATCATGCTGAATTATATTTTATTGTTAAATTTTCTGTTTTTTTAAACCATTAAGGTGAAATATTTCTAAACTCTATCTTCACTAATTATAAATTAAGTTAGCTGTAGAAATAAGCAAACTAACTCATATTGACGGAGACGTTTCAGTTAATAATTATGAAAAAAACGTTCAACTTTAGAGTCCATGTCTGACTACGTATTGCATGCATTTATTCACATTTGCATGTATTCTATATTTTTTTCTTTTTCGTTGCATATTACACTCATCATAACAACTAGGACTAAGTTGATGTATTTCAGAATCATGCCAGTGTATATAGACATACATAGAATATAATAAATATATTATATATCCTATAATAAAAATGCCTGCGTTCTCTTAAAGATGGGATAATGCCCGATATATGGAAATCTGCCTTAATTACGCCTGTTCATAAGAATGGCTCTAAAGACTTGGTCATTAACTACAGACCCATCTCCAAACTTTGCATTTTTTCTAAAGTATTTAAAAAAGTAGTTTTCAAACAACTTTATCCTTCTCTTATACATTCCCTTAACGATCGGCAACATGGCTTTGTAAAAGGAAGATCTACTACATCAAATCTTATCCTGTCTTAACTTACTACATGTCAGAGCCTGCCCAGGTAGATGTAATTTATACTGATTTCAGTAAAGCATTTGACAGGATAGATCATGAAATCCTGCTTTGCAAACTGAGAGATATAGGGATTCGGGGTAATTTGTTTAGGTGGTTTTCATCTTATGTCAAGAACAGATGCCAAACTGTAGTTCTAAATGGCTATACATCTTCACCGATGCAGATTCCTTCAGGAGTTCCTCAGGGATCTTTATTGGGTCCTCTGCTCTTTAACATTTTTATTAATGATATACCATCCTGTTTTACCACTTGCAAAATTCTTCTCTACGCTGATAACCTTAAAATTATATGTCCTGTTAAAACTGTTTCCGATGTAGTTCGTATTCAATATGATTTAGATAAGTTTCAAAATTATTGTACTCTCAATAAATTAGATTTAAATGTCACGAAATATCAAGTTATAACATATACCCGTAAACTCAATCCGATTCTGCACAATTACTTTCTTAAAAATACTAAATTATCACGAGTTAATACTGTTAGAGATTTAGGTGTTATTTTTGACTCCAAACTAATATTTGATAAGCATATTGATAATGTTGTCAAAAAAGCTTCTAAAGTATTAGGGTTTGTATTTCGATTATCCAATTAATTTAAATGTGTTAAAACTTTTAAAATTCTTTATTGTTCTTTTGTTCGAACCCATCTTGAATACGCATCTCAAGTCTGGAACCCCAATTATAAAATATATATCACACGCATTGAGAAAATACAAAAGCGGTTTCTTCGTTTCCTACAGTTTAAATCTGAAATAATTGTACCAGATTACACATCGCGCTGTAAAAAATTTCATATGCTCCCGCTGTATACACGAAGAGAAATAGCTGATGTATCATATCTTTTGTGTATACTCAATGGCCTAATTGACTGTTCGGAGATACTGAGCAAAATTAACCTACGTGTACCGGCAGCATCTTTTAGAAACCCTAACATACTTTATAGTCCTATTGTTAGAACTACCTACAAACAAAATTCCTATTTCATTCGAGTAAGCAGCAGTATGAATAAATTGGTTAGTGATTTAGACGTTGATATATTTGATACAACTGTGCAGAAGTTGAAAGCTATTTTGAATTCTTATTTCTTTTGTTAATATTTTTGTGTTTTCCGTGTACTTTATTTTTTTATTTATATAAGTACATAATTATATGTGAGAACTTGTAAATGGCCTTCATTAATTTATACATGTAACTTAAATAAGTCCTTAGCTGTAATTTTTCTTAAAATATTAAAATAAAATAAAATAAAAAACCAATATGGCGTCGACGACTAATAAAGAAACCTCCTAACTCAACTGTCCTTTTCTTACCATCGGTTACTGTAGTGTCATTTTACCCAGCCTAACATTAAATGTAAGTCAACATACTTTTTTCTCTTCAGTATATAGCAGATGTTGAAATAAACATGCGTTCAAATATACACAATTACCATCGAAATTGTAGTTTTTATGCAAAATATATTGTATCACGTTTTTAACAATGCAATAACTCTACATTAACTCTTTTATTAATTGTCATTAATGCAGGAACCTTGGTTGCATAAGTTTTTAATTTGATTCTTAAATATCAATGTATAAATTGAAGAAACAAATCACGATTTTTAAATGATATTAACCTGAAAACGGTATATACTCAGAATCAAATTACTAATTAATAAACTTTACATGAATAATATTCATGTTGCTTTACATTACTTATTTCAATTTAATTAAACAAATATTCGAGTTATAATTGTAAATCATACCAGTTATTGTGTTACTTAATACCTTCTGTTGATTTAAAGAATGAATATATGATATTCGAGAAAAAAATATTTTTAAATTGGAAGTTTTATTTTGTACCTGATAATAAAATGGACAGAATAGAATAGACACAGCTCGATCTGACAAGTCTTTGTTATTACTTTACCAAAACACTCAAAAATTTATTTAAAGTAAATTAAATTAAATTTTAGTAAAATATTTATAGTACATTGTATTTATTGAAGTTTTTATAGCATATTATAGACATTTTTAGATAAGAAATCCGTATACCTTACGTTTACTCATCTTTAAAATATGTTAATTGGTAGTATTAGGCAATCAATCGTATTAACTTATTTTATTATCAATCGAAATAATAAGGATACATTGCAACATCCATCGACCGCACCTCATCTCTACTATTTCTAATTTCACGGTCGTCTCGTCTATGTGTGCGCCACGCTAGTGTGCGTGACCTTGCCGCGTTCTGCGTTTCGGCGGTCATTCACCTTGATGCAGTTCTGTCCCAACCCTTGACTTTGCCGTGTCCATGTGTGCGTGACGTTAATAAATAGCCAAATATAATATGTATGAATAATAACTATGTATTGTTTTCTGGAAGTAAGATTTAAATTTTAAAAATGAAATTCATGAATGTAGGTTCTGGCGATTTCTTTTTATTTTTTAAATAAATACTTGAGGTTTTACGCCATAATTTGGACTTTTAGAGATGTTCTTGGCATATTCAAGAACTCATGCTGTTTTCGGATACAAAGATTGGCGACAGATTTAAGAAACAACATTTCTCGTAATAAAAACTTCTCTGCCCATTGAAAGAACTAGATATTTTAGAATAATCGCTGGTTCAGGAGTACCACGTTTGGACATAGCGTCTATTAACGTGGACTTGAATCTCACAATCAGCATGAGCTTCGGATGAAGGGGTACATCGTGATGAAACCGTAGGAAATTTTTAATACTCGTTCGGTCAGCTCATCTCAAGTTATGTATTTGTTGCAAAATATCAAACAAAGTGTTCCGTCAGCTTTTTTTGAGAGTCAGTTCTCTTTTCAGGCTTACACATTTACACATTATTACCATATTTGGTTATATCGTTAATATCATATGATCGTTAGAATATGTACTCAAAGGCTAGCTTGGAAATCGATAAAGAAAAGCCTATTTCATTTTTTACGATTGTTTCTAATAGTTAACATTACGATATACTTATTTGTATGTAAAGTATAACCTTACATTATACTAGTGCTGATGCGCGGCTCCAAACGCGTTTGTTTCACATTAATTATATATAATACACATATACATATTTTACTACCAATGAATATAGTTTGATCGAAGCAGGTTGAACTTTTTTACAATTCCTAAAAGTATCTACATATTATAAACAATTCTTATAGGTCATAAATTATGGAATGACATACTACTCGTACACAAAAAAGTTCATCAAAATAGGTTAAGAATTTTCCATTAAAAAAATATATATTAATGTCTATTCTTATTTTTCCTATTAATTGAGGAACTATTAATTCCTTATTAGGTACTATCCTTCCTATTAAGTTTCATGAGTCCTACTAATTTTCATTAAAATTGGTGAAGCCGTTTTTGAGTTAAAAGAAAACAATGATAATAAAACACTGCTAAAGAGTCGGTATAAAACTGGTCAACAAGTGAAATGCAAAAGATTTCAATAAAGAAATAATAAGTGAACAGTGACGTCACAAATCGATAATAATGAATATCGTTTGTCGCACCTCCGCGGCTCCGCGCTCCGTGCGACTCAAAGCTCGTGCACGTTTTGTTGTTCATACAACATGTCACGAACGTTTTACACAACGCGGCAACGGTTTGTAGTTTTATGACTTCATTGCGACGCGACGACTGAGGTCTTTCTTCCTAAATCTACAGCGTATCGATTCTGTTGATCAAAGTTCTCGATGGTTCTCGATTGTTTTTTGTTTTAAAAGACAGGCAGAGCTCAGCTTTGTTTGGGTAAGTCCGACTGATGGTTTACCTCTACCCTACAGAAGATCGCAGCCAAATAACCTTATGTTATGTTCCTTTGATTTCGTTTGAGCTCTTTGGGATAGGGGGGTTTAAAGTCGGCAACGCGCTAAAGATACCTATGGAATAATAGCATCCATATGCTACGGTAGCCGTTTAGCATCAGGCCATTTTCACCTTTCATAATAAAAAATTCAGTTTAAATTGGAGTCCAGGTCAGTTGGATGAAATAATGATTAAAAATAATTGCCTATGAGAAAACATCTTAGCATTCCATTGATTCACCGTACGGGCACCGGGTCCATCGTGTGACAGAGAGAGGGAAACACGAGCAGCACCCGGGGATTGCGACCCAGGTGTAGGCTCAATTTAAACAAAGCAATAATAATGATTAGATCCGATCGAGTTTCTTCTCAGGTCTTCTCGATGACTGAGATGTTTTTCGAATCGGTAGCTAGTGTTTTAACGTTCAAAGTTGCGTTCTCTGAGTCTAAATTAAATAAAGTATTTTTGATTTGAATGTTTTTGGAAATAAATATAAATATTTTACAGCATTTTTTCGTCTTGCCATCATCGACTTTCTTATGAGAACAGTTTTTGAAGTGAAACTTCTTTATCGACGTATGGGAGAAATTTTGTAGCAATCGTCACGTTTTTCGGTTACGCGCCATGTTGCTTTTTTATCAAAGTTTAGTATAGTGACTTAAAGAATATAATGTAATAATATATTAATTAGTTTTGAAGTTTGGTTTGAAATAAGAATAACAATATATTAATTTGAAAGTGATAAAATAAAAAGACATTCAAATTTAAGTGAATTTACAAGAAAAGTGAGAGTGATTATATATTTCGTTTTATAAATTCAACACGTATGAGCATGGTTTTAATATTTATTTGAGGTTAACCTCACTTTTTGATTGTAAGTATCAGTGAATGTATATAAATCTGTTAAAATTAGCAAGTATTAATAAATATGACTGTAAATCTAGTGAACGTTATTAATTCTAAAAACAATAAAAAATATAAATTAAATAATAATTTAAAAATAAAACAAAACACGATTAGAAAATAAAAATATGTATACGTACATCTTTTTTAATTATTCGTTTTTAAAGATTTATTTATTCATTTTTAATTTTATAAAATCGTTGCATTTCTACAAGATTAACTGTCATCATATAATTGTATTACTTTGAAAAGATAATTCCAATTATTTATTCATAACTTGTAAATATAATACAATAAATAAATAGCAATGATATTATAATAAGAATAATGATAAAATAAATTACTCATTAATTGTATGCATGTCTATAATAATAAAATAGCTTTAATTTAATACGGAAAAAATTGTTTTTCTTAAGGCTTAAGCCTTATCTACCCCATTTTCGTGAAGTTGCAAATAGTAGAAAAATGATATGTCGTAAAGAAGTTTCACTTCTTACCTGTGTACTCTGGTACACACACACATATATCTTTAACTTATACTTATTTTAACGCGTTTAGTGTAGAGGATATAGTCGAGAGCACCAAGTGACGGAAGTGCAATGTGACATTAAAATAATGTATATTTATATACGGTTAAATTATTTTTACCCAATAAAAAATAAAAATCATTAAAAATAATATACATTTTATGGGTAATTTTATTCTGTTGTTGGCAGGTGGGATATAATATTTGGATCTATTGTTTTTTACACTAAAGATGTAGAACTAATTCGTGAACAACTTTGTTTGTATTTTTATATATAGGGTTAGGAGGAAACGAGAAAGTTGATAGTTTAACCAAGCGAGCGTTAGTTGAAAGTTCATCTATGAGTACTAGCGATCGCCCTAAAGTCGAAATTCGACCAGCGACTTCTTGATCATAGACTATTTTCTATTTGACATTTACAGTATTTATAAATAATGAGTATTATCTACATCACTTGCTGTCACTTTTCATTGTGTGACAATGCTAATATATTTTGTGGGGTCTAAGTTTAATGGCACTGGTCGTTTTAGGATTCGCAGTATTAATTTATTTTATTTTATATATTAGTAACAGATATAGATAAATTTTAGCTTTCTGCACTCCTTCTCCATATAAACTTTAACCATGCCAAATCTCAGTCTTCCATGCATTCAATACGCTTAAAAGGGGGTAGTTTTGCTTCACGTATTAATATAATGATATAAATCTACGATCAAGCATTTCTTTTTTCATTGCTAATTTTTAGTGACTAAAATCAGGCGAGATTATGATAACATGCAATTCGGTGCCACAATAAAAAAAAATTGACAATATTGTATTAGAGACCCTAGGATGATTAACGCTAAATTAATCCGTTTAATATTTCAATCGAATGTCTTGAATAAAGTGACTAGCACCTAACCGTAGATACATAGAACTCTTCTTATCTACATCAATAAATCTGTTGTTCTGTCTGTATATGTAATTTTTATAAATTTATCGATAAACATATATTGTGAAGAACAAGATTTTTTTTGTATGTTCGTCTTTTTGTATGTATGTCCGAATTTATCTTAAAAACGGCTTGACCGATTTTTAAGAAATTTCATACACGTGAAGCATAAACCATTCCTCAAATAATATTATGCTAATAAGGAATGCCGATAATACTTTCAGAAATCGTAATATTAATCCTCAACCTATTTTGAATGAAATTTTGGAGACGGAAAGTACTTATTACCATTAATATTTGAATACAATTGAAATCGCGAGACGAAAGTAATTACATATAAAATACACATAGAAAACGCGTGTAAAGCCGCGGGGCACCGCTATTTCTAGATACAACCATAAAGTATTCATTATAACGTGAGTTTTTATGTAAACAAATCATAAAATGGGTTCTTTTATATACAAACTTAAATGCCATACGTTCTTATCTTCTTGTAAAGGTAATAAATTATTCGTTCAGCGTATTAACATATAAAAGAATTGCTGATATTTGATCTATTATAGCATTCCACTTATTCTCGTCAGAATGTATCTTCGCGTATTTTAAGTTTGAGTTAAACCAGCCTTTTGTTTGTTGGGGGAGTCCGTAGCTACTGCCGCATCCGATGCTGGCAAGTAGCCGGTCTAAATATATGCTGTAAGATTTGCAAGTAAAGAGATATTGCTAATATAAGTATAAAAATGCCTAATGCCAAGCCTTTTGTTGTTGTTGTGTAACTATTATACCATTATATTACCCTATAAATGTATATACTATAACATAATATCTCATTTACATAATCTACACTCTCAAGTCAACATAACATAACACAATCAAACTAAACTTTATGTGTTAATAACGAACGAACGCAAACCACTAATCGGCAATGACGTCGCGCGCCGAATCCCTAATTAAACTAATCCCGAGCAAATTTCAAATTTGGAACGGAATTCTAAATTCAAACAACCCGTTTGAGTGTTACCACAGATTCTAGATTACATTGCTATTCTAAATTAGAAAATCGTTATAAAATAATTATAAATTTAATTTAATTTTAAGTAATAATAATTTTAAAATTCTTTATGTAGTGACACTATTTTAATCCTAACTAAAAAATGCAAAAGTGAGTTTGTTACCCAATCACGCAAAAACGGCAAAACATATTTAGTTGAAATTTGGCAACAGATAACTTTTAGCTATATTTAATAAAATTCTTAAGGCTTACTGACAGAACTCAGAGTCTAAACTGGTGGGTCTAGACTCTGGTAGAAGTTAGGTATTTTAAATAGGATTTCGGTTAGAAAATATTTAGATACCGATTGCAAATCCTATCGAGCACAAGGCTAGTAGTAAAATAACATGAAATGCAGGATTTATATGCAATATCTACTTGAACGAAGTGCGGTTGCGAACCCTATACACAAAGTGAAACCTCTTAGCAAGAAGTGCATTCTATAAGCTTCGGAGCATAGAAATTAGTGTTGTCGAACCTTGTGTTGTGTGCTAGAAGCTAGAAGCATCCATAGACTACGATACTCGCTTACTATCATGCGGGCCGTAAGCTTGTTTGCCATCTTAGATATATAAAAAATATAAATAAATAAAATACTTATTAATAAATGTAACAAAATAGAATCATAACTAATAAAATACAAATTATTAAAACTGAATACAAATATAGGAACAATAAGGAAAACGTGAAAAATATTAGTTAATAAAAACGATTTCGAACTAACACCTTTATCGATCGAGTAACAATAGTGACACACATACTGCGTTTGAAAACCGCATCCGTCTACATCTCGTCTAGTCTGATTCGAATCTCCATTATAACTTGGCACGGGAAAACCTATTCAAATGCACCTACACTATACATAATATAGAAGCGTAGGAGGGTGCGGGAGCTCAAGTCACGTTAGACGTCCCGTGTAGTGTGTAGTGGTCCTGACCTAGAGACGGCGACTATCGTCTCTAGGTCAAGGAAGGATAGACGCACACATAAGCAAGTTACATACATGTTTGTATTACTAGTAGTGTGTTTACGCACACAACCGAAGTGATCGGATTCGATGTTTGAACGCTTCGTGTTTCGTTTGTTTAAGAATTCTTTATGGTTCTCTGTGGAATTTATCAAATCTTTTTGAAGTTGGAACAAATAATTATTATTGATAGTTTTGCGTTATTTTTATTAACTAGGAATTGTTTTGAACATCTTACTTGACTTTACTTGACTAGCATGTTTGGAACAACCGCCCTCGCGTCACAAGCTCCGGGTTCGAATTCGGTCTTATCAAAAACGTTTAGAGGCAAAATGTTTTTATTAAAGATCATGTAATTATCTTAGTTATAACCTTAACTAACTGAATATTATACAATTTGTTTATTTAAATCGTTTTATAGAACTAGAGAAACCTATTTCAAACAAGAGTCTAATACAATTTTTGTACTAGTAATAAATATAAAAACAGTCATTTCATCTTTTAGACTTCATAAGACATAAAAAAGGTATTTTATGTAATTTATATGTAGTGGATTCTACAATAAACTTCCTAAGTATATTACCAATTTGCGTTTATTAAGTTAAATAATAATCTTAAGCAAGAATGACGAAAGGGTATAATTATAGAGTAGATAGATCATGAAGTGAAGGACGGTGATGTTTGGAAGTGATTGCCTGATTGTGCGTGCATCCACTGAAAATGGTAACAATAGAAATATATTGATAAAACCCAATCGAGTTTCTTGCCACTTCTTTTTGATAATTGGAATGCTTTCAAAACCGGCGGTAGTGTTTGGACGTTCATAAGTGCTTGCTTAGGGTCTCAACTGAATAAAATATTTATGATTTGAATCGATTTATTTGGCGGTTAAGAGCTGAGAGCAGAGTATACCAACGCTAATAGATAAAAAAATTAGATGTGTAATTTTTTTTCTTATTTTTAGTTGTCTCCCATTGTTCATAGGGCGTGACAGGAATAATAAGGGCATAGTCGTCACTTCTTGTTTATCGTTATTGCTTTAGCGTTGACCTCAGTGTCATAACCATAGTGTGATGTTAAGTGTCGATATGGTCCAAGATGGTAGCTTACTTGCTAAAGGTCCATCGCGACAGAATTTCAACTTGAGGGTGGTAGCTAACCAGGCGGGCATTAGAAAAAGCTAATTTTAATGACTTGGCAATTGAACGGCAACATAATTATAAAATAATCTAGTTCGAATTAGAATCCCTGCAATGAGACTGAGCTTTCGATGAAGGTGATGAAACCATAGCATTGTGGTAGGGCTTTTTCTAACACCCTCAAGTTGAAAATCTGTCGACAAACACAAACAGGTGTCTTCCGGCAGCTGCACTTGATCACTTGATAGCGTGCTACCATCTTGGGTCACATCGTCACTTAAGATCAGGCGAGTTTGTGACCACAACGCTAAAACAAATTGGTTCTTAAGTGCAGCTACCAGAAAATACAAATAAATGTTTGATCAATTCTCAACACCACGGTGGTAGCTATTATATTAGAACAAACTTAGAGGATGTAAGTTACAATATTAATATAATCTACGAATTAAATTTCAGTACAAATTATCTTCTTCTTTGTCCCTTAAATTTCCATAATCTGAATTCGGATTTCCTTAAATTTCTACGCCAAGCTAATCTATCTTGAGTTTTCAATACTATAATCATATTCGAACATAACAAACAAACAAGATTTGCTTATCACATTTGAAAAAAAAAAATCATTATTACTTACTCAGAAATCGAACCCGATATCCATAGTTTAAAATATCAATAAACAAGCATAGATTAGACACACTATAACCAGAGTATAATCCAGTTCTTACGACCCTCTGCCCTTCCAGTCTAGCTCGGCAAGTCCTTAAGGGCCCTTGAGCGTTTTTACAACCTATCCGCCATTTTACCGAGACCCCTCCCGTACATTACCAACTTATGACCGTATAAATAATGTCGCAGATCTAACTTACGTGGACTGTGAGAATACTTCGACGGATACGAGTCGCATCGTCCTTTATTCCGTCCTAAGTGGATTCTGTTTCTAAGTCCAATACTTATATTTGTTTAGAATATAGGATTAACTAGTAGAAAACTATGTGAATTTTGTTACAACTGATCTTTTATATCAAAAATAGATTTAACGTTTAAGAGAGATAGAGCAAGGAATTTTGTTGGAGATTTCTCTGTTTGGGGTAGTCCGAATGGAAGTTGCAGCCAACCTTGTGTTGTGTTCCTACAGAGAGTAGCGTTTCCAGAGTCCCTTGATACATATGGTAGGTACTACAAGCCTCCGTAGGATATGACAGTCGCTTACCATCAGGACGTAAGCTTGTTTACCGCCTTAGGTGTATAAAAAAAATTTAATTGATAATTAGTTAACATGTAAGATAGAAATTGTCAATTAAGTATTTGTTAATCAATATCCTCTTATTTGCTACGGTTTCGGCACGGGATAGCTTGTAAATAAACTCTATTAAAACCCCAAAAAGAGCTTTGATGAATAAAATATTCGATCCCGCCTATGACAAATTAATTAAATTGAATAAACAGTAGAAACTTTATGCATACGCTAGGCTGAACGCTACTTACCGCCAGTGTCATTTCCGTTAAACAAACAAAGCTCGTTTCCCGATTTAAAATTAAAAAATAAATAGAGGACTCATCCTCATTCTCATTCCAATTTCAAATTGAAAAAAAAACTCAATCAGGCAAAATAAAACTTCATTTCAAATTTCGAATTCTGTTTAAAAAACATTTCACTAATTATTGAACGCGGCCAGCTTTATGTATTGTCCGGTTATATACATTAAAGGTACATAATGGCGGCAATGCGTATATGTGTGTTATATAAAGAAAAAAGGGTGTTTTTGTCTATGTGCCAAATAAAAATGAGGGCGTAATGTCCGGTTGCATGGACCGTTTATCGTGTGTTCGGCTTATGAGTGGTAAAATGCGATAACAACGGTTTTTCATAATATATCTTCTCATTCTCGACACAGCAAATTTTGTTATTATATTTCATTGATTTATTCAAAAAAACCTATTCCATTTAAGCCCCAAATCAAATCAATTTCAGTTTAGAGTTCAATCCAGAGTACTTAAATTTACTGCCATCGATAAAAAGTAACTAGCGTCAATTTATATTTCAAATTCGATCACTAGTTTACAGTGATATGATGCTACTATAAATTAGTAGGTGGTAAAACATACGAATCAAATAACATTTAACTATCTGTGGTTTAAACTCAACGAATCGATTCCCCAATAGTAGTAATAAGTTTATAATCTTTATTACATAAAATATTGGCGAATTTAAGTTAAAATAAACTTAAGTAATATACATTTAATGTACATTTGAATCGAAAGTTATTTTCCGTAAAGCGTAACAAAATCCGGTATTTTTTACTCCGTCGCGCATCGTTGAGGTACAAATCTTGACAGAACATAAGAAACTCTCAATTTATGATTTACGTAACAAATCAGATGTGAAATGGTTTAAAAATCAATTGTTACTGACGTTTATTTAATTGGAAACCTTTATGAGTCTGCCGTTAACGAATCAAATCGATAAACTGTATTCATGACTGTGAACGAGTGCTCGTACAGATCGTGTTTTTTTAATCGCGTACATCGTGGTATTATTATTTATTGAATCCTTGCCGATTTTACAAACCAACGACTGCTCCTGTTATTAATCACTTTTACAGATTCGATGGTGTGCACTCATATGAATGTGGCATTAAATTTTCATGCTAAATGTACGCTCACAAATGGTACACATCAGAATACCGTTAACGCAGTAACACAAAATATTAGAGGGCGGTTTCTTATAAAGTTGTTCTCTCAGTAGGAAAAAACATATCTATAAATTTGTTTACCATAAAAATCGTCAATACTGGTGTAGTGATTAAAATCGCGTTTTCCTCATCTGTACATTTCTGTTATGTAAGGAAGCCAAAATATTAAAAAGAGACATTTGCCAAGAAGAGATTATTTTGTACATATTATAATAATTACAACAAAAAAAAATTAAAAGTGTGGATTTATCAAGTATTCGCTGTATGTATGGAAAAATATAAACATATATATTTAAACACCATGCGCTTGGGTCGATATTCGTTCAATGCGAACGACTGCCGGCGCAGGCGCAGCATATCTCGGCGTATTCCGGCTTGATTAACGTACAAGGTCGGCAAGATTCTCCTATGCCTGTTGCGTCTTACTTGTCTATCAACTAAATGTCGGATAGATGTAGTATGTTACGTATTTTGTTTTAAAACATTCTTATGACATTTAAAGTTTGACAATTAAAAAGAACTCAATTATTATACAAAGAAAGTATTTGCTTTAAATGGAAGTCAGAGAATGTAGAAATTATTGATTGAGTCTATCAAAGATAGTATTCATATTTTTGGCTCCCCGTTAATCTAAACTTCATGCGATACTCCATCGTGAACAGCAAATAACCAGGTCGTTTGACCACGATCTTACCTCATTTGAAGTGTTGATTTGCATGAACTGAATGAATGTGAATAAATGAATGAATTTGCAAGTGGTGAAGATTACATTGCGATAAACCTAGACTTGAGTATGATTCTCATCAAGCAAGCACTAGAAAATGTCCTACAAGAATGGAAAATCTTAAAGTATTTACAAAACTTTTCTTCGCCAAAAACTTTGGACTCATTGAAATAATCGAAAAGTGCTATTTCTAAGCTACCATCACTCCCATTCTTCCATGATATTAGAGTTTAAATACATAAATAGTGGTGAATAATTATATGTATACTGGTTATTGTAATTCTGTAGCGGACTAATCTATTTTTTAATCATGTGTATAGTAATAGTTTACCTGTCGAAATCGATTGGTCTACCAATATTGTACATCTTAGAATAATCGAAACGTTTTGAGAGAACAAAGCACAGAGCACAGAAGTGACATAATATCTTACCAAACAAATCTGTTAATAAAATTAGCAGATGAGGTCAAATACTTATTATTGGTTAATATCAAAACATCAATAAATCTTGGTAAACAGTGTTTATATACAAAAGGGTTTTACTCACTACCGATAAATACTATAATAACATTCCAACACAAGCAACTATTTATCAGGATTTGCATTTTGGAAGAATCGGAAAATCCCAATCATGATTCATACTTCGGAAATGTAGCAAATGCGAAATAAATATATTTAAGCTATGTATATTGAAGTCATACCTACCTAAGCAAAGTAGTGTATTATTATAATATTCTACATTTACGCAATAATGGTCATAAAGAAACTTTTATATAAGTTTGTGCGCATATTAAAATAAAAACTAATAATCTCAACTAAAAAATAACAAATTCATACTTATTCACTTTAATACGAAATGCCTGACATTCGAAATTTAAATGAAGTAGCTATCGCAATTAGCGCGCACACTCGCGAACGATCAGACTTATACGCACGAAACTAAACACACACACGCGCGCCGAGCGCCAATAAAAATGTTGCGATCAAAAATGTGTGAAAGAATAGTGCGCACATACACGCCTCGCCACAATTCAATATCGCTTGTCATTGCCTGTACAGACGACAGAGAAATAGTACTTACTATAAACAAATATATTATCAATATTTTTACACAACTGGTTTATGAATATTTTTAAATAAAACGTGATGATTAAAAAACATTTTGTTTGGTTTAGATACCAGCTTATAAATTTCATGCTGCTGGACAAAGACGCCTTCTTCTTCGAGATGTATTGTGGTCTTTAATTATTGTGGTCTTTAATTAATCATGGGAAATCCTTTTCGTCATCGTATTTTCTTACGTGGTGGTATTATACAAATAAATGTCTAAATCTTTTCCCATAAAAGAGTCATTATGACAAACAAGCATAAAAAATATTTAGATGCATTACCTATTGAAGTCTGTTTAAAATTAAACTTCAGAAACTGAAAGAAAATCCATTTGTCTTCTGCTATCTCTCCAATGCAACCTGTATCACGCACACTACAACATAACTGCACACATTAGAGTGAACAGCCCGATGTACGACATACGATGTGCGTTAAGATGGCGCGACCATGCTCCGTATTTGGGTCAATCGCTAAAAAAAAGTATTGGCGGTTGTACGTTGTGAGAGATGTTTTTTTAGCATAACGCGAGAGAGAGAGCTTGTTGCACTTTTCTTTTTATGTTTGAGCGCGTTAAGCGCCGTCTCGATTTAGACGTCGCGTCCGTCGTCTGTATGTTATAGCATGTGTTAAGTTAATTTTAAACTGACTTATTATATGTTTATTTAAACTTCAGCGGAAACCAAAAACTGCTAGTCTGCATAACTAAGGATTATATATCGTCAATCATAAATTCACCACGATGCGATCAGATGATATATTATTAAATACATCTGTCAGGTGGTGGCAGATCAATCATATTAAATTACAATGCGACTATAATACATATCATAGGAAACCTGCCATAGAGACGCTAGATACTTAGTTGACCTTTAAAATTCATCACCTTTCTGTAAGTTAATAATTAACCGGGACAACTATAGGGAGATGTTCCTGTCGTTAGAAACTTTTGCGGTGATCGTCATTGTTGACTATATATTATGATTCATTCGATCAAACCATTAACAATAAATATTAGGTACGTAATAATATATTTCAATACCGAAGTTTATTTTAGCCTTAAATTATATTATATAAAACTTACAATACTAGACATTTAGAAATTCCTAGCTACTTAATCTATAAATTACAATATACTTTATGTACAAACCCTTATTACTCTTATTCAAACTTTACAGCACACAATTGGTCACTAAATTATGTTTTGCGTAAAGATATTATCATCAACAAGTAAAAGTACAATAATTTAAAACTGACCCACAACTTTTACCAAGAAGCACCACAAACATACACGCTCGAAATGCCAAGGCGCGACCGAAATGTTGTTATATACAAAATTAATTACACTCTTGCCGTTTTCTCTACATTCAAACGTTCAAAGAGGTTTACGAAACGCACAATGATCATGTAAAATTAACTTACATCGGACATTTATGGGTTGTACCAGTTAAAGTTACCTTTTTTAGTTACGAAACTTCATTGAACGTCGTAATTTGAAGTGATATTACATCAGAACAGACATCTATTAAGGTTTATGTAATGTTATTTTGAAAAAGCCATTTAAAACAAATAACATAATAAATTAATATATAGGTAACATTTTTTTTAAATCACAATAACTTAGGCGTATTTTGTACGAACGAAGGATAAAAAACATTACAAATAGCTGTAATCTAACTATAAGGAAAGTTATGATTAGAATGGTAGCGTGGTAGCGATATTAGGTAATTTTTTTAAATTTAATATTCGGGAAGATGTTAGCACACACATTGAACCGCTTCAGCTGCGCAGGAACATTGCCTTGCTCTAATCGTGTTCTGCCATTAATATCATGGTGAATATTCTGAAGAGCTGCTCAATCTAATTCTTTACTTTCCTCAATATAACCACACGCGCTGGGCTTCAGAGCCACAGTTTTACGGTAACGTCAATCTCGGCACGAACTAAAACGGTCTTTTAGGTTTCATCTTCACTGTACCGTGAAACTGTGGAACCATATCCAGGGTAAGTGTTTTCTCTCCTTTTTACAACAAAAGGTTTTTCAAGCATACCGTGAAGAGATATATTTGCAGGCCGGCATTACAGCGATGATCGCTGGTAGATAGCCGATCTCTCGGTGGTATCTGTTGTATTTGAATTGTACTGTACTTATTATCAATTTGCCAAAAGAGGTTATAGTTCCTTTCTTTCACTCAGGAGTGCTGTATGATTAATAATCTATGACAAATGAAAACTTCTTTACTACATGATCATTACTTGAGATAGCTCAGGGTTCCATAAGTTTTATGCTGATACTTTTAGTATATACAATCATCGCACTTGCCTGTGGATTCCGTGAAATCCCATAGGTGGTATGGGTAGTGACACGAAAACCGTAAAAAGTTACACTATTTGTCACAAAGACCACATACTATACATAAAAACTGGATACAACAATGAATATTACTTATATCTTTGTTTACTTCGTAACAGACATATGGTAACGCTACATAATTATGTTTTATTAGAATACAGAATACATATCAATCCCGTGCATTTAGTTAATTTTTGATATACATGTATTAATAGAATCAATTTGTAAATTTCTTAACAGGATTCAGATCAGACAAAATAAATTAGAAATACAGTTTTAACAGGAATTGAAATCATGATTGCCGTGTTCTTACTCGAGATCTTAATCACCGAGTCATTGAAACTAGTGGTTGTAATATTTTTTTAAATTTTTACAACAGTAATTAACTTGAGTAATCTAAATAAAAATCTTTGTTTTATCTCTTTTCCACTTAAAAGGGTATGGCGGAAGGTATCTATAAATATAAAAATTTGTTACCTGCGCTATTTAGGTAAACAAGCTTTGTTTGTACGTACATGTAACCTTGTTTGTCACAATTGTAACCCAACTCACTCTACTATGCATCTACACGAGTATCAGAACATTGTGCAAATACGACCTCTCGTATTTTGACATGTTGTACTTAATATTCTTGTACGAAGTACGGCGATACAAAAAAGAATCTAAAGGTCGAATTGAACATGTTCTTGTGTGCAATTGAAATCGATTTTTATGCAATCAATATCTACTTATTTTAAGTACATGTAAATGTCATTATTAAATGTATAATTGGTATTGTCGAATCTCTTTTTCTTTTTTTTTTATTATCATAAAATGAAATTTTTATCTTAAACATGTTTGATATTTAGGTGACATCGAGAAAAATAGCTATATGTATGGAACTGCTATTTTCAATTGAGTATTAAATATTATCAAAATAACACCATCGAAAATAGACCATACTTTAGAGATAAAAGAGATATACAGCATTATTAATAAATAAAACTGTTCAAAGTTATGCCAGCTTAACGCACACGGCTTGCTCTGTCGATTTTTAAAGCATGTTGCGACGCCGCGTGCATTTTTGGCAATAGAGTACCTACAGTGGAGAAGTTGGAAAACCAATAACATTTTTTTTATTATTTGTTGGATTTGAAAAACTAACAAGATTATCAATTAATTAAATAAATAAAAATATAGTATTAAGCTTAAAGCTTCATAATTTAGCTATTGAATTAGTAGGACCTTAAATCATTCAATGAATAGTATTTCTCATCATCAATACATATTATAAAATAAAGTAGCTTTCGCCATCTGTCCCTCTGTATGTTTAGATCTTTTAAGCTACGCATCTAGTTTTAATGCGGTTTTCACTATAATTCAGGGATTTTTTTACGGAAGATAAAATAAATACCAATTAAATTTTTATATAGTATAGAAAATTCAATTATTTGTAGTCAAGTCGTCAAAAAAATAATTTTCGGCGCTTACATGGTTTACACTGGCTAAACCATATGAGATTCATCAAATAAATATATTAAAGAATTGTATGTCTTCAAAAAGCCTAGACAGAAGTCCGTATATACGAATTTATTTTCTCCAATTCAGTATTAATGTTTATACAGATAAATTAGTTAGTTAACTTGGGCATTTAATGTAGATGAAAAATGTATTTTACAGTTTTCACTGAAAATACTACCGCAGAAGATATCAACGATTTCAAAATTACACGCAACTAAATAAATCCCTCTCGACAAAACGGTTGTGGTTGGTTTATGTCAGTGAAGATACATTCTTTATCAGAAAATGTTTTATTTTAAAAAATAACTCGTTTTACGTTAATAAGTTTATGATACACCGGTAAAAAATGAAATGTATTGACTCCATATTGTTTATATTTGGTGTATAACGGGAACTAATACCCGAGTAAAAAAAGCAGTTATAGTCACTAGAATACTTGACTATCGCCAAGGGCGCTGGGTTCTATTTTCGTCCCTAAAGCAAAGTTTGAACAGATTTTAAATTTACAGGTCTAAAGCGTCATTTTTTGCTTTAGTTTAGAGATATAGTTTTATCAAATGTAAGTATTTAACTGTGTATAAACAAAATCAGCATAATTTATGTCCAAAATACACAATACACATAATATAAACCTAACAATAAAAGTAAGTCTTTGACCTAAATGTAGATACTGTGCATCAGAATTGAAAGTGGCACACGTAAACATGAGTTGCGGCCTCTTAAACAAGACGAATCGCTACCCACAGGGCCGTATTAAGGGACACTTTGGCGTGGACAGGATTCTGAACCGCCTTGATACAGAAATTACCACATATTTATTTATAATGGCCGGCCCTATTGCTGTAAATTTCCATATCAATATTTTGAACCGTTGAGTTCGCGTAGTCCGGTCTAATTAAAGAATAATCACAGAGTGGTCATTAATAAGATTTTGCGCATTTACTAGAGGGAACAGTTGGAGTTGTGCATGCATCATGTAATAGAAGTGTGACATTATGAGTATTAGCCATCATTGATCTAGAATTATATTGTTTAAATAATTTATTAATTTGAATTTTACATAGTTAAAAACACTAAAAACCAGTCGCGCCAAAGAAGTAGAACTTTAATGAGATGTAATGTTTTATACTTACAACATATACTTAAATAGCAATTTTTTTTTTATAAATGGTTTTTTAATTTTTTATTTCAAGAAACATCACGTAAATTTAATTACATTAATATATTAAATTATATTTATTATGTTATAAGTTTAATATTACATTAATTTTGTCCCCGCCGCTATTTCACTAATTCTTACATGTGAATGAACAAATTCGGAGTCTGAATTATTATGTGCGAATTGGGAACGAAATGTTGTCACGTTATTTTGTTTAAGTGTCCAATTAGTAACTTTTTTCGCTTTCTCACTGAGTCAATGTTAAATACATTAAAGTTTGTTTAAAAAATATCGAAGGACATGAATTTTTAATTTAATATAATAATGAAATCGGACTCGATAATGAATATCAAAAATTATGTAAGTTTTTATATAACATTTCAAGTAGTATCGCTATCAAAGAAATCCTAAAATTGAAAAATGACACTCAGAAATTTTATGTCTGGCCGGAGATCGGATCAAAAATATTTTACGCACATTATTTCTCCACTATCGAGAAAATTCAGAGTATCATAAAAAATAATAATTTAAAAAAACTTGTTTTTTTTTAAACAAGCTATTATTCAATATTTTCAGTTTTACTAAAATGAAAGTAATCATTTTATGCAACGGCTGTGCTGAATGCTATATATATATGTTATCAAATAATTTTAAACGCTTTGTGAGTCCGCCATATTGGATTTAGAATAATGCCACATAGCTATTCGTGTACTGTCTGTCATCCAAACTAAATCTGTATACAAATTTCACTTTAATCGTTTGGGGATAATTGTTTTAAAAATGTATTAACATGCATGATTATTTAAAGCACTGACAAAAGAAATAAATGAATTCAGTTCGTTTATCATAATAGTGTAACCACACTAAAGAAACAATTACATACTATTTTACCATACCATAATTTATCTGCTTTTTTCGGAAATCAATCTTATAAGATATGAATGCATATAAGTTATAAACATGTTGTTACAACTCATTAAAAATAAAACGCTATTTCTATGAATAATGCTAAATTAAGTTTTATACTTGGAAAATTATTACATAAAGAAAAAAATAATAAAACAAAGTACAGCTCGCGTCATAACCGCTTGCCGACGTACGCTGCAACGTGACCTCAATCCACACACAGGAAATACAACACATTACATACGTGCATGCGTAAACACAGATGCACCACTACATCTGTAAATAGATATACAGGCTGCACATTATTATGTTAACTACATTTTTAAACCATTATTTATTTTAATTCTTAATTTAAATTGAAGTAATAAATAAAAAATTTAAATAAGTAATAAGACTTTATAAACTTACGCGAATAAAAAAATATTATGTGTATTTTAATTCAGAAAATAATCAAATACACACTAATTTAAAGTTTATGAAAATGTACATACAAGTACTACAATCATTATTCACAATATCATTTTTAATTAATGCACATTTGAAATATTCATGGTTACCTAACACAATATCACTCCGTAACAGAATGCCATGAGTGTTTTCTAAAAAGTTTTTGTTTCGTGCCTTTTTGGTGAGGTAATAAAATTCATTATTGCGTGGCAAAAAACCTCTTTTGTACCTTTTTACCATTACCTAAAACTTTCCTATCTCATTTTCTCCCACGTTAAATCTTATGAATTTATGTGTCTGGCTCTTTTTACTGTCGCTTTCGCTTTTTAGTTTCATCGACTTTCAAATCACAACGATGCTAAAGAAGCTTTCACTTCAAAAACCATGAATTTTTAATTAGAGTAAAACAGAATTATAAGAAAACAATACCAAGTAAAAATTTTTAAAAGTAATTTTATAGACTTTTCAAATATTATTTATAAGATTATAATATAAAAAAAAAAAAATCAAATACATATCGACAAGGGTTCGAATAAAATTTCTCAGAACTTATTTACTGTATTCTTTATAAGATCTCTTCATTCAACTAACGAGCTTTAAAACTATCTTCAGTTTTAAAACACTTGCTAACAAAATAAATCGACAGCACTATTTAGCATTTTAATTTTATAATATGCTTTTACAGTGTTTTAATTACTATTATAATATAAATACATGATTTATTAATGTATATATTACGAAATTAAGTAAGTGAAGAAATAATTATTACAAAAAAAAGAATCAGTCTGTATATTACAAACATCTCTCATCTGATCGGTTCATAATAAAATGTAAAGTTTTTTATCACTTTTTTTCTATGTAAAACGTTCGTTTAATCTGTATTTACTTCGGCTGTTGTATATAATGGCTTCATTCCCATTCTCAAATGATAAATGTATTTTGATTTTATTTAAATTTATTATTATATGCATAGTCTACATTAACGGTGTTGCAGATAAAGCCTTTTATACACTCTGAACAACGGTTATTTTTTATATAGTGATTTGGTATATTTACTACAGTAGGTATATGTTTTTAATCGAAGCATTGGTCTCGTAAACATTATAGTAAAAATCTATTGAAAAAAATAAAGATTTTTTGAAGTGAAACTTCTTTATCGACGTATGGGAGAAATTTTGTAGCAATCGTCACGTTTTTCGGTTACGCGCCATGTTGCTTTTTTATCAAAATTTAGTATAGTGACTTAAAGAATATAATGTAATATATTATAATAATAACAACAATATATTAGTTTTGAAGTTTGGTTTGAAATAAGAATAACAATATATTAATTTGAAAGTGATAAAATAAAAAGACTTATTCAAATTTAAGTGAGTTTACAAGAAAAGTGAGTGATTATATATTTCGTTTTATAAATTCAACACGTATGAGCATGATTTTAATATTTATTTGAGGTTAACCTCACTTTTTGATTGTAAGTATCAGTGAATGTATATAAATCTGTTAAAATTAGCAAGTATTAATAAATATGACTGTAAATCTAGTGAACATTATTAATTCTAAAAACAATAAAAAAATATAAATTAAATAATAATTTAAAAATAAAACAAAACACGATTAGAAAATAAAAATATGTATACGTACATCTTTTTTAATTATTCGTTTTTAATGATTTATTTATTCATTTTTAATTTTATAAAATCGTTGCATTTCTACAAGATTAACTGTCATCATATAATTGTATTACTTTGAAAAGATAATTCCAATTATTTATTCATAACTTGTAAATATAATACAATAAATAAATAGCAATGATATTATAATAAGAACAATGATAAAATAAATTACTCATTAATTGTATGCATGTCTATAATAATAAAATAGCTTTAATTTAATACGGAAAAAATTGTTTTTCTTAAGGCTTAAGGCTTATCTACCCCATTTTCGTGAAGTTGCAAATAGTAGAAAAATGATATGTCGTAAAGAAGTTTCACTTCTTACCTGTGTACTCTGGTACACACACACATATTTTTTTTTACACAAAGTCCATTTATAGTACTATATACTAAGATGGTGTGAACGCTGCAAAACTCAATGTATTGGTCATTTGCATTCGTAACAAAAATAGGCCACATTGTGCATTACAAAAAAAAATCGTTCTAAAACTTTTAAAAAAAAAGAAACCCAACCAAATTAAAATGGGACCATCCTTGAGGTATCCCCTATCCAACAAAAAAAGAATCATCAAAATTTGTTAATAAAGAAAGAAGTTATTGCTGAACATTCATAAAAAAAATACATTCGGATTGAGTAACCTCGCGTCTTCTGTTGAAGTCGGTCAAAAAATGGCTACAAAAACCGCACTCCCGCCAAAATTCTCAAATAATCCGAAAGACAAAACGAACGCGTTCCAATAAAAAAATGCATTCAAATCGAGCATCGTGAAAATGGAACGCAACAAATTGGCGAACGAAAGGAGGTGGTTAAAAAAAGATCTCTTAAACATTGTATCATTTGGGGCGGCGGATTGTCAATAAATCAAATTCTTGCACTGAAAACGTTGCATTGCAATGTATTTGTTTTGTTATATTATTATATTTTAGGTAAGGTATATAGGGCAACTTTTAAATTAAACTCACTGTAAAAGTTTCATAGAAATTTCCAGAGTTCTCTCTACTTGAGGCAGTCCGGTTGTTGGAATTCCTCCACACTACAGAAGATCGGAGGCTAAACCTTGTATTGTGTCCCTACGATAAGTAGGGTTTCCAGAGCTCTTTAGGGCCCGGTAGGAGGGTTAAAGATAGGCAAAGCGCTGGTGATATCTATGGTACTGCAAGCGTCATGTGGTCATGTGTTGAATTCTTACTAGAAGCAGTTTAATAAATAAAGTTAGTTCTTATGGTCCGAGATAATTTTACTAGCAGAAAATAACAATGAACGATAATTATTATCATACAAACGCATCCTAAAAATACGATAATGTACCAAACTTAACTTGATTTTAAATGACATATAATATTTTTTTTTTACAGATAATGCTTATATATGTCAATCATATTATTATAATTGTACAACACCAACATTGGTATTAAATGAAACCGACCTTGCAGTTATAGTAAAAAGACAAAACACTGAACCTCTTATTTTCTCTCTTGAAGTATCAATCTCTTTTTATGTATACATTTTAATTTTCATCAAAGTTAATAATTCAAACATCATATGCTTAAAGCTTACGTTCCTTGTTATTGAGGAATAGTTATAAATTATTATTAAAAATATTTTTCATTGCGACTGCCTTCTGTTGATTGCTAATGAAAATATATTCAAGGCTTCATTTACGAACAATTTGTTTGACAAACACGACAGCTGTTAGATTGTTTAAATTTAGAATTTTATTTTATTTTTATTAATAGGTTTACAATAAGTATTACATTGGCGCATATTATATAATAATAAGAATTGTTATTTAAATTTTCAATACAATGTACAATTTATTAGTAAATACGACTTGCCTGTTTTTAAAACGAGAATTTTAAAATACATTTATAACGACACACAAAAATTAGGCTTAAAATGAAGATTGAAATAAATCAATACATGTGAATTAAAGTGTAAGTGACCTGGAGAAACTTTTAAATTGAATTAAATTAATGCAAAATATTTCGAGGTTATTGAATTAATCGTCCAACTTACTAATTCTGAAGAGAGGAGAATTTAAACCTAAAACAGTTTTTCTAAAAGGAGAATTTAGTAGGTTTCTGTAATAATGAGGGTAACGAGAAGGAATCTTGGAGAATATCAGAAGATAGAAGTCTTTTATATTAGTCCTTTATTATATTTAAATAAGTTCTTTAGTTGTACAAGGCCTACCACTAAAAAGAAACCGGGCGATATATATAGTCATAATAAGTTTATTGAAAGAAAAATTTATTTGTAACAAAGACATATTTTGAAATTATAAAATTTAAAACATACGCAATGGTTTCTTTCTTTGGTTTCCTAATGCTCGCCAGGCTACCACCCACAGGTGTGAACTTTAGAGCCAGTACTCCAACTAGGCTTAACGTACAATCTTGGGCCACATCGTCACTTAATTTTCGGGGGAAATTGTAGCCTAACGCTAAACCTAAATAGTTCTTTTTTAATTCTAATATTTTTCGGGTTAAAATATTAAATGTTTACTTTTCAATTTAGGTACTTTTTCAAGTTATCTTTGACTCTTATTGCTTCGTTCCATTTTAACGATGGAGACTGTAGCTAGAGTTAAATTAATGTATCTAAATGTAAGTATGTACGCTTATATGGCAAATATCCTAATTATACGTACACTATTTAATTAAAGAATAAATAAACGGAGTTTTTGACGGGATCTTGAAGTAACATGTTGTGGTTTTGGATTTTAATTAAATAACTTAGGTTTTTGAACCCTATATTATGGAATAGGTGGCATTTTGCGTGATATAGTTTGGGTTTTGTGCATAAGTGAAGTGGATTATAAATATAAGCTGAAAGCATACATTCTGAGATTCCACAAAATGTTCCTAGAAAGTTGTAACACGGAAGCCACCATCTTGTTAGGATACTAAATCGTCATAACACATGACACTATGATTCACTCGATAATGGTAGTAATAATCGATAAATAGGACCGGTTACCAAGTTAGGAAGAAGAAGAAGAAGAATAAATAAACAATGGATGAATTTTTTTTTTATTTAAAAATTAGATTTGTGTACTCTCAATGGCACTTCAAATCGTAGCAACGAAAATATGTTACAAAGTCCATGTATGGAATCTTCTTTTGTTTTGGAAGTTAGTGCACATAGAACTTAGTAATCGAGTGCGGGACGAATAAACTCAAAATGTTAAAACACGGTAAAATTTAAAAAATAGTTTTCTACAAGATAAAATAAAAAAGGAACGTACAGTCGTGTGTGGGAAAATTAAGGCAACAGGTGCCCAAAAACTAGATATAAAACGAGAAAATATATCGACTGGTTGTTTTCTCTTACATTAAACATAGAATGATTTTCGGAAGTCATAAGACCTCTGTGACTGTAGAGAATAGTGGTTTATATTTATGCTTTTGGAAACTACAACAGATACAAAGATATCAGGAAAAAATAAATCTAAACTGATGCCCAAAATTGTGTTAACACTTATAGATAAAAAAATTACATTATACTTACTTAATATACAAAAATTACATTATACTTAAACATAGGTATTGAAAGTGACAAAACAAATTAAACCTATTTATAGAAATGTCAAAAATAACAAGTAAATATACTTAATTATAAAAATTTAACTATATGAAATGACTTAAAACAAAATGGTACATAGTGTGTACGATTATAAATATTATATTGTATGGTTTTTAAATCAATCCCTCAATCACGACCGTCAAGAAAAACGTGTCTATAAACAGTGGTCGATACATTATGGGTAAGTTGGTACCATAACGAAAATGACTAGTACGTTTTTTTAATACTAGCTTTTGTTGTGGTATTATATTCGATATTAAAAAGTCGTGTTGGCCGAGTGGCTTAGACCGACGGAATATCGCTTCAAATTCCGCCGATTCCGAACCCG
This sequence comes from Saturnia japonica, assembly GCA_033032175.1. Taxonomy (NCBI): domain Eukaryota; kingdom Metazoa; phylum Arthropoda; class Insecta; order Lepidoptera; family Saturniidae; genus Saturnia; species Saturnia japonica. The sequence continues at coordinate 16,680,641 of CM065319.1, forward strand.
GTCATGTAATAACGAATGCGTGTACGTTTGTTCATTAAAATTGAGTAAAACTATCGGCCGACGCCGACGGTGAAGGAAAACATCGTGAGAAAACCTAAACGCTCGAGAAATGGTTTTGTAGTACCACTTTATGTAGGAAAGTATATATATATTTTAGTTAATAAATTCATAGTTTTTTTTTAATGCGATACAGGTATGCATTTGACCTCGATATTACCTAATGGTATGTAAAGATGAGGCCAATGATGTATCGCGCTTACCTATTAAATGCCTATTCTCTTGAAGACCTCCAAGTTATAGGTGGATGGGAAAACAGACGACGTGAGTGAGTTCTATACTATAGAATTTTTCTCAGTGTTTGAAATCACTAATATGTCGTGGACTGGTGTGGTAATTAAGCTCATACCTTCCCTGGGAAGAGACCTTTGCACAGCACGGCGACACTTATAGGCTGATATTATTAAACTGTTATAACAGTTCTCATTATCGAGAGGTCAATGCTATTCGTCCTCTGAATGCATATTCAAAATAAGTATCTGCAAAACCTAAAGACTTGTGTTTAAAAAAATATTGCATTTATGTTTGAAAAGTAATGGTTATGGTGGTAATGTTGAGCTTTGGGATGACTTGAATGATGAACGATGAGTGAATGAATTATGAAAATATGATGATAAATTAACAGATTTGTAAATAAAAAGAATTGATTGACACATTTTTCGTTTAATAACCTCGTGGCGCAGTGGTAGTAAACGCTACTATTGAGCCGAGAGGGTCGCGGGTTCGATCCCCGCCCATGACTGACTTTGTGTGATGAGCATAAATGTCAGTTGTGGGTGTCTGGGAGTTAAATATCTATATATGTATTTATATCAGCTATTTAGTTACCATATTACAAGCTTTGCTTAGTTTGGAATTAAATGGCCGTGTGTGAAATTGTGTCCTTATATTATTATTAATAATATTATATTATTATTCTATCTTACACTACTACAATGTTTTATAATCTATCTCGTTTGCACCCTTTCTGTCATTCCTTTCATTCGTCTACTCTTTCGCACTAACACAACATAAATATACAATCCTTTTCTTCTAATTAATACCTTACATGCCCGTTTGAAATTGCAATTTTTTTATATTACCAAATAATAAAAATTTTACTTCACGCTAACCTTACAGCTTTACTGTGGGGGACATTTTAGAATGCTTAATTATCTAAAAAGTTGTATAAAGTTGAAAATCGTATCGTCAAACACCTGTTCCTAAGTTCCGGCAGCTGTATTTTAGTACCAGTCCCCCTCTGGATAGCATGTGACCATCTTTCCCCGCATTACAATATGAGACGTGGTCAATAACTACAATGAAGATATCTATACAAAACAATGCGCGTCGTTGGTCGTCAGGGGGAATGCAAACCTAACACCATTTTTAAAATAGTCCAGTTGCTGGATTTGTATGAATGGGTGTGAATTTAAAAATCATCGTGTAAAAGTGACAGTATTTTGTCGGGGATACTCGGAAAATATACGAAAATTAAAAAAAAAAACACTCGCAGCACACACAATGCTCGGTCAATTCCAAAATAGAACTCTCGTTCTCGACAGAAAGGCTATTTTCTCCTTTTTAGGGTTACGTTGTCTAGCATAGTGATATATGGAACTGCTACGTGTTTGACTTATAGGAATCTAGAAAATTCTACAATCACAATATATTTAGTCATCTTTTATACATAATACATATTTCGTTCATCCAATAGAATGACGACGTAATTACGTTTATTTATTTTTCAGCAGAAACATTTAAAAGTTTTGAATTGATGAATATTTAGCGAATATAAGTCAATTCCCAAACGGCATTCACTCCCTCTATCATAAACTATTTTAAGAACAATTGTGATACTTTTTTCTATAGATAGTTTTTATAACAGGAACTTATGACACCAAAATTTTAATTTCGGCTTTTTTATGTCATTGTAGAACTGTATAAGCGATATATGCAAACACCATCACCATCATGGCACAAATAACGAAGTTCACAAATACTTATCTTTTTTATCATTATGGCCTCAATCTCACCTAATCTTAACTGACGACCTGGTCGAAGATGGTAGCACGCTAACCCTAGCGAAAGGCTGACTTTAAAGTGAAACTGCAGGTACACAACTATAGGTGCTTGGTGACAGATTGTCAACTTGATTGAGGTTTCTAGCCAGGAGGTCTTTAGAAAAAGCCTTACCACCAAGATATGGTTTAATCACGATGTTTTCTTTCACTGAAAGCTCAGACTCATAGCCTACCTTTATCATACCGTGCTGATGTGGAATAGACTCCCATCCAACGTGTTCTCTCCTTCATATGAAATTGGGTCATTGGAACGAGAAGTGAAGAAGCATTTAACTGACCAGCGTGAAATTGATGACTGTCGATGACGTTTGTGTCAAAGACGGTCGCCATTTTTTGTGGACTGTACTGTGCTTACCATCAGATGCTCTGCAGCCATTTTGCCAAATTAGTATTTAAAAAAACAGTACGCTTTATCAGTACGCAACGTTTTGAACTTATTTTAAAACACCTTTAATTATTTTTATTTCTTTATTTTTAAATGTATTTTAATTACCTCGCATTTTTGTTTCGTACACCATTAATTTTATAAAGATTTTTCAAAGTCTTTTACTTGCATTCTCCGGGTAACGTAAAAACGTCCACAGAACCCGACTACGTCACGAAGTTCGGTCCTGACCGATTTTTTTTTTCTTTTTTCCGGACACGCCCCTATAGAAATAGTGACGTATTTTTTCCCCGACCACTCTCGATTTCACTAGTTGCTCGTAAAAAGCAAATAAAGATCGGTAAAAATTCGTTTGTACGGAGTTTTTTTCCGGTTTTTTCATGGTTACGGGCTGCATGTGGGAATGTGCTTGTGTCCAGTTTTTTTCACAGATTTCATTCAACGCAACCGATGTGTACTATTCACGTTTTTTCAATGAAAATAGTTTTATTTATTTACCGCTGTAAACTTTTTAATTATAAGAGTATTGGAAAGACATTGCTTGAACTAAGAGCTCGAAGCTCGCAGAAATGCGTCTGCAAGTCTTCAATGGCCAGTAAAAGCTAATAGCAAATTTATCAAGGTTGTATTATTAGCGTGTCTAGTATTAATTAGTATGCTTTAAGTCCTAAGCCTTTTGATTTGTTCTCCGAGCGACAAATCTGTGTAATTTTCATTTTCCAGCAAGAAACTGATGAAAAGTTTCTAGTTGATATAAAATGAGAAACGAGATTTGTTATATTTTTACAATATACGATACAAACTATTATAAAGAGGTAGGATATGATTTTTTGTTTGTAATGGATGAATTCAAAAACTACTGGACCGATTTGAAAAATTCTATCACCGATATAAAGCTACAGTACCAGTGAGTAACATGGACTATATTATAATTAGAAAAATTAATTTATTCCCCATATAAATGTCGATAGTTTTACACAAAGTAGAAAAAAATTGCATACACGGGTGCGTTGGCGATGTTTGTCGTATAAAATTAACACGGGTGAAACCGTGGGGCACAGCTAGCTAGCTGACAGTATGCTGGCTTAAACGTCTTGGTATTATACTGCCAGACATTTGCATCGCAGTTTTGAAAAACCGATTTCTTCGATTCTACACACCAGTACCGAGCATTCTTTTAAAAACTATATGTTGAACATTGTTTTGCATAATAAATTAATATATTTATATTGTCCAGCCACATTTTTGGTGGAATTAATTTTAAACGTTATAATCCTTAGATCATTTTAAATATTACACCTAATGACGTAAGTAGCTATCGTAGTGTATGGTCGCTTTAGCGCCATAGATATAACCTCCCTACCCCAAGGGTCTCAGGAAGCCCTACTAACCACACAGCACAAGGTCACACGTGCCTAAAAAATATAGGACGAGACTTGTGGTATATGGTTTTTCTTCTAAATTCCTATTCCAGTGCTCATTTTAGTTTGTAGTTCAAAATATTCGTTAATTAAAAACGGAACGGTTTTTTCATGACGAACATTCCAGAAGTAAAGGAAGGAATATATCGGCAATATTTACGACGCCACACAATTCCACCCTAGAACTATTTATGAGGTTTAAACCTTACCCCATCAAAAGGGATATAGCGAGGCACTAAAATTCCTGTTCGGACACGAGCACAGTTTCGTATGGTAGTATCTTCTTATATATATAAAAAATTATATGCGTCTGTCAGTGATCGTGTAGCTTCTAAGTTCAGACTAATAGAGCTTATACATCATACGAGGAATGTCTGCTGACCACACTATTATTTGATAGTATGTCTCCTAGTATTTTATATGCCACATACTTAGGTACTAATTTTAAAATGTAATGTAACAGTTTTTTAAACAAATATAGGACAACAACTGGAAACGACTCTGTTATTACCAACACATTTTATGATCTATGTACTAAAAGAAAAGTAGTAAAAAAAGTCGCAACTGATTGGTCTGTGACAACTAAAACAATTACACTTAACTACAACTTATGTTTGAAATAACTGTGATAACGTTGCCACGTTATATTTTCAAGTAAACTAGCGGTCACACAATGATCGAAATTCAATCAGCGACTATTTTCTGTTTGATATTTGCAGTATGAACCTAAACAATAAATATTATATCACTTGTTGTCACTTTTCATTGAGTGACAATGTCAATATGTTTTTTTTTTTAAATAAAAATCTTTTTACTGTAGTCTCTTGGTCCACACCTTTTTTATTTTGAAGCCTTTAATGTGTTAATTCGCGTTAAAAAATTACAAAAGAAAAACAGTTGCAATGTGTATGCAGCTGCGTACTAAAAACTAAGTGAGAAATAAAACTAATATTATAACTACGATATCCATTTTTTTTTTTTTTATTATGATATTTATAATATTTACTATGGTTAGGTTAGGTTAGGATTTTTTTTTTTTATTATTATCAAAACTTATCACTAATATCATTATTACTATTAAAATACTTTACAAACTTTAAACTTTAACTTTAAATACAAAAAGGAACACAGTTATTATACAATTCAATACAAGAACAAATGTCAATATGTTGGGGGGTCTAAGTTCAATGGAACTGGACGAGTTAGGATTCGCTGTACTAATTTATTTTATTTTATATATTAGTAACAGATATTATAGATAAATTTTAGCTTTCTGCACTCCTTCTCCATATAATCATTAACCATGCCAAATCTCACAGTCTTCCGTGCACGCAATACTCTTAAAAAGGGGTAGTTTAGCTTTCTGCACTCCTTCTCCATATAATCATTAACCATGCCAAATCTCACAGTCTTCCGTGCACGCAATACGCTTAAAAAGGGGTAGAAAGTTTTTGCTTCACTTGTTAATATAATGATAAAAATTACAATTAGTCGGGCCCATCGTCTCGCCTCATAGCACAGTAGTAGTAAGCCTCATTATTGAACCGAGAGGTCGGTTTGATTTCCGCATATGACTGACATTTTTTGATAAGCATAATTGTCAGTTGTATGTCTGGGTGTTTAGTATCTATAATACGTAGGTATATCAGCTGCTTAGTTATTATTTTATTATTATTCAAAAAGGGGGCTGTGCAGGCTTATGCAGTCCTGTATCACTGCGACGAATGAGATCCATTGTGATCGCCCCACAATGCTAAAGCGCCCCATCAAGTTCTATAGCTTTAATATACTGCAGGACTTTTTTGACAGAGAGTAACTGAACCCCTTCTGGGAGCAGCATGTGCTTACCCAGAATCGAGTTACGTTTAGGTATTAGTGAGTCACAATCACACACGAGGTGCTTTGGTGTTTCGTCCGCACTTTTGCAGAATCTGCAATCTTTTATGCCCTGGACACCAATGTTGTACATATGTTTATTTAGACAACAGTGTCCAGTGAGTGCCCTCACTAAGATTCGTAGCTGATTCCTGCTGAGCATCAGGACTTCTCGAGCTCTACGCTGGTTAAATTCACCGCTGTGTAGTTATCATTATACAAGTTATTCTTAGTTTTTGAATTAAATGGCTATAAGTGAAAATGTGTCTACACATTATCTGATAGCGACGGATGGTCGAGATATTTACCGTAGCCACTACTAGCTCACCAGCATTCCTCAGGACCGAGTTTAAATGGCTTCATTGCCAGTAGGTGTTGCCAACAACATCCATTATCTAATTATAACGTTAATACTAGAAATAGAGATAAACTAGTCGTACCGTGTTTTAGACTAAGTAGGTCCAATAAAGGTTAGTTAGGTAATAATGTTAGGTTTTATAATAGGATGCCGAAGCATATTACTGATATACCGGACAACACGTTCAAAGACCATGTCAAGCCGGTTTTATTGTCAAAAGGGTATTGTAGGGTGGATCATTATGTGAATGATAGTGGTGTCTGGAAGTGACTCCCTCTCTGTGTATCCACTAAATTATTATTAATGTATTGTATTGACACTACTGTATAGTTGAAAAAAAAAAAAAAACCAGGTCGAGTATCTTGCCGGTTCTTCTCGATGTCTGGGATATTTTTCGAACCGGCAGCATTGTTTTGATGTTTATAAGTGCCTTCTTAAGGCCTAAATTGAATAAGTTGGTTGTAGTGGAACCTCGAATTTGTTCTAAATAATCCTACAATTCTATAAACGATATCAAAAGTGTGTTAAGCAAAAATCAACTAAGCCATATTATTATATATACAAATATAAAATTACATAAATACGTACATCTGCATAGGAGAAGCTAAGCGCGTCACGTTGTCCCCCCCTCCCCTATCAACCCCCACACCCACACTCGAATAAACCTACCCTCCGCGCACTAACACAAATAAGTAATAAAGTACGCGAGTAATATAAAACTAAGAAACATCAACATCTTGCCGCCCCCCAGGCCCGGGGGTGAATTACCCCCCCGAACTTACTAAAATACTAAAAACGGAGATACAGGGGGTACGAAGCGGTCCACCCTCTTTCTTATGCAAGAACCTTATATTTTAACCTAAATGTTCGCGGTACAGATTCCGAGTTTTGAATTACAGATATTTCCTTCCGCGTTTTTAGTTTTCGTTACGGTTCTGTTCTGATTTGTATACTTACGCTGTATTTCTTATTATTTGTTGATAAGTAACGACGTGACCTAAGATGATGATGACGTGACGTGATGAGCACGCTAAGACCTAGATGGAGACTGGCTCTGCAATTCAGCTACACAGATTTCAATTTTGAGAACTAACTATCTAGATGTGAAACTGGTCATCATGTTTTCCTTCGCCGAAAGCTTATTGCAAAATTAAAGCCTACGTCGATCGACGTACAGTCTGAATACGCTAACCAATGAGCTATTTAGGTTTAGTTTGTAAAATTAAATTGTATAGTTGCAAATGATTTCCTTTTTCTTACCATCTTTAAGAGAAGAACCAGTGACACGTTGGGAAGACCAGACCATGAGAACTACCAGCTCAAACTGGAACCAAATAGCTCAAGACCGAGACAAATGGTCATCTTTAAAAGAGGCTTTCACCCAATCTGGGGTTTTTTTAGAAGAAGTAATAGAATAAAACTAACAGTACTAACAAACTAAATTAATCTAAGTTAACTAACCCAGTAATACATACCTATTAGAAATAAGTCTATTTTGTATTAATGCAAGGAATAAAAGGTTTTTTTTTATTTATTTATCTTCGCCAAGCATCTATACGTTGTGTTTCTGCGGTTGCACTTGAGCGGCAGTCCTCTAAGCTTAACGTTATACCATGTTTAACCAAATGATCAATAAAATATGTATATTGTGGTTAAACGCCAACCTAAATCTCGACACAAACATATCACTCCAAGGTGGTAATGTAATGAGAAAAAGTTACCAGGCGCAGCTGATTTAACAATGAACATAGAAATTCGGAAGAAATTTTTTCAAATTTAAATTAATTAGAAATACTTACGATCATAATAGCAACATGTCTATCAATTAAAGTTTATGTTCATTGTAATATTGAAACTCACGACCTTCGGAGAGGCTTGCGAGCGACATACCACTGGTTACATCATCAGGAAATAGCAATCAAAGGGAATAAATTAGACCAAGCCTTGAGCTACCAAAATCAAAATCAAAATATATTTTATTCAAATTTAGGCTCCAAGAAGGCAATTATGAATGTCAAAACACTACTACCGGATCGGAAAACATCCCAGACATCGAAAAGAACCAAAAAGAAACTCGATCGGATTTATCAACATCTTTTATAATTTTTTTAAATTGGTTTTACAGTGTTTAAATATATACAGTTATTAAAATTTTCAGTAGACGTACAGAGAGGAAATCACATCCAGACATCACTATCATTCACGTAATCGCATCGTAACCGGTAACGAACTAAGTCGTACTTTTAGGCTCTGGAGTCTGCTACCTCCTCACGATGCCTTTCCGTCTGTCGCCTATATCGTAGCACATGAGGATGTTAAAACCTAAGCAGGATGGCTAAATACGAACTTACACGTAAGCTGTACCAATTCAATGCAATGATCATTTAACACCACTCGTACTGTCGACCATTCTATCTAATTACGTAACGCAAAATCATAACACATATGTATATATTGTTGTATAATGTAATCCTCAAATGCATAGTGATGTTTGTTTACATAAATAAGATTTTTTATAGAAATATTTTTCAATTCAACAACCTTGACTTTATCTAAATTCATTTCATTTCATTATTAATGAGAATTTTAAAAAATGTGTTAAATACATGTAACATCAAAAACTGTAATGAAAAGATTACACGAAAACGCGCTTGGCCCGTGTAACCCAAGCCCCCATCAATATTCTAAGAATATAATCAATTCTTACAGTGAAAGAAACAGTCTCTCTGTATTGATAAATGAGGGACCCCTTCATATTCCTCCCGGGTGGGCCTCTCGGAGGACGTCTTAGCGCAAGATAGTGAACAGGGTTGCCGGGGGCTAATGAACTTTTAAGTTTTTAGGGTGGTCGCTACGTTAGGGTGCTTCCTACTTGCAATTCAAACGATTCCTTAAAACTAAATTATAATATACCGTTCATACGTAAACGCAAAATATGCTTAATACTAGCTGCGCCCGCAGCTGCGTTTGCGTCTAACAGAATGCCGTCGCTCGGGTACACGCGCTATTGTGAATAGACCCTTAGGAGATGGATATATGCTGTTATTAAATTTTCGCTGACACTTACCCTGCTGAAGTCATATAAGCGCCTCAACATCGTCGTTTTTCCGAATTGATTTTTATTTGCGCTGAACCCTAATTATTTTTGTAAAATAAAAGTAGTCTAAGATACTTCTTATAACGTCAACTATCTGCCAGTGAAAGTCTCGTCAAAATCGGTACAACCCTCTCAATAATTACGCGGAAGAAAACGACAGAAAAAAGTATTATTTGTATAGATATCGACCACACGCGACTACTGTCGCTATAATTACAATGTAAAAAAAATCTATATCACTCGGAGATAAGTTAGAATAACTTAGATTAGAAAAATAACTTTTATGATCGCACCGGTCGTTCTAGAAATTAGTTAACTCATACAAATTTTCCTCTTCATAACAGTAGTATAGACAACTGCTTACTTTAAGCTGATTACTTTAATTTTACTATCATGTTAAAGACATAAGAGATTTTTACGGTTCTCATATAAATCCTTTTTTTACTCAGTATTTTGTATTACTTTTCAATCGGCAAGCAATTACTATTACACACGTAATGGCCTAATGCGAAATACTTTTAATTTACATTCTTCTATAGAAATAGATAGAGTAGATTGAGATATTTGTATTTAAATTGTAAAATTATTGGACGGTATACAAAATTTCTACGTCTATTGTTTCTGGTTGAACAAGTGTTTAAGACAATCCGGCTCTAGAACATCCAGACACCGTGATATACGGCTCCCGTCTAGGTACTATGATTACTCTAGGTAGGTTATACGTGCGTAGGTTGTTAGTTCTTTTCTTGAATTTGACAGAGAATGAAGGGAAGAGCTCTAGCAAGCGATTCGTTTGGTGTCATTTAAAATGACTGTCGTGTTTTCTGATTATTTTATATAATTAACCTAACTTACTAATGTGTAATACATTGTGGTGGTCGAATAAACGTTTCATCTATCTGCCGACTATAATATTTATAAGACTGAGCTAGCTTGGCGAAATATTTTATATTTATTGATTTTTACCGAACTTGGACAAAAGAAAATAATGAAAACCATTGTTACCTATCGGTCAGTCAAAGTATATAAGTCTATTAGCTGACAGAATGTATTCATCTCCGAAAATTACAATGAAAACCGAAGTCTTAATGTCGGTAACGTAAAACCGACAGCCCTAAGGCTCGGAGGCGCTACTAGGGCCGCGCGCGTCGTAGGCGCTACTCGGGCCCCTTCCTACACAACTTTTTACTAAGAACCGAACGAAATGAGTGGGATATAATATAAGTAGCTTCACTCTAGTTCTTACTTCCGGGTTTGATTTTCGAGTCGTCATTTTTTTTTCATTTAAATTAAATGACAGACATATTCGTAATAACAATTACTGTAAATATCAAAATTCAAGATCAATCGCAACCACAGGATATTATAGTATGTATTTTAGCGAATGGCTGTCAATTCTGAAAACAAAATACTGATTTGAAAAATAGAAAAAATCTAAACTGGTGTACACGGTTTTTTAATATACCTATTTAGAACACATAGAAGTTCTCTTAAACACGATATAGATATATTGTAAATATACGACATGAAATTCTCAGAAACCGTATAAATTTATTTAAAAAATCAATACAAGCATAACACGCAATTAAAAGGAATCGAACTCACACGGTTCTTCTAAACGCGCGCCCTCACTTCAAACTACCGCCCTCATAATACATCCAGACTCAAGACTAAATATCAGCGAATGTAACTGTTTAGTGCAACCAAGTTGTCTTGATACTTGTAAGGTTCTACAAGTGATAAAGATATATTTTTATTAAAGTGTAATTCAATACAACATAACCAAAACAACTAATAAAGCATAGACAGTATATTTAAACATAAACATTAGTCCAGCATATGCAGTAATTTGTCACAGAATTGATTTTCAACTACGCCCCCATCAAAATATGGTCTTAGACAAATAGAATAGCATATTTATAGCTTTAGTCAGAAAAAAGTTCTACAGAATAACGTAAATATTAGGTCGGGGAAAAAGTGTTTTCGTTAACGTAGGTATAAACTTGTTATAAAATTTATTTAGTTGTACTATTTGTATTCGGTTGGTTTTCGTAACTTTGAAAAGGTTAAATTAAAAAAAAAGTTGTTTCCCGCTATTTTTCATTTGTTTTTCTTTCTGTAAAAATGAGTGAATCTAATGAAGAAATTCGATACATTTTAAAATATTATTACAAAAAAGGCAAAAATGCAACTCCAGCAGGAAAAAACTTTGTGATATTTATGGCCCTAATGCAGTATCAGTAAGAGTAGCCCGAAGTTGGTACAAACGTTTTCAGTCCAAAAATTTTGATGTTAAAAATGTAACTTGCGCTGGTCACCCTGTTACGAATAAAATAGTTGCCATTTTTTAAAAAGGGGAGAAAGATCGGCATATCACTAGTTACGATGTAGCTAAAGAACTGGAAATTGACCACAAAATAGTTTTAACCCATTTCAAGAAAGCTGGTTACACCAAAAACCTCGGTATTTGGGTGCCACACGAGCTCATTGAAAGAAACCTAATAAACCGTGTACTCATTTGCGATTCATTATTGAGACGTAATGAAACCGAACCGTTTTGAAAAGAGATTGATAACTGGCGATAAAAAGTCGATCACGTACGACAAGAACGTGCGAAAAAGATCGTGGTCTAAGGTCGGCCAGGCTTCACAGACTGTGGCTAAACCTGGGCTAACTCGAAATAAGGTGATGCTGTGTGTATGGTGGTACTGGAAGGATATTGCTCATTATGAACTTTTACCGCCCGGCAAAACCATCGATTCGGATCTCTACTGCCAACAACTGATGAGATTAAAGGAAGCAGTTGAGAGAAAGCGACCGGAATTGATCAACAGGAAGGGTGTGGTCTTTCATTACGATAACGCTAGATCACACACATCTTTAGCCACTCAGAAAAAAAATTAGAGAGTTTGGCTGGGACGTGTTAGTGCATCCACCATATAGCACTAACCTTGCACCTTCAGATTTTCACCAGTTTTGGCCTCTTCAGAATTCTTTAGGTTCTGTAAGGTTAACATCAACAGAGGACTGTCAAAACTATTTGTCGCGTTTTTTTTTTCTCAAAGAAGTCATCAGAAGTCTCAAAGTTTCTACAGCAACGGGATCATGACTCTACCTACAAAATGGCAGAAAGTCATCGAAGAAAACGGCACATATATACTGTAAATAAACTTTGAAAAAAAAAAAATGTCTTTATTTTTCATATAAAAATACGAAGAAACCTTTTCCCCGACCTTTTATATCTTTTTTCATGGATAAAGACTTTGAATGCCGTACTAATTAATTTATTACTTCAAATGAGACAATTGATATGTTTCCATAAACAGCTATACCATTGTAATTAATATGATGAATTTTCAAACTCTTCTATAGTGTTGTAAAGAAGTCGTTTTCAAAATGCACGATTAAAAATTCTTAATGAGTGTTAATTAAATTTACAGTGAACTTGTATTTAGTGATTCAAATTATACCAATAAAAGTTTTAATGTGGTCAAATTTAAGCTTTTTGTTCCTCTTAAGTTATCACTATAACATTAATTTTGCATAGATTCTAATATATATTTGCTTCTAATAAAACGATTAATTATAAACTATAATATTTTTAAAATGAAGAAGCAAACTAACAAGCATCAAGACATTCCAGACGACGCACTTCCGCATGCCGTATTTACAAGTATTGTAAGTATAGAATTATATATTTTATAACGCCTTACACCCCCAGCCACCCTCGCGAACTAAGTCTTTGCGCATCTTTCTATCCTCCCTACCACCTTTTTCCTTCTTTTAAAACCACCCGTGTGAACCCCGTTCCACCCCATTCGACTAATTTTGGGGTACAACTGAAGAATTATGCCCCGCTTACTCATCTACATGTTAAAATCGACTTTATTATTAATATGTTTAGTTTCATTTCGACCTGCAGCACTCACACAGTCTTGGAACTGTATCTTTTCAGTTCGAAAACTAATGCAGAATTAGGAGACGGAAGCAAGTACTCTTACGCTACAAACGAATATGTTTTCTAAGATGAACAAAATAAGTTACATTTTCGTTTGTATAACAAAGGAAAATTAGTGACGTTTCATCAAAAATATGAAATTAAAATCTTCATAGTAGCGAAAGAAGTTTAAGCATCTTTGTTTTAGAGTGAGATGGTAAGTCGTGCATTAGTCTCGCTCTAACTGGTGGGGTGGCTGTGGGGGGTAGTTTGGAGTAAAAAGCTGGTTTCTTGATCAATGCGCCGCTTCGAATTAATCATAACCGAGTATTTTCGTCTATTCGAAGAGGAGGGAGGATGGAATCGTATTCTAAATTAAAATACGCAGCTTCCTGTTTACATTTTGTTATAAATTGTTTTACTACCGATGTGCCCACGGCCCTGGGTATTTATTATTTAAGCTTCGTATGTTTAGAGCTAAAACGTGATTTCTTCCCATAGGCACACAAATCTATGAGACACGTGCTGAATTGTAAACACTACCTAAATATAAATTATTCAGGGTTTGGTTTTCTGTAAAAGTAATATACATATACGAAATATCTTTCAATAAAAAGTAGATAATACATAATAAATACATCAATATTATTAGGTATTTATCCTTTCATTAAGGAAATAAATTAGTCTATATAAGTATAATAATAATTAAATAGTCATATAATGTTGAAAACATTTAAATTATGCAATATTGAATTACAGGCTTCTGTAATTATACACTAGCATTGATCCTTATAGAAATATTAGTTCTATACAGAATGATTACTTGTAGCTTACTTACACTGTTTTGTATTTTATTATAAGAATTGTATTTCTTTATTTTTCTTATGTAAGAAGCTGCTTAGAATATGCATCATCAATATAGTACCAGCTTTTACTACACATAACAATAGGTTGGAAATTATACAAAATAAGTTTTTAAAATTTTCTCATTTCGAAAGTAAGGACCATCCCAGTGAGTTAACTTAAAGTTGGTATATAACATGTTGTCATTAAAATACCGTTGAATCATAAACGATATGCGATTTCTATATGATTTAGTTAACTCAATAACAGATTGCCCAAAATTCTTAAGTAAATTATATCTGCGAGTACTAAGTGTACTAGGAACCCAGTTTGTTCGCAATTACTTATGTAAAGAGTAATGTTCAAAACTACATCCTTTACAAATGTATTGCACAGTACAATAAGCTTTTTAATGATATTAACTTTATCCACCTAAGTCAAATGCAGCTTCTCAATTCGGTCTGTGCAAGGTTAGTTCAGGAGTAATACAGGAAACCTAAAACACATAATAATCACACACAAACTCAAATACCCTCACATTAAATATTAATATGAAATGTAATTTATGTACCTGTTACTTCATAATTGGCACTTTAGAATTATATTCTAATTGTTTTACAATTTTTAAAATGTGCTGTGAAATGTATATATCTTAAATAAATAAATTTTAAGTTCACGTACTATATTACTATTTTCAATAATTTAAGATTAATTTGGAAACCCCTGCAATAATAAATAAATAAATATTAGAGATACTAGGTTTTTTTTTTGAGAAAGCACTGTGTATTAAAATTATACCAAGAAAATGAAATTACAAAATTTAAGAAAAGTAATTTGATTGATGAAAGAAGTGAAGAAAAATGTATTTGGTATAAGACATTACAGCATCAGTTTCTTCATAAAACCTTGGTTTAGTGAATGTCTTTTTAAATTGAAAATATATAAAGATACCTAGCAATAACACTTCGTTCAGGGCAATAACCATCGGCAAGATTTTCGTATCTCATGCGAAAAACAGAGTCACCCAACTGTGATGTATGTGTAAAAATCGATGATGTGCATTACTTACTGATGGAGTGTGACAAAAATAGGATTGAAAGGATGTCGCTGATGAATAAATAGTATGAACTTAAACTGTCAAAATATAAGTCTTTTTCACAGCATTTTTGTAGAACCTTGTTTGGTTGAAGCCAAGATGTCGTAAGACCTGGTAGTGCTATCTCAACAGCGACTCTCCAGATTTGATGCTAGATGGGCTAGATGGGACCTAAATGGGACTGATATATTCAGTAGAATAATCCCTAAACAAAAAAAATAAATAAAAAAGTAACATGCCTGTCAAAATTTATATAGCAAAGTATAAACAATATTTTGCTATGATTTGAGTGCCAGGCGCTGACGCACACTACAATATTAAAACCTTACAATAATTGAAATATGTATTATATATTTATTTTCATTATTTTCTTTTAAACTAGTTATTCCTAAAACTGAATACCATAATATGAATATGATTCATTCAATTAATATTTTTTATGTTTAATTCCGATATATCTAACGTAAACAACATAAAGGAACGGCGGTCAAACACATATCTTTAATTGGGATAATATAATTTATTTCCAATTTATCGTATATCAGCATATCATTACCGTTATTTGAAGATATATTATTGAGTCGCTATGATCAATCGTATAAACTTTTTGCTTTCAATCAAATAATTCTCAGAATTACAGCGTTTTGTATTTCAAGGATCTTTATATAGGTACTTACTTGTTGCTTACGACGATTTGAGCCGTGTCATGTCACAACAAGTTACCTGTAACGGAACATTTCCTATATTTCCCACTTACTTTCTGCATTAATCCCGAAATTCAACTCAAACATCTGAGTAATAAGATCGACATTCTACAAGCAGGATTTTAAAGTGAAAACTATTTTTCTTACAGTTTATTTACGCTTTAAGGAAATTGTGAACGACTTCAAAGATATGGATAGTAATTGACGGATGCTTTATAATAATATTTATCTTTACACAATACACCATATGGGTAGGGCAGAGGATTCGTTACTAGAGGAGAATTGTCAGGTATTGTTGTTTAGATTAGTGACTTCTTACACGGTCATTATGATATAATACTGAAAAAACAGCCTCCTACCATCAGTTTCAAAGTAGCTTGCTAAAAATAAAATATTTTTTGGAAATATACGCATATATTTTACATCTATATGCTCGACAGTTCAAGTCAATTATCGAACGAGTGATCTGTCTTTAGCTCAATCTATACAATTAAATGAAATTAAATTTACTATATGCATATGGAAATAAATACGTTACTTATAACAAAAAAAAGCCACTTAAAATTGTTTGTCTGTCGGTCCGCTTGTTCCGGGTAGTTTTCGAAACGATTTTGAAGGAATTTTCACTAGTAGATAGCTGATGTTATTAGGAGTAACTTAAAATGCATATTAGAAGTGTTAAGATTATAGAAAATATCCCATTGTTTGTTGAAAAATCCAAAAAAAAAAATTATTGCTGTAGAATATATCACTAGGCATTTAAGAGTTAACATCTATAAAGTCTTGAAACAATAGAAACCTTAAATAACATAATATACATAAGTTATACGTATGTAGATCGGCGTCCTTTACAAAAGTATTTTCATTATTCTCCTAACCCTGGCACGTGACGCAGCCTCCCAAAAAAAAACCTTCTCGTACATTCATTTCCGTTCCGTTAATACCGCATACTTTTAACTGTCTAACTAGGTGGCGCCTCCAATCCCCTCCCCTCCACCCTCCAACCATTACTACTTACACGGTAGGCGCAACTTTTATAATACTACGTACTCGGGCTTTTTAACGAACCCCCCGGGGGGTGGCACCTGCCACGCGTACCGAAAAATACGCAGAGGGTGAGTGACACCCCCGCGCCACCCACGGTTAGAAGTGAAGTGGCTGTATTTTGCGTATTTTTAAAATTATACAACCTCTGTATGTTTAGTTTTGTGTTTTGTTTATGTTCGTAACTTGGTTCCGCCGGATTCGTGGATATAGAACGGAAAACGGGCGGAGAAATATCCATCGCGAACCCTGTGTAAAGAAAATCAATACGGGGAAGCAATAGTAAATTATCATTGGTATTATTTTCTCATTTGGACAACCCTAACTTTTTATATCATACTTTAATTAGTAGACGGTATGAAATGACTCTGTAGCGACTTTGTATTGGCCTAACAATACGCCTAAGCTGTCGGTAAAGAAAAAAAAAACATTGTGAAACCTTATCACGGTAAGGCAGTTTATAATGCTCCGCTATCTACCTAACACATTCTTGTAGAAGATATTTCTCCAAGCTGCATTTGGGAGAGTACAAGTTAATTAAGTTATAAATTCTAAATCACATGGATATATCATTACATGAATATGTGAAGCAAAATCTTTTTACTCCTTTTTAAGCGTATTGCGTGCACGGAAGACTTTAAGGTTTGGCATGGTTAAAGTTTATATGGAGAAGGAGTGCAGAAAGCTAAGATTTATCTATAACATTTGTTACTAATATATTAAATAAAATAAATTAATACTGCGAATCCTAACCACCCCAGTGCAGTTGAACTTAGACACCCCAAAATATTGACACCGTCACTCACTGAAAAGTGACAGCAAGTGATATAATATTCATTGTTTTGGTTTATACTACAAATGTCAAACAGAAAATATATGAGGACACAATTTCACAAGTGGGCAATTAATTATATTAAGGTAACACACTTGTTAAATTTATTCGAGAAACTCTTCAGCACGCCACCGGCCAACACACCCGTGTAGCCTATTGTTTGTTCTCAATTCCCGTACTTGTCTACAGCTGGCCAATTTGCTTCACGTTCATGGTTATTTTTCCTGCTCTTTAGGGTCCTAGCTAAAAGTTAAATAGCCTATAACCTTCCTCAATAGATAGGCTCCAATGCTCAAAAATAACTTTTAAAATCTAATCGGTAGGTTCAGAGATTAGCGCGTTCAAACAAACAAACCAACAAACTCTCCAGCTTTTTTATTTTGTTATTAAATATATATAGAAAAATTTAATACCCACACACGGAACCGATAATCATGCTCATTACAGAAAAGTCACTCGTAGGTGAAGGTTCGAATCCATTTGTTATTACTTTGCAATGAGATCTCTTAATTATTTAAAAAATGTTACCTTTCAGTACTCTCATATGTTACCATCATCTTCCACCAGTGTCTGCTAAACAGCTGCTGCAGTTGAAGCAGTTTTGGGCTCTCACATACTTAAAGTAATCAATTTTTTTGACCAAGACGATCCTTGTGGCGCATTTGTAATAATAAATCTTATATCAATCCGAGAGGTCACGGGTTCGATCTTCGCCAATGAATGACTTTTCTGTGTTGAACGTAATTGTCATTAGTATGGTTGGATGTAAATTTTCTGTATTTGTAATATATATAAAAATCTCGTGTCACGATGTATGTTCGGGATAAACTCCGAAACTACTGAACCGATTTTGGTAAAATTTCGTAACTATCTGTAATTTGGTCCAACTTAAAATATAGGATAGTTTCCAATCCCAATAAGTAACACAGTTGTCGAGGTCAGAATTTTTGTAACGATAATTTTTATTTTTATTATTTCTCATTCTTTCCTTTCCTATTTCTTTTCTTCATAAATAACTAAATTATATCTTTGCGCAGCCTCGGTGGGTTGCTAGTTTGTATATCTATCAGTATATAGTTACTATAATACAAACGCTTACAATAATACAAGCTTTACTTAGTTTGGAATTACTTTTATGTGTTTATAAAAAAGTGTAAAAAAATATATTTTATTTTATCGATTTCGAATCGAAATTGGGATCTTCAACGTACACGAGATACTAGCTGGGTATCAGTCATACTAACGAATAACATTAATAACAAGGTCTCACATAAAAGTATAGCATCGCATTACCAATTTTCAAATAAATCAACGTAAAAACCATCAATTTTCCTTAATTTCTACCCACACTGCCTACCCATTAATTACATTTTAATATCTCGATTAAAATGAAACATTATCTTCTGATATCTATTATTTATGTAATTTAAAAAAATATTTCTTATCGGAAACTTGTTTGGTCATATAATTTTTAAGAAAAGCCTACCTACCCCATCCGTCCACCTTTAAATGGTTGTAACTTTTGAATTGTAATAAGTAACCGGTTGAATTTTTCACAGAACATGTGTTATAATAGTGTTTTTATTAACACATATTTTTAAACTAAAAATTTAATGAAATATTTAGTCCCTGCCATACAAGGGTCATGATTAACTCATCGTTTTTTGTTTTGTTTTGTCACAAATTCACATGCCAGAGCACACCTATAGACGGATTTTTTAACTTGAAAGTCGTAGCTAGCTAGAAGCACTTTAAAAAATTCATCAGGCCCATTGAAGAGATTCGAATTCACGACTATCGACGAATTGTTCATACACGTAACCACTGAGCTAGCATTGCTTCATAAAATATAACATTATGAACGTTAGCAAATACTGTAGTTTAAAACTTTCTTATAGATATTGTAACTGACCTCCGGAACATAATATTTGAAAAAAGTTTACAATAAAAAATAAACTTCACAAGTTTTTTCCTGCATTTGCGTATCATGAAAGTTCAAATTGTAATACTTAAAGTAACATTGTTTATTCCATTTAATACGGTAATCTATATAAAAATAATAATATCAGAAAAATTAAACCCGGAATTGATTAAAATAGAAATACCGCATCAAACCGTAATCCGTAACAAATTACAGAAATAAAAAAACGATATGAAAAGGAAGCTGCTGCCGAAAAATCAATCGCACACAAACGTATAGTCACATATTATGACACATATAAAAAAAACTCATATAAATACATACCTACATATATGTGTACCTACACGGGTGTGCGTGTAGGCGTCACAAAGGGGCCTGATTAAAAATCATGACATGCGCAGAATAATTTTAAAAACTACAGGAGGCAGGGTTAATTTTTAAGTATTGATCACAAATTGTGTATATGTACACATCTGTGTTTCCCCCCTACCTCATGCCACCGCGAGTGGGACGCGGGGTGGAGGGTGGCCTCGCGAATTAGATTTTTAAGCATTCGCTGTTAGATGTACCTTTGTTAATGTAACATTTTATTGAAGAAAATTATCGTTTGGTAATTATATATTTATATGATGTTATGTTACTTAGCATAAGTTGTTGAAGCACTTTTATGTTAAGATTAAGCTGCATTTAATTAGTCTTTTGGTTTTAATTTGTTTTACATTAAATACTTCAATAAATATTTAATACGATGTATAAACCCACCACGAAAGGGTAAATCCATGATGTGGCCCAAGATGGTTAGCACGCTAAGCCTAATGGAAAGCTGCCTCTCAAAGTGCAGCTGCCGGAACACACCTATTGGCACTTCGCGACAGATTTCCAACTTGAGGGTGGTAGCTAGCCAGGTGGACATTACAAAAAGTCCTACCACCATTCATAGTTTCTCCACGATGTTTTCCTTAACCGAAAGCTCAGACTCATTGCAGGGATTAAGGAAACTGGCCCATGATTGCTTGTAGAAATATGCAATGTTCAAAAAAGAAAAGTTCTTGAGTTTGAATGACCCTTCATTAAAATCTATCTGTTCGGAACCAGGGTCTGGCAACGGAGGTTGTCTGTGGTTTTTTGCCTCTAGCAACTTTCGCGCTTACCATGCCGTCATATCACGTCAGGCATCGCGCCTTCTGAATTTGTTTGAGAGGTCTTGACCAGCTCGCGATATAATTTGTAGATTGCCTTGTTAATATTTATCATTTGATTAAATGCGCGCGAGTTTGGGCCACGGGACGAGATATTCCCCCTGTTGCGGCCGCATGTGATTGACTTGAAGGTCAATTTTGCCTGTTTTGAATTGTTTGATAAGTTTGATAAACCCCTTGTAGTTGTTGTTTTGAACTGTGTTTGGGCCATGGCACGAAGGATCCCCTTATTGCGGCAAATTGGTATAACTTGTAATCTCGCCCCGAGAAGAATTGGCTTGAGAAGATGACGACCTGACCGACTGATGATTTGACATTTCCTTTCTTTCCCTTTGACTATTACTTACCAGTGTGTAGCGTCTTCTGTCAGAGCTGCGAGTGGTGAGTTTATTTGTAGAATAATTTGTTATAAATTTAAAAGCCCTGCGAAACGCAGGCTAGTGTTTTTTCTCTCTTCAATCCATCGAACTAATCTCTGAACCCTTGATGGAGGACAGAACATTACCCTATTAAGGATTAGGCGTGGTGATATGTAGACCGTACCAAAATACCTTTGACTTGGCCCTACAATTTTTATATGTTTTAAAAAATCGCTGGAATGGTTTTCAAAAGTATGCCAGGATTTATAATACGGCATTCAAAGAATACTTTGAGTCTTAAGTCAAAAAGCCGGGGTGAGGTTTCTTGGAAGTCCTAAAATTCAAACTTCATGTTGGTAACTGATTCCTTATTTCAGTTGTCAGAGTCCTTGGCTACCAGTTTTCGAACCATTATTAACCAAGGTGGCATTTAAAAATGTTGACTATTAGGGGCGCTCGGCAGATGTAAAGCAATTAGTGAATAGGTATTGAAAAAAAAACACGACAAACCAAAAGAAAGTCACTGTGAAGGTGTTTATTTTATTACTATATTACTATGGGTATGGTGGTCGTGATTTGTACCAACCGCTTTTATTCAAAAAAAATTTTAATATGAAAGTTTTAAATGATCCAGTCTGTCTATAAAAAACCACCACCAAATACGTTGGACCAAGGCGTCACCGCGCCAATATCCGCAAACAATGGAACCATCAACTGGTCTGACCTACCGCATAAGATGTTTCATAACTAGATACCGAGGAAGTGATACGAAAACGGTTAGTTGGTAGAAAATGGATTATGACAATAAAATCACGAGTGTACAAAATAAAAAGCGCATTAAAAGTATCCATTAATTTAAATTTAGGGCCGATTTTTCAATGGTCAGATAAGTTTATTACCCTAATAAATAAAACATCGCCGTGTAAGTACAATCTATTATTAAAATTCAAAACGTTGAAATCATGATATCCGTGTCCGGGTACCTCGTCCTAAAAATATACGAGGAAACGGGAACTTCATCTGTTTTCACTAAAATTAGGTCACAGAAATCCGGTCAAGGAAACGTTTCTAATGTCGCTATTTACCGATAAAATTTCCATATTTTTTTTGTCCACAATAATTCCATTAAACTTTCAAACTATACCTAGAATTAAGTTTGGTGAGTTCGAAAAAAAAATGTTTGATTGTCGAATGATTATTACATTAGTACTGTCGATCTTGTTGTCTGCTGGTTTGGATCACGGAAATTATTTTAAAAAAATCGGAATTTTTACGTTAACAAACTAAAATGTAACCTGAGTATAGATTGACAGTGATTAAAAACATCGTGAGGAAACTAAAACGCTTGTACAATAATCTCAAAAAAACTTCACATTGTAATGTTGAAATACAGTACAATAGATTTCTCGATGTTTGAAATCGCTAGTGCAAAGTAGGCTAACGTGGTCTTTATACTCCTACTTTCTCTCGGGATGCGGCCTCTTCCTAGTTGTGGGACATCAACACGACGTTATTACTACAATTATTAATTGACACGAATTTATTTAAAAGTTAATATGTATCAAAAATATACTTATATTATACTAGTTTTGTAAAACCCACATTTAAACCTTTTTGCTGATATAGCGCTGAACCAAGAAAAATGTACCAATCGATTGCTTATGATGTCTTGCGCCTATTTTTGTAGGTGTGGCTAGAAATCGACTAAGGAAAATATTCAAAAATTTATTTAGTGGAAAATCTATCATAATCTTTTATTATATACTAGCTATGCCCACGGTTACGCTCGCGTGGACTATAGGATGCGGTTGATCGGGTACACATACGAATCATGCAAACCCATTCCCGGTTATTTAAAAAAAAAATCATAATGTTTATTGTGAGTGATCCTTCAAATGTAGACATACACTATTGCTGACTTTTTTATAGGTCTTTTTTAAATCTACAATTATGTATTACATTAATTTGATATATCTTTTATGGCTTACTCACCTTAAACCATTTAAGTGTCCATAATGATTCTTCCAATATTATTTTGTATTACTTTATTTAGTTTGCTCAGAACCCTAATTATTTTTCTAAAATAAAAATAGCCTAAGTTACTCCTTTTGAAATCAGATATCTGCCAGTAAAAGTCCCGGCAAAATCGATTTCAAAAATTAACCTAAATAAACTGAATAATTTCTTCTTTTTTTTCTTGTTTAAATACCATATACACAGTCATAAATAAACGCGATAGACGTAATCGCGACGGTCACTTTTAAAGCGACTGTTCTGTAAGCATATTCCCAACCCTTAGTTGAATATACGCTCACAAACACTTCTCACGCAAACCCAAGAAAGCATCAATGAGTCGTTCGATGTTTGTCGCAAGAGAAATCGGCTACGGCACGCTACGACAACGTAGCGCCGTAGTACTACGCCGTAGAATGACTACACAGAAAAACAGTATTTTGTGAAATTCCGTTACATCATATTACTGAAAACTTTGACCTTTTGTTGCCGAGGTCGTTTATTTCATATTATATAATTACTTATTTTTACATAAAGTAAATATAGAATGTTGTAAAGTGTCTTATGACAAGTAGAGATAACTCGCAATGTGAATTTTGAGTCCTATGAAAGTAAACTTTCAGCGCTATTAAATATTTTCCCTACCACCACGCTTGATTGCTTGCACAACTGCATCACACCACTTTGCTCACCATTCAGACATATTGTCTTGGGAACAATTTCACCTATTCCTAGGTTATTCACGATCCTAAATAGCTGTAGTGATATTACTGAAGTGCACTTTAAAAGAATTGGTGCATCTACTCGAGCAGTATGCAAACTTATTATGAGTATTGTATAACAGGTTTTTTAAACTGCTTTTCTTTTTCGATTTTGTTATTGCAGTGTGTAAAATGTAAATAAATTAATAAATTTATCGTAACACAAAATATTAATGCGGTTGGTCTTTAAGAAATTGTTACGTTAAGCGTAGTCCATAAATCACTTTATTTTATTGTAATATTAGTGTAAGCAATTATAGACGAATCTTTATAAATAAATAAATAAATAAATTACGGCTGGCTCATCCCGGAATGCGACATGCCTAAACGACATTATGTACAATGTACCTACATCGTGTTATGGTGCTTGCGAAACAAGTGAGCACAATTTCTGTTTCCTAGTAACCCGCAAAGACATGTTTCTGTTAGGGAATTTTTTTAATACTACTTTTTTTTTGTAATAGCTTGGAATGTTAACGGTACTGCCCCTGATGGTAATCACAGCGCAATTCCAACACAACGGCGACCACTGAGAAATCTTTCCCCACGTGCTCATGCTTGAATTAAATCCCCGATACGCACACTTTATAGTTCTTTAGAGTCCTCCCATAGTTTCATAAATAACCATCTTCAGATATACCATTGGTTACGTGAGGTGCATATAGCCTCCGCGAGTGAAAGACCAATTTTTTCACAACGGCACAAGTTAATTTTTATTTTAAACTAGCTGTGCCCGCGGCTGCGCTCGGGTGGACTACAGAATGTCTTCGATCAGGGGCACACGTGTGAATTGTGCAACCTCCGATCCCGATTATCTTAAAGAGAAAACTGCTTGTTTTGTGTGGTGATCCTTAGAAGATAGACATATGCTTTCGTAACTTTTTTGTAGGTTTTTTGAAGATCTACAATTGTATAATACATAGATTTTATAAATTTCTTATGATTTAAATAGCGTAAGCTATTTAAGCGCTAAAAATTTTTCGTTTATCCAAAAAAAATATTTATTTGCGCGGAACACCAATACTTTTTTGTAAAATAAAAATAGCTTTAATTACTGCTTATAACCAGCTACTTGCAATTATAAGTTCCATCAAATCGGAAATTACCCGGAACAATCACACATACAGACTGTTAAGTAACTACGCTCCCCGCGCGCCGCCGTGACTGAAAGAGGCAGGTGTCGGAGGGCAGCCGGCAGATTCAGTGCGCCATGAGAAGTGCGTGCGTAAAGATATTTCATTGTAGAAATATATGTTTATTATAAAAAGTATTAAAAGTTATTAAGAAGCAAAAAAATATATAAATATAAATATTAAAAAAAACTAATCAAAAAGAAAAAAAAACCGAACGAAAGAGAAAAAGGGAAAACGGTGCCGATTTGAACCTAGGATTTCAGCCATAGCAGACACGCTTACGATCGCTAGGCTACAGCCGTGTTGTTAAGCTTGACTGAAACTATGCTACTATTAATGGCGCCGTAATGCGTTACGTTACGAAGCGGTTTACCCTCCCATAAGAAGCTATCACTTCAAAACCGGCTCATTTCTAATCTTAATGAAGAATCGGCGTAAACACAGACAATCAAAAATTTATGATATTGCTTTTTTTGTTCTAAGTACCGTAAATACTTTCATATACATTAAGTAAAAAGCTATTATAGTGACATTACAAACAGACCTTTCTATTTTATTTATTTATATAGATAGAACATATGCCGACACAAAAAAGTAGGTTAGCTACGTCTTTATTTAATATCAGATTTATTAAATAATAAGGTTTATCTATATATTAATACGTGAAACAAAAGCTTTTTACCCCTTTTTAAGCGTATTGCGTACACGGAAAACTGTGAGATTTGGCATGGTTAAAGTTTATATGGAAAAGGAGCACAAAAAGCTAAAATTTATCATAATATCTGTCACTAATATATTAAATAAAATAAATTAATACTGCGAATCCTAACCAGACCAGTGCCATTGAACTTAGACTCACCAAAGTAATGATATTGTCACTCAACGAAAAGTGACAGCAAGTGATGTAGATAATACTCATTGTATATGAATACTGCAAATGTCAAACCGAAAATAGTCTATGATCAAACAGTCACTGGTCGAATTTCAATCTTAGAGCGATCGCTAGTTTGCATAAATATACGATTATGTATAAATTCAATTGGTACTGAGTTATAAATTGCATTGTATATTTCTAGCCATCAACTTCATAATTAGGAATCCCCAGTCATTTAAGGTTCAAGTTTTTTCCGATCACTTATTACAGTCATAATGTCAAATTTTACATAAGGATTTATTACACAAATATTTTTTTAAATTAATATTATATTAATAATAATAACTTTTTAAATTCTGTTTATCCTTTTTAGTTCCTGTTGAAGATTATTTCAAGCGAAAGTGCTAATGTATTAAGAAGTTTAGAGTTGAATATTTCTTTAGCCGCGTTGAGCAATTTTGGTAGGAGAAAAACTTATGGGTTCACGTGACCTCCGCATCGCCGATTACCTCGACATGCTTGTGACGTATTGCGCTAGCATCGGACTAGCGACGCGTAGTATAGCGGCCTGTGTACATGTATAGTGTATATCCATATAAACACTAATACGTTGCATATACTTCACTGTGTCATATGCGCGTTTGGACTTTTTGTATGGGTAAAACCTTGTGATTTCGCGTCACCGACATGCTGTAATAATTCAGACTAAAATTGATTTAAAAATCTAAAATTAAGTTCTCACTTCTGTCGGCAGTTCTTATGACTGCCTCTGTTTTTTTTTAAATAATTACTTATTTTTAAACCGCATTTTCACTATCCGAGTACCATCGGAACGGGAGCGCTCATACGAGCTGGATCGAATTAGGAGTCTACTCGAATAGTGAAAACGTGGCTTTATGTTGTATGTAATTAACGAATTTATCTGATACGTCATACATGGACATTAAAGCTAACTTATGCAAGAACCAATTTTTTAGATCAATGGTGGCTTTGTCATAGCTTGTATGAACATCGCGTCGATGGACGTGTGTTCGTATCCATATAATGAGTCAGGTAAAGGTAACATCGTGATAAAATCATAGCATGGTGGAATGGTTTTTTCTAATGACTGTCAGCTAGATGGAAATCTGAGCCAAGAATTAATCAGTGTGTTCCGACAGCTGCACTTGAGAGCCAGTCTTCCACTAGACTTAGCGCGTTACCATCGTGGACTACATTGTCACTTACCATCACGTGTGATTATAATCAAACGCTAAACCTAAAAGGAATTAAAAAAGCACTTATTAATATAACTAATAAAAAAATAAACTAATTTTAACCTATAAAATTAATTTTAAATTCCTCTTAACTTAATTATAACAAGTGAAGTTGTTAAGCTCTCGAAATATCTTCATCGATTTTATCTATACAATTAATAAAAACAAAGTGTCTGTTTGTAATGACGGAATAACAGCTTTTTACTAAATTCGTATGAAAGTATATATGACACCTATACATAACAAAAAACTTATTTTTGTAATTTATGACTATCTGTCTGTCTGTTTGTTGCGGGATTTTGACGAGATTTTTACTGGTAGGTGGCTGTGGTTACAAGGAGTAACTTAGGCTACTTTTATTTCAGAAAAAGAATCAGGGTTCCGCGAAAATAAAAAATATTGGTCATGGTGAATCGATTCGAGCGCTTTAATGGCTTAAGGTGAATAAACCATAAGAGATATATCAAATCAGTATAGTACATAATTGTACACATTAAAAAGACCTACAAAAGAGTCAGCGAGAGTATATGTCTTCTTTCTAAGGAACACTCACAATAAGCATTTTTTTCTTTAAAATAACCGGGAGTAGGGGAGCAAGATTCGCGCGTGTGCCCAATTGATGGTATTCTGTAGTTCACATGAGCGAAGCCGCAAGCACAACTAATATACTATATAACACAAAACAGTTACAAACTTCATTAAGGAAACGTAGGCGTTATATACGATATTGAGGAAATTTTTGAATGTCAAGATAATTATTTAGGGATATATCGTATTTCATTTGCAAATTGATAAATTACGAGGGCTTACCATAAGGTGGAGGTCACAGAAAATATAAATGTATAGAATAAACAGTAATTATAAGGATATTGCTTTAACATCCATGGCAACTGACTTCAGTGATGAATGCTACTATTATTTCAAAGTTCATATCCTTAGATATATTAAAATCAATTGTTTTTTTTTTTAACATAGTTTAAGTTATGTTTAGTCTGGAATTGAACAAACGTGTGTGTGAGTTGTCTGATCGCATGCAAAATACTAAACAATTCTTCATCGAAGATCGAACTACGGAGCGTATGATCAACAATTCACCTATTTTTATTTTTATTCTGTACATACCACAATTTCACATGAGATTAAATTACCATTTCGCTGATGAAGTTAATAAGCTAAACTTAGAAATAGAGCTGGCTTTCAAATGCAACTTGAGTTTAGTATCTTAGTAGCTAAGAAAGGCACTAAAAATGAACACTATAGTTTGTTAAAACTCGAGTAACTTTTTATCGAATGAAGATATCGTGATATTTTTATTTATAAGGACCAAGTATCTAAGGCGTAGAACAAAAAAGTTTCAAATTGAAAGATTGATTGAATTAAATTGATCTTTTACTTTAGCGCGTACAACTGCAAAATTCAATAATTTTATTTAAACTAGCAATCGCTCTAAGTTCGAAATTCGAGCGGCGACTTTTTGATCATAGACTATTTTCTGTTTGACATTTACAATATTCATAAAGAATGAGTATTATCTACATCACTTGCTGTCACTTTTCATTGAGTGACAATGAATGCCAATATCTTGGGGGGTCTAAGTTCAATATAATAAGTAAATATTTTGTGTTAATATTTTAATTATGATTAATTGTATTGTGATTGATATATGTGATTGTTAAATCAATAAAACAAATAGTTTTCTAATTTTCAAGTTAAAGGACAGATGAAATATGATACCGCTCGGATACTTAGCCTTAATTAATCTTTTTTCATATTTTCCACTATTGCAGATTTTCGAGTATCAGCATAATATCGCTTATATTCTTATAAAAATTGAACTATAAATTGCTGCTGCTCTGGATCCTTGCTTAGTATACTATGGTATTCTTCAATTAGTTGTACTGCACGCTCAGCAATATCATTAACAACTTTCAAACTTCGTACCAATAGCAAACTTTTCTGGTAATCTTCATTTCGACACCACTCAGACGGATTTAAATTTTAAAAAATCTTTATTTATTCTAAATCTTGTGAAAAACTGGAGTGATTTTGATGATATGAATGAAGCAATGCTCCAGTTATATATAATATTAATAATAATATGAAAATTAAATTTTGACGTTGAATAACTTTTAAACCAATAGACTAATGGAATAATTATAACAGACCTTTTTTTTAGAGCGTTAAATCTCTATAAAAATATGTATGATTTATAATTTTTAATACATTGGTTCCCAAGTTTAAAATTATAAACAACAAAAGTAATTTTTCTTATGTTATTTCCATAGGAAACTTAGATTGGAATGCGCACTATCTTCGAGTTAATATTAAGAGCTCAAATTTTCAGGGAATTTTTTGTTATCAACTTGGAACCATTTGAGCCCCTGGGAGCAAAGAAATTTGAAAATAACCTTATTAAGGATCACCATAATGCCTATGGATTCATCACGATGATTTCCTTCACTTTTTCGATTTTGTCAAAGATCAGAACAATATTAATACTAGAAATAGAGGTAAATTAGTCGTATCGTGTTTTATACTTACTATGACTAATGAAAGGTTTTTAGGTAATAGTGTTAGGTTAAATAATAAGATTCCGAAGCATATTTCTGATTTACCGGACAACAAGTACAAGAACCACGTGAAGCATGTTTTACTGTTAAAAGGTCATTATAGGGTGGATCATTATGTAAATGATAGTGATGTCTGGAAGTGACTCCCCTCTCTGTGCATCCACTAAGTTATTATTATTGTACCTGTTATATTAACATTTGTACAGTTGAGAAAAAAAAACCGATTGAGTTTCTTACCAGTTCTTCTCGTTGTCTGGGATATTTTCAGAACCGACTGTAGTGTTTTGATGTTCATAAATGCCTTCTTATGACCTAAATTGAATAAAAATTATATTGATTTTGATTATGAATGAAAGCTGAAACTTGTGGAAGGGACTCGAACTGAGGTCTATCGACGCGGCGCTCGTACATTCAACTACTGAGCCATCACCGCTTCAAACTGCAATTCAATTAATTCATATAACAAACTTAAAAGTATGACGTCAGAGGGGCATTATTAATTATTAAAATAAATCTCTCTATAGTTTGTTAGACCGGGATAATGACAAAAAGTATCGCTCGCGGGCACCCCGGCCCTGCCTCATACCGCCGCGAATTTTTCTCTCCTCGTTTAGTGAGGATTCGATCCCGCAATCAGGGAGTTGGGAGGTATTTTTTGGTACCCCCCGCCGCCCGACCATCGTAAATTGGAGCATATAATTTTTATTACAACGGTGTCGTGTGCGTTTTAGAGTTATCTCTCGGGCATGTGACGGTAAATCTAGTTTTTTTTTTACTTCACGTAATGACAGTGAAATTTCTTTAGAGTTTACTCTCTACTTGGGGCAGTCCGACTGGTGGAAAACATCCACCCTACAGAAGATCGCAGTCAAATAGCCTAGTATTGTGTTCCTAAGGTGAGTAAGATTTCCGAAGCTCTTTGGGGTAGAGGGTTCTAGTTCGGCGATGCACTAGTGACAAGCGCCTATAGGTTACGTTAGTCGCTTACCATCAGGTGGGCCTTGTGTTTGTATAAAAAAAAAAGAATATGTAATATAGTTACCCAATAGATTCCTTTTGGGGAACTTAATGGTTCCGTTAATTTTCATTTATCTATTAATTGATTTTTATATTTCTATCTTATACGATTACGTTTTTGTATGTACATGAAATAAGTAACCTAACGATTTATTTTCTTTTATCATGCTAGACTATGGCGTTTCGAAATAAAGCCAAGAAGACCCTTTTCATTGTATATAATTAAATAAAGTGTCCAATGAATGACATACACATACTAGCATCAAATCCAATGCATTTGAATACAGAAGACAACCGTAAAACCTCTATTGTACCAAAGATAATTTATTCGTATTTTCTCAAGGACCTTTATTAACAAACATTACATTGTAATTTTTTTTTTTAAGTATACACTTCCACACGTGATAAAAAAATTGACCGACGAATATTTTCCGTCGCATTTTCAACTGCGAAATAAAAAAAACAACTCACGACCACTCACTTTCACTGGAAAATAGATCAAATAAAAGCGGCGCTGTGCTGGCATTCCATTCGCTGGCCACTTTTTTTCTAACACGCAAAAACTGTTCGTATGAAAAATACAGTAAAAAAACATACAAATCGACGCCGTTTCATACAAAAAAACTACGGAAAATGATTTCTTCTTTCACAATCAATTTTAAAACGAAAATTTACTCTTGTTTTCGTTTGGTTTACTTCACCAAGTAAAAGTACTGTTTTAAAGTAAAGTAAAGTTTATTTTTCATTCTTAATAGATTTAGCGCTATGGTCACACTCTCATCTGATGTTAAGTGATGAGATGGCCCAAGATGTTAACACGTTAAACTTGATGGAAGGACTGTCTCTCAAGTACGGCTGCCGTAATACCCATGTTGGTGCTTGACGATATATTTCCAACCTGAGTATGGTAGCTAGCCAGGCAGGAATTAAGAAATATCCTACCTCACGTTATGATTTCATCATGGATGGTGTTTTCCTTCACTTGACGTTCAGGCTTATTGCAGGGATTCGAACACAAGTCAATCGAAGCTGTATCTCAAATGCTACTATTGAACCACCATTGCTTAAGTTTTAGAAACTAAAATTTAAATTTAAACATTAGTTCTTTTTTGACTGATTTTTTATTTCGTAAATATAAATACTAGCGATAGCCCTAAGGTCGAAATTCGACCAGCAAATTTTTGATAATAGACTATTTTCTGTTTAACATTTGCAATATTCATGAAACTAAACAATGAATTTTATCTACATCACTTGCTGTCACTTTTCGTTGAGTCACAATGTAAATTTTTTGCGGGGTCTAAGTTCAATGGCACTGGTTGGTTTAGGATTCGCTGTATTAATTTATTTTATTTAATATATTAGTAATAGATATTATAGATACATTTTAGCTTTCTTCATTACTTCTCCACATAAACTTAAACCATGCCAAATCTCACAGTCTTCCGTGCACGCAATACGCTTTAAAAGGTACAGAAAGCTTCTGTTTCACGTATTAATATATAGATTATTTTTAAAACTTGAGCTTTCGATGCAGGAAAAGATTGTAATGAAACCTGAGTTTGGAGATAGATATTTTTCTAATATCTACCTGACTAGCTTCCACCTTCGAGTTGAAAACTAGTCACCAAACACCAATAGGTGTGTGTACTGGCAGCTGCACTTAAGAGCCGGTCTTTCCTAGGCTTAGCCGCTTATCGTAGAACATAATGTTACTTAACATCAATTAGGGTTAAAAAACTATGAAATAAATAAATATATAATATAATTATGTAAGTCTATACTACTATTATAAAAATATTAATGTCTGTAAGAGATAATCTTTTTGACTACATATTGGTCCGATTATAAATTATTATCCTTCAATTAGTTATCATAATAAGTTTTCCTTGATGTTAATAATGTAAGATAATTTTTATTTAATTTTATTTTATATCTAGACATATGGCCTACACACTTGAACTTTTGTATGTTTAATAAACCTCTCTTGAACACCTAGAATCCCAAATTTCACGAATAAGCCTATTACAGTTATTTAATACATAATTAGGGTCTGAAAATTAACATTTTTAACACTGACTGACTCAATAACTCACAAGAATCAAGAATCATGATAAGCAGGTTTTATTGTCAAAGGAGTATCATAGGGTGGCTGATTACGTGAATGATGGTGATGTCTGGATGTGATTCCCTCTCTGTACATAACTGAAAATGATAATAACTGTATATAATTAAATACTGTATAATCAGTTTAAAAAAAAAAGATAATAAGATAAACCCGTTCGAGTTTCTTGTCGGGTCTTCTCGATGTCTGGGATGTTTTCCGAACCGGTGGTAGTGTTTTGACATTCATAAGTGCCTTCTTAATGCCTAAATTGAATAAAAGATATTTTGATTTTGACATTAAAAACCTAGACCACTTCTAGGTATATCAGAGACTTAAAATTTGGCATCAAGGTAGATAATTAAGCATATATACAATGGAAAATATTAATAAACTTTAAAAAAATACAATTTTAAACGAAATAAGACTTATAATGAACATTGATTATAGCAGCGTTTCCGTCTGCTCACCAATAGATGGCGTTGTGCCTAGTAATACTTATAATGAGCTCCGGCGCAACGGCGTGTCTATGCGCCCAACTAGGATATTGATAATCAAGACTTGGCAAGTTAGAAATCCTATATCGAGGAAAGTAACACATTGTTTTGTAAATAAAGAACTTTTCCTGCAGCTATAATTAAATGAACTGCTATGGAACTTGGTACCCGTTAGATCTCAGCTCTTTTGTCAGTGACAATGACTACCCCGAAAGTAGTTTCTACCGAGTTAGGCACCTTTTTAAAATTATTGTTTTTGTTAGGATTGTAATTACTTTAGAATGAACGAAGTCACGAGCAGTTGTTAGTATAACATAATATAACGATGAAAGTATCTACATAACATGTTATTAACAAGCCAAAGTCAAATATACCTACTCATTTCTTAAAGAGTCTAATTTGTATTTCTATGTAACCTATATATTTGTTAAATTCTTACGTCAAACGAAAGTAAGAGCGTATATAGAATCAATCTATTGATACGCTAATGATTTCCAAGAAACTCTTTCGTCGTAGCACACATAGAAGTATCGGAAAATTACTTAAAGCCGTCCGTCCCATCTCGATATTTTACGTATATTATCGAGAGTGAAAATTTTCCTCCAATCTTTAGTATGTTTTAGAACAATAATATGTCAGATGTGACACGTCTTTAATGTTACATATGATATTTAGGCTGCCTGTCCACTGAAGCAGAGCTGTGCGATTATCAACCAACATAGTTGCATCACTGGATTCTTACCCAATTCTCTTGGACGAAATTTGCACAGCTCAGCTCCGCTTCAGTGGACAGGTAGCCATAACGTTTGTATAATCTCACTTGTTTACCCGACTACGGCTGTGCTAAAAGGTTACCATGTATGTGAGACGCTTTCACTCCATCTGCGGACTCTGGGGGAGCTTGGCCTTTGGTTACCGAGGCGCACCCTTCGGAGGAGTGGGAGCTGCCGTCGCAGCCGTCACCTCCGCAACCTTCCGCCTCTTTCTTTTGCGACGGGTCACAGTGGACCACGTCACTTCGTCATTCAGCGCCATGAGTGCAACTGAAATCGGGACCGAAACACAACCCATAACACACCTCTGGGATAGCGTTCCCGCTGCGGATGAGGGATCTTCTACGGTATTCATTTAAATTACCTAGTGTAAAGAACAATTTTAAACTACATTAAATACCCAAGTTAATCAACATATTTATCTGGATAAAGATTAACACTGAATTGGAGAAATTTTATGTTAAAGGTAAAAATGTTTACTGTGGTAAACCTTAGGAGATAGACATTTGTCACCGCAAACTTTTATCTAGGTTTTTAAAGAACTACAATTCTTTATTACATTATTTTAATGTATAATGCATCTCTTAAGGTTTAGCCCGCGTAAGCCGTATAAGCGCCCGAGCATATATTTATCGGCTACTTGACTACAGAAAATTACCCTACATTAAATTTATTCTACTATACAAAAATTAATCGGAATGTATTGTGAATACAAACCTTACGTAAAAAAATCTCTAAATATCAGTGAAAACCGTATAAACTATTCGTTGAGCGGTTTAAAGAAATAAGTGGACAAACAGACAGACGTGGACAGCGACTTTCTTTTATTCTATGTATTGATTTGAGTTTTATGAATACTACTAGCGCTATCTATCGGCAGTTTTGAATATCAATTGTGTAAATGAACAGAATATCTATTTCGTGTTTCTGTTTCTTTTATGTAGACATTAATTTTAGAATCTCACATAATATTAATATGTTCTTAGTCGGACTAATGTTTTTTAAACTTTTTAATATTTTTATGTAATTAATAATACTAGTGTTCACCCAGTGTACGAAATTCGATCTTAACTTACTAAATTTTAAGTTTCAACGTTATTTAGGTTCTTATGTCAAAGAGTATACCAAGATTGTAATCACACAAAACTCACAGCCCAGAACTCATTCTCTCAATCTTCACCTAATTAATTGGCGACAATCTATAATCTGTACTATTGTTTTGACCACAGACTATTAAATGTTTGACATTTGTTGTATAAAATGTATGATCGTAAACAAACGATAGACATTGTGTTCATATATATATGGTACAACTAAGGTAGCAAACAAGCATACGGTCCGCCTGGTGGTAAGCGACTACCGTAGCCTATGGACGCTTGTAATACCAAAAGTATCAACTAGCGCGTTACAGACCTTGAAGCCCCTACACCAAGGAGCTCTGAAATTCCTACTCACCGCAGGAACACAACACTTGGTTGTAAATTTGGCTGCGGTCTTCAGTAGAGTGGAGGTAATTTACTAGTGAGGCTGCTCCAAGTGGAGAGGACTTTCAGGAGAAATTTCTCTGTACTCTGAGATTCTTAAACTATACCAAAACCCTCTAGATAATAAGATAAACACTGATCAACATCAAAACAAGACAAACAGAAGTGTCCCAATATAACGCATACCACGCTATTGGCATTCCATTTCTAACCGATTAGAAA
Organism: Saturnia japonica; assembly: GCA_033032175.1. NCBI lineage: Eukaryota > Metazoa > Arthropoda > Insecta > Lepidoptera > Saturniidae > Saturnia > Saturnia japonica. The sequence goes on from CM065319.1 coordinate 16,716,536, forward strand.
ACAAAACTAATTTTAACAAAATAGAAAACCAACTTTAATGATTTTGAAGAGTTTCTTTGTGTATCTTTGTATTCGAAGGTCCAATGCCGTTTAAATTAAAATGGGTTTACCCTTGAGGCATCCCCTATCCAACAAAAAAAGAATCATCCAAATCAATTCATAAACAAAGAAGAGTTGACTAAACATCCAGGGCTACCTAGCTAATATCGGTATTAAAAAAAAAACCTATCTAGATAAACTTATAATGCAAAACATTATCTAAATACAAAATTTCATCCAAATCGTTGGAGCCGTTTCTGAGAAACCAATTACGTATATATATATATATATACAAGAATTGCTCACTTAATATAATATAATAAGATATATAGTCAAATTGAGTAGTCTTTTGTTGAAGTTGTTTAAAAAAGGAGTTTCTCAATTCGAATATATAAATATATTTTTTAAGCCATAACCTTTTTTTGTTTTGTAAACTAATTTAGATGATTCTTTTTTCGTTCCAAAGAGGATACCTCAAAGGCGATCCCGTTTTAATTTCATTGGCATTGGACCTTCAACTTCGAAGATACACCAGGGAACTTATCAAAATTTTTCTTGCATATGCAGCAGGTTGGTTTTGAACTCTCGATACTGTTATTAGTCATCCCTTAAACCAACCAATACTTAGTATCTATTTACAGCACTGTCCTATCTACGTTATTATTTTATTCTAAGTCTCCGATATAGAGCGTGTACATTAGCGTTATATAGATGTGTGGAGTCAAACCCCCCTAAATTATTTCGACATATGCAAATTTGTGCGCACCTACAGATGTTGGCATAGATCAAACAAGCCTCAGAGGCGACACTTACTGGCATTTACTGCCCTTAATATATGGTTAATCATTGATTCAGAATACATCACCCAATCATCGAAAAGAGACCACAAGAAACATTTTTGGCTATATGTAATTGTTATATTTATTAAAAATTTTGCTGATGTATATAGAAGGAGTTACTTCCAGACATCAAATTATCCACGTATTGATCCACCCTATAATACATTATCGACAGTAATGCTAACTGTACATGATTATTAAACTTATTTATTTTTCGGTGAATCGGATATGTGCTTTGCGAATTTATTATAATTTATTTTTTTAGATAACAATGCATTATAATTGGCTAATAATTCGTAAAATAATTTAAAACAGACAATATTTTCCTTACTATGAAGATATGATCAAACGAAATGGAAGCAAAAAAACTAGCAATTAAAATTTTCTATTGTTATGTCTATATTACAAATTACACGTAATTAAAGGTTTATCTAAAATATAATAAAATCTTAGATATATTGTCCAATAGAGAATAAAATTAAAAACTGCGCGAGCAGCTTGTGATGCAAGTTACTGATTTTGATAAAAAAATTGTAAGAATAATAAGAAACGACAATTTTTAAGAAAAAAGAAAACCGACTCCAATGATTTTATAAAGAGATCCCTGATGTATCTCCGAATTTGAAAGTCCAATACTAATTAAATTAAAATGGAACCACCTTTGAGGTACCCCCCCCCCCCTATCCAACAAAAAAAGAATCTTCCAAATCGGTTCATAAACAAACAAGTTATGGCTTGATATTGAAAAAAAGACATTGAAATTGAGCAATCTGCAGTCTTTTTTTAATTCGGTTAAAAATGTTTAATTATTTTTACACAATAAAAAAAATCACTAAAAGAAATTCAATATAATTATTATCATTGTTAACTAATATCAGCATGTTGTTGGCACGTGAGATAAAAGTTTTAAAGTTATGTTTATTTTTTAAATGCATACATAAGTCAAACGTTTCTTTTCTAGTACCCACAACAGGATTACTTTAGATTCCCCATCTATTTATGTATATGATCTATGGCAACACACCTAGCGACGCGCGCTCTCCCAAAAAACGAAGAGGCGCAGTTGTAAAATTGTCTAACTACCTACCCCCCGCGCGCACTCATTACAGCGCGTGCGTGGGCTACACATACCAGTGCCGCGGTTTGGATATATCTTCGGATATATCTCTCCATATATTTTTTACAACTTTTATTTTATATTAAATTTATATCTTCGAAGCGTCAGTTTTAAAAATCGTTTATCACCTGACAAAAGTCTTTTCGCCGTCTGCGTCACCAGTTTCAACGCTAATACGCCTTACTGGTAAACGTCAAAAACTTATAGTATACTAGTATACTAGATAGCGGTATTAGGCCTCAAACACATTTAAAGCGTGCATAATAAAAGTACCTCTGCCTGAAGAGATACGGATAATCATTTGTTCAGTTAGAAAGCTTTTTTATGATCGTTGGAAAAGCACCCGTGTGAACGAGAAAGTTACCCTTGTAGTAGGCAGGGGTGATAGGGTCGTGACTGGATCGCGACCACCATGCACATGGTGATAACCTTATCGTAATGACTCAGTTTTGGTTTGTCGCGTTTCGAGATTAGCTAGTAAGTATCAAGTTGGCAAGAGATTTGTAGACCGGCATAAAAGAAAAACCGGCAATAGATTGCCAATCTCTTGGTGATGCCATCACTATGTCGTAGTACTGTAAAAAGTCAGGCTTCTCCACAGTCAGCAAATAATTTAATAATAGTGAATGTTCGCGTATTCGAAATAATTAGTTGATAAATGTTATTCGAAATAACAGAAATTCGACTATTATGTCTCTGGTTTAAATATGAAAGTAAAGTAGAAGTTTAAGTAGGTCATTTAATTAAAAAATATAAAAAAATCAGCAACGGTTGAGGAGTCCTCTTCCTTCAGCAATCAATTTTATTCTCATTCATATTCAAGAATTGTCGCCATCACCTTATAGGTCATTCAGCACTCTCCCAATATGATTATGTATATTAAATTTATCATAGAAGTTTAAAATCTTAAGATATATTCTAAGTAACAAATCTCTTGTATATACAGAAAGTGAGTACCGCTCGCAGATCGCGATACTAACGCATGTTCATCTCTTTCTAGTTTTGAAAAACCTCTACCCCCTGCCACCGGGCCGCTAACCCCCACACCCCCGGGGGTTTAACCCCTCGCCTAATTCCTTACATATTTAAATTCCACTTCCACCGTTCGCTCCAGTCTTCATATTGTCTCCATATGGTTTTTCATATGTTATTCTACTTTGGAGTTTACGCTTGCTTTCATAAAAGAGGTATTAAATTTTCCGATATATCTTTATAATCAGGTATCGTATGATTTCAAAAGATGAAGCAGAAAGTAGGAGACACATGGGTTTGTGTTTGATACTTACAATATAATTCAGCTTTCGGTGAAGAGAAACTTCATAAAGAAACGGTTACATGATGTTTGGCATCTTCTGGAGCTAAACTGGTTGGCCAGGACCAACACAATGAAAATCCTGTTGCCAAGCACATGTCGGTGTCTTCCTTCTTCGTTTTTTAGGCTTTGCATGATACTTTCTTAGTGTAACTCATCCTTGATTTATTTATTGGAAGGTCCTTTTCATTTATGATTATATCTATACAATGAATAAAATTGTACATTGGCGGGGCACATAGTTCGGAGAACTGACGGCCGTTGGGGCAGAAAGGTTCTCGAGTGGAGACCACGCACCGGAAAGCGTAGCGTAGGATGGCCCCCCACTAGATGGAAAGACGACATAATAAAGGTCGCTGGAAGCCGTTGGGTGCAGGCCGCACAAGATCGGTCGCTCTGGAGATCTATGGGGGAGGCCTATGTTCAGCAGTGGACGTCCTGCGGCTGAAATGATGATGATGATGATGAATTAATAAAATTGAAGTATCTGTCTGTAATGTCAAAATAACAGCTTTTTACTAAATGCATATCAAGTTATATACGATACATATAACGAAACACCCATTTCTAATTTTTTTGTCTGTCTGTTTGTTCCGGGTAATCTCCGAAACGGTCAGACCGATTTTGACAAGACTTTCACTGGTAGATAGCTTAATTTATAGGGAGTAACTTAGGCTACTTTTATTTTAGAAAAATAATTAGGGTTCCGCGAAAATAAAAAAATATTGGTCATGGTGAATCGATTCGAGCGCTTTAATGGCTTAAGGTGAATAAACCATAAGAGATATATCAAATCAGTACAGTAGATAATTGTAAACATTAAAAAGACCTACAAAAAAGTCACCAAGAGTATACGTCTCTCTTCTAAGGAACACCCAAAATAAGCCTTTTTGTCTTTAAAATAGCCGGGAGCGGGGGAGCAAGATTAACGCGGGCATTCTGTAGTCCACGTGAGCGAAGCTTATATATTTGATTCACCTAGACTAGTCTCGATAGGTCCCGATAATCTTCCATCGTTCATACGTTACACGTGTCCGAGCAAATGTATATACATAATACCGAATTTTCACAAAAGCCGTACAATTTAGCAACGAAGATATCGTAAATCGTCCGGCCTTGTGATATAAAATGCAAAAAAGTCGAATTTTATATGACAATTGTATAAATATTGTTTCGTTCGTTATATTTCCTATTAGAATCGGTGTTACACCCACCACCTGTACTAACTTAGACTCTGTTTGAGATACGTCTGTACACTGTACGTGTGTTACTTTCGTGAATACATCTATGTATCGTACAATTATATCTATGCATATAATTATAAAACCCAACGTCTCTTTGTCTGTCTGTTATGGTCTTTTAACACGAACTCACTTATCTGATTTTTTAAAATTCATAGCTATGTTATTTGGCCACACTGTATGCTTTTTTTGTTACATAAAGTACCATACGAAATAAGCAATGTCGATAATTGTGAATATATTTGAAAATAAGACGCTTCTGAGGTGCTTAAATGGCTTACGCTGAATAATCCACAAGAGATAAATCAAAATAATGCACTTCGTCATTAAATATTTTAAAAGGGCCTACAAAAAAGTCAGCAATAGCTTAAGTCTATCTTCTAAGAATCACTCACAATAAGCATTTGTTTTTAATTAAGTAATTGAACGTGCATTTACTTCCTTTTTATTTTTATTTTTTTGCAATTTTTGTAGATTGATTATTGATTGTATTACATACATACATACATAACGCCTATTTCCCAACGGGGTAGGCAGAGACCACGTCCTTCCACCTACTACGATCCTGGCATAAATCTTTCGCTTATTCAACATTCATCAGTCTTTTCATGCATGCTCGTTGGTTTAACTCTTGATCTGACCTTAATTCAGATTGTGTTAGATCAAGTTAATTTAGTAATTTGTGAAGTCAAATAATAAAAACTTAAAATTATCTTATTATTATTATTTGGTGATAGTTAAAATTCACAGAGATCCATTATAATCACACCCAAATTAGATTACTTACAAAAAATTTATGATAGAGTTACATACCCGTTGGTTTCGATGACTGTGACGTTTATCAAATAGGTAATAGTGTTGTAAATTCATAAATACCTTCTTAAGACCAACATTGCAAGCATTTTTGATTTTATTTAATTTCGTGAAAGAAAATGTATGAATATTTCTAATAATCCGAAACCATTAACCCACTTTAACATTAAAGTTTTTGTTCTAATTAAAGAATAGTAGAAATAGACTACACAACATGGTGACAATTGGCAACTAAACATGGAATACAATTTTCCTTCTATGTCTCGTTTTTTACTGTAATAAAGCTTAAGGTTGCAGCGACTTTACTATTCCGTTACAGCTAAAAAAACATAAATTCTTGAATGAAGCCATGTGCATAACATTGTATAAGATAGTTACACACTAAATTATATTATGAACGTGTGTGTGTGTTACAGACTAGGGACGCAACACTAAATTGAACCTTGAGATGTAATTTAATATTTAGCAGTTGAAATATATTAACTAATTTAAATTATAAATAATATTTTCATTGAATTGTTAATTTACACGTTCCATCTGTTTTACATTTCATGGTTAATATTCTATAATCTATTTTATTACTGAAAATTCATTTTTGTGTTATAATGGAGTAGTAATTTTTTTCCAATCGTTTAGATTTTCGATTATTTTAAAACTTTTTAGATCTGACGTTGTTAAAATGTTGATATTGGTAGATACTGGCAGGATATTTGTTTGGTATTAAGCGATAAATGCAGAAAAGTAACTTCAACGAGGAACGCAGATGAACCCGAGGTCAGTCGATTCGAAAAGATAAAAAAAAATAAAAAAAGATAAACTCGATTGAGTTCGGCTCTTCTCGATGACCGAGATGATTTCCGAACGGGTAGTAGTGTTTTGACGTTCATAAGTGCCTTATTAGAGCCTAAATTTAATAAATAATTCTTTGATGTTGAGTAACTAGTACCTACGTAAAATTTTACACCTCATCTTAAGTAGTTAAAACTATTAAATCACTAAAGGAAATTGTGTCGCCATAACCTTGTCACCATAATGTATATACCTTGTAAGTAGCAGGCATGTTACGAATCAAATCGAGGAAAAAATGTCCAGAGGTAATTAATTCCTTCTTGTGACGTATTATTCATTCCCGTAGGCGACATTCAAAGGGGAGTAATGATTTTATAGGACAGTACAAGTATCTACATCTTCTATTCAATTAATAAAATTGAAATGTCTGTTTGTAATGTCAAAATAACAGCTTTTTACCAAATGCATATGAAAGTATATACGATACCTATAACAAAAAACCAATTTTTAAAATTGTTGTCTGTCTGTCTGTTTGTTCCGGGTAATCTTCGAAACGGTTGGACCGATTTTTACGTGATTTTCACTGATATATAGCTAATGCTGTAGAGACTAACTTGGCTACTTTTATTTTAGAAAAATAATTAGGGTTCTGCATAAATAAAAAAACTGGTCATGGTGAATAAATTCGGGTGCTTAAATGGCTTAAGCTGAGTAAACCATAAGAGATATATCAAATCAGTACAGTAGATAATTGTAAACATTAAAAAGACCTACAAAAAAGTCCGCGAGAGTATACATCTATCTTCTAAGAAACACCCACAGTAAGTATTTTTGTCTTTAAACTAGCCGGGAGCGGGGGAGCAAGATTCGTGCGAGCATTCTGTAGTCCACGTGAGCGAAGCCACGGGAACAGCTAGTTTACATAATAAAATTGTTAAAATTATAGACTAGCGAAGCACAGCTTAAACTCGCATACGAGTTTTTTTATATAGCATCGGTAGTTTTGAAAATCCATTTAAAATAGGTATAAAATATGATGATTTCTTAGATGTTGCATAAAGGAAATCCCATTGCGCACACGGTTAGTAGCTAAATATAGGTAATAAAAACACGAATTTTCCTCGCTAGAATGCACATAATTTGAAAACTACTAAACCAATTTAAATAATCTTTTCAGATTAATAAAATACAGAATGCGAGTAAAGTTCTAGATTATATATTATCACATTCTTTCCGAGAATAGAAGTAAGAAGAAGTTAAGAAAATTAGGAATTATAATTAAAAACATTCGCATTGACTATACTAACAGAAAACCAGAATACCACACAATGTACATAAATAATCAAGAAGTACCATACGAGAACACTGCTAAATACCTAGGTATGACACTAGACGCAAAGCTTCGTTGGATAGCACATGTTAAAAAAAGAATTAAACTAGAAATAAAACTAAAACATGTGGTTGCTAGGAAGGAAATCTTCATTATACTCTTTATACAATTAATAAAATTGAATTGTGCTATTGTAATGTCAAAATAACAGCTTTTTACAAAATACTTATGAAAGTATATACTGTACTATAACAAAAAAGAAACAATTTATAAAATTTTTGTTTGTTTGTTTCTTCCGGGTAATTTCCGACATGGTTGAACCGTTTTTGACAGGCCTTTCACTGGCAGGTAGCTGATAGTATAAGGAGTAACTTAGGCTACTTTTATTTTAGAGATACAAATATAGTTCCGCACTAATAAATAAACTTAAGTAGTGGTGTCCAAACCGCGTGCACCCCACACGCATTTTCCCCTTCGCCGATGTCGCCGCATACGAAATTCCACGTGGCCGAATCCCCAGGCATAGCTAGTCTATGATAAATTATTAAGCGAAAATTATTTTCTCGATTACAAGGTTTATATTATAATAATACGAAGAAACTTTGTTGTTGTGTACCTGCAAACTATTATTTGAAGATAAGTCAAGCGTCTCTAGTACCCGGTGACAATATTTCCAGTTCGAAACTACGTGTCTAGTGCAATACGAGTAGATGTTAATCGTTGCCTCATTAGTCTATTGGTCATAAGTGCGACTGCTATGATCGAGGCCCTGGGTTCGATTCCCAGGTCGAGCAAAGTGTTATTGGGTTTTTCAATGAAAATTCTCAGTAGCAGCTCGGAGTTTGGCTTTGTACCCGATTAATGACTATAGGCTGGCCCCCTACTACATGGGACCTAAAAAAACATACACGGCGAACTGTGGGTGTACATTAGTACACCTCTGCCTAACCCTTCGGGCATATAGGCGTGATGATATATGTTAATTGTTGTAAGCAAGCGTTTATTTTGTAATTCTGTCTTCAACTACGAGTATATTTTAGAGCCGGATCACTTGCCATGTTAATATCTTCGACCCCATAGTTACTTAAAATTTTATGTTACAAGTGAACCTTAAAAAATAATATAATTTTTATCGTCCTTTTTTCAGGTTTTCGGGACTGTATTGCTTCGATTGAAAAGGTACGTTATTAGTACGTAATACATAAGATTTGTATTTTTTGTATATGAAATTAAGTTTTTCTGTGATTCCTAGTTACACAAAACTCCTACCGCAATCCTATCTGAGATGCTGCTTCTGAGAATTGAGTTAGAACGGCTCGTGTGGTTAAGTGTGTCGCAAGCTACACCACCCTTCGGAATCGAACGCAATAGTACGCACACCGCTCCTTGCGACAGCAACAAGTGTCGAAGTTTGTTATCCCAGCTAACCTTGAAAAGAATTTTATATTCTTTGCATTTCGTATCATGAGAATTACACGTGCTTAAATTTTTACCCGTATCATTAACTTTTATTCTTAAAGTGGAACATTCAACATGTTCATTGCTGATGGAAAACATTATAATTAATCTTATACCTACGTGATATCATCGTAATAGTAATACGCGAGAAGAAAACTTCGGACAAATTTTTAAGCGTATTGCGTGCACGGAAGTCTGTTGATTTGGCATGGTTAAAGTTTATATGGAGAAGGAGTGCAGAAAGCTAAAATTTATCTATAATATCTGTTACTAATATATTAAATAAAATAAATTAATACTGCGAATCCTAACCTGACAAGTACCATTGAACTTAGACCCCCCAAAATATTGACATTGTCACTCAACGAAAAGTGACAACAAGTGATGTAGATAATACTCATTAATTAGGTTCATACTGCAAATATCAAACAGAAAATAGTCTATGATTAAAAAGTCGCTGGTGGAACTTCGATCATTGGGCAACCGCTAGTATACTTAGTTATTTATTATAACTGACTGACTGGTAAAATACTCCACCTTACAGAAGATCGCAGTCAAATAACCTTGTGTTGTGTTCTTGCGGTGAGTAGGATTACTACAGAACCCCTTAGGGAAGGGGAGTTCAAGGTCAGCAACACGCTAGCGTCCATAGACGACCGTAACGCTTACCATGAGGCGGGTAGTACGCTTGTTTGCTAACGTAGTTGTGTAAAAAAATGTACCTATTTCCTTACATGATTTATTTCTGGACCCAAAACTCCGGATCGTTATAAGATTTGAACATAGATATTTTTGATGCAACGTCCGAGGCTATTAATGAGCCAGTAACGTCCGCGAGCATATAAAAACACATAGGTACCTAACGCGTATTTAAAATAAAATGTCGCTTGTTATCGGAAGAGGGGTGGTGTACCACCCTCACATCCCCGATAATAAATTCATTTGCAGTAGTTTTTCCCAATATTATTGCGATTGGTGGAAAAATGACCACTTTTCATTTTGGGAACGGCGAGCGTTTGTATCGCTGTCTCCCTCTTATGCCGCCCTCTCATTTTTAATTACGTGTCCGATTAACACAGCGATTGCATCTGACTTTGTAAAATTTTGGTTTCCTTTCTGTTTTTTTTTAATTATAACTTCCATATCATTACAGTAATGCCTGTAAGAGTTCTAGTGCTGGGAGAAGATATCTCTTTCCGAGCGGAAGCACTATTTTCACCACCACGCCAGCCCACAACCTATTTATTGGCGATATCAAACGCCGAGAAATCCATAGTTCTATATTTTTGTCACATACAGTACAAGAACATTTCTCAAGCGTTCAGTTTTTCTTACGATGTTTTACTTTACTGTCAGACGATATTGTTACCTATTCAAATGAGTAAATACACGTACTCTATATAATATTAATACGTGAAGCAAAAGCTTTCGGTGCCTTTTTAAGCATATTGCGTGTACGGAAGTCTGTGAGATTTGGCATGGTTAAAGTTTATATGGAGAAAGAGTGTAACCCCATGTTAAGTATGGTCGCAGATGATAACATGCTACGCATAGAAAAGTGGATCTTTAAGATTGCATACATATTCTTAGACTATAAACCATTTGTACGCTTGTAAGAGAATTAACAAATGTTATGATGCAATTTGTGCATAATGAAAATCCACAATCACAACAGTCGAGTGGCTTAACCGGCGGAATATCGATTAGATACTCGATTTTTTTAAACTAGCGATTGCCCTAATGTCGATATTCGACCAGCTACTTTTTGATCATAGACTATTTTCTCTTTGACATTTGCAGTATTCATAAATATCTACATCATTTGCTGTCACTTTTAATTGTGTGACAATGTTAATATTTTGGGGGTCTAAGTTCAATGGCACTGGTTGGTTTAGGATCGCTGTATTAATTTAATTATGTAGATAAATTTTAGCTTTCTGCACTCCTTTTCTGTACAAAGTTTAACCGTACCAAATCTCACAGTCTTCTGTGCACGCAATACGGTTATAAAGGGTAGAAATCTTTTGCTTCACGTATTAATATATATAGATACCATTATTATAAAGCTGAAGAGTTTGTTGCTTTGTTTGGTTGAACGTGCTAATCTCAGGAACTACTGGTTCGAATGGAAAAAATATTAGTGTTGGATAACCCATTTATCGAGTGAGGCTATAGGCTATATAACATCACGCTACGTTCAATAGGAGCGGAGCATCAATGAAAAATGTTTCAAAAACAGGGTAAATCTATTCCTTTTGGGAGCTTCCATTATGTGATGCAGATGAAGTTGCTTGGGTCAACTACTATTGTATATTAGTTGAACCTATATGCAGAGTGTCCGCTAAATCAACGTCAAGGTAAAAATTAATAAGTCCACGTGGTTATAGTATTCAGTAAAATGGAAAAACTCTACACAAATTCACACTAGCTTCGCTAAGGACGAAGCAGCAACTATAAACGTGGAACAGTCTGACTCACTGTGGGCAACTAGGTAAAGTGAGAAAAAGGATAGGAAGGTTGCTCGAATAAATTCAATACATATGAAACTGCGGGACACATCTAATTTAATTATTTAAGGAATTCCTTGGTCTAACTTCGAATTCGAAGGTCCAATGCCAATGAAATTGAAGTATTCCCGTTTGAAGGAAAAGAGAATCATCTAAATCGGTTCATAAACAAAGAAGTTATGGCTGGACATTTAAAAAAATATGCAATTGACTTCATCCTTTTTTGAAGTCAGTTAACGAAATTAATTTAAATATCTATCTACATAGGTATATTTAACAGAGATAAAAGATCTTATAAAATAAAAATATACTTGCCGAATACTCTTTTATGAGTCATAAATTTTTGAACTTACAAAAATTAATATACTAATATTACTAATAAATTAAATACTAATTAAGATCTAATACGAGGCTACTAGGTAGTGTAGTACTAGTAGCATTGCCGCGTTGTATGGCAATGGTGATTTTTTGGGCAAGGTAAAAGCCCGCCTTTTTGTCTCGAGTGAAGTCACACAAACGCCCTGCAATTTCATTAAACAAGGCGTGTGCACTCGGCCCTCATGAAACCATTGTTTGGACGCCGAACGGCTCAAACACATATAAATGGTGTAAATTTAAGTATTTGAGCCGCTTGGAGGCTTCCACCGAAGCAGCTGCGTTGCCAGCCTTCACAGCAGTAGTTGAAAGATGGGATGGAGCCAAGGTATCCACACATGTTGCTTCCTAGACAAGAGCTCTGCCCATCCTCCAAGGAACCAAAGTCATACCGTCAGGTCTTTTACCATCAACACGTATTAAACCTGTGGGTTCTAAAATACTGACAGTTCTTGCGCTGGTAAGAGCCCGACGGATGACATCATTTAAGCAGCTATGCCGAGAAAGTCGGCCAGCGCTCCGACGACAAGAGAGTCCGTGGTGACCGAGTTTATCCACGTAGAGACCGCAGCGGAACCGATGTGGTACACAGCATACCGTTCCCAGCCTAAAACAGGCAGCAGTTCTAAACGTCTCAGGATCTAAAAGTGTACCCTAGTTTGCAAAAGGGAGAGCGTGTAGCCATATACCCGATTTCCAAGTGTTCACGGCCAAAAAACGAGCACGCTCAGTTGCAGTAGTTGACTTATCTAATACATTTTTTCGGACTATTTCAAACAGCGGCTAGTCCCAATGCCTTCGCGACGAAGGTAATGAGGGTAAAATTTGTACTCGAGCAAGTCCTTTCCCAAATACTGGTAGCTTCTATTAAAAAACTAATATTAAAATCAGGTGTTAATAAAGGGGCTAAAATCCGTTATACTAGATCCTTTGTGCTGTGAATTGAAGCAAGGAAAGCGGGAAGAGATACAGAAGAAACTTTTCTGATACCCAGACACCCATATCTAACAGGTAGCGAAGTTTGAGACCATGGCATATCATCTAAATTGTGTAAGAGTATTTTTTACGGTGTCATCAATTCTTTGTAATAAATATGGATGTTTCCAAAGATGGTAGCATCGTAAAAAATATGTGAATTGTGGAACAAATAGACAGTAGCGTATAATGAAGAAAGCCATGTGAGGATTAAGATTAGATAATCGATTCGACATAGTGGAAAATTGTTGAATTTTTTCATCAAAGAAAGATTTAAATGATTCGTCTAGAATGGGGGATCCTAACAAACGTAGAGAATTTTTGTTTATAATTTTTAAATTAGGAGCTAAAATGGAGAATTTTTTAATTATATTTAATTTACAAAGACAATTTTCCGGTATATATAATTCACACTTGGAGAAATTTAGTTCTAAACCGATTTTCTGTAACTCTGTAATTATAGATTTCCGTATCGCCTCCTATAGTTCCATTGTCAAGATACCAAACATTAAATTTTGAATTTAAGTTTTGAATAATTGGATGAATAGCAAGACTAAAGATTGCTGGCCTTAAAGGATCACCTTGTTGACAACCAGTGGACGACATTAAAACCTGCTTTTTATATAATAATTTAGAAGGTGTACTGTAACACTGCCAGAGAAAATCAAAAGTATCAGGAATCTTTTCTTTTAGTTGTGTTAATAAGGTGCCTCTATCTACAGTGTTAAATTCGTTTTTAATGTCTACTTTTAAAACAACTTTCTCACTTTTATGATGAATAAAAGTTCTTAAAGCGTGTACCGCAGCCTCACAACCACCGGGAGAACCAAAACCGAGTTGAGATGGTTGAAAATATTCTTTTAAAAAATCAGTCTTTTTTTTACAACATAGTTTTGCAGCTAACCGTCGATATGTGGTACCAACTGCAATGGGCCTAATACCACCATCTTTTTTCTTTAAAGCTATGAGGTTAGCACCGTAAAGAGTATCGAGTAAGTCATCGTGTACATAACCTGAAATCATAAAATTAATAAGTTTTGTTATGTTCTGTAAAAGTTCCCTGCCAGCGTTACCACAAGATCGCCATGTTAGATCTTTAAGATGTTGTGGAGTCAGACCATCTGCATCCCCTGCAGAGCTGTTTAGAAAAGATAAAATTGCCTTATATACATCATCCTCTTTAACTATTAAAGGCTGAATATACTGAAGACGATCGGGAAGTTGAAGGATTGCTGCAACAGATGGATGTTTAGTAAGTAATGCCTGTAAAATTTCTTCCGTATCAGGCGCTAAAAAGTCGTTGGAAAACAAGAGACGAGCAGCTCCTCTAATATCACCTTCATTTAATTTGTTTTCTACGTGTCCTAAAGGAAAATTTGAAGTACTATGTAATTTAGAATTTTGTTTAATCAATAATATTTGTGGATCCAGAAGTACATTATTATTCAGGCAATTTTGTTTTAAGTGTTGTGGCTATAGAAATTTTATTATTTGTATCATGATGTAAATGCAAAATTCGGTAAGGAAAACTTAATAGGTGCTCCCAAGATTTTTTTGTATTAAATGAAATCACATCATTAGTATCCAAAGAAAGTTGATGTGCTATCGATACGCGTGCACTACGAGGAATGTGTTACAGAATTGGCGAGGATGTCTTTAAAGAACTTAAAAGTTTCCAAAAGGGTTTATGTGATGTTTGAGGAAGGGATGTGTTAGGTTTATCAGAAGCTATTATTGTGTTCGATGTATTTACGGATGACTGCGGTTAATGTGACTTAGATATATGCATATTTAAGCCCCTAATTGACTTGAAAAAACGGTCTTGAGAACAGTGTTGGCATTTAAAATTATTTCCTATTGACTCATTAATTGTTTGCGATAGAACTAGGTTATAAGGAATCTGTGACATACTGAATATAAAAAAGCAATTAATTAATACTTTATATTAGGTCTTTACCTATGAAATTGCCGTTTTGTATGAAAAAATTTAAACGAATTTTTTTCATGTATTTTTTATTTGTATTAATCGAAGTAATCACCCATGCAATCAATGCATCTTTGCCAGCGCAGTGGCATTTTATTGATGCCCTTATTAAAGAAATCAGTTGGACGGGAGGCAACAAATTCTTCAAAGGCATTTTGTACTGCCTCTCGGGTATTGAATTTTTTTCCCGCCAAGGAGTTATCCAAATTATGGAAAAAGTAGTAGTCTGTAGGCGCAAGGTCTGGTGAGTAGGGCGGTTGACGGAGAACTTCCAACCCCAGTTCTTGCAACTTGGAGACCGTCTGCTGTGCAGTATGAGGTCGCGCGTTGTCGTGCAGGAGCAGCGGAGACGAGCGATTGACCAATGCTGGTTGGAGATGTGCCAGCTTCTCCATCATTGTGTTCAGTTCTTCACAGTACACATCTGCAGTAATGCTCACCCCGTTTGGTAAGAAGCTGTAATGAATAACACCGGCGCTAGACCACCAAACAGTGACCATCACTTTCTAGGAGTAAGTTTTCGTTTAGGGCATTGTTTATGTGCTGAACCAGGATCCAACCAACATGCTGAGCGCTTGCGGTTATCAAACAGAATCCATTTTTCATTACAGGTAACAATGCGGTTCAAAATTCTTTCATTTGTGTGTCTGTTGAGCAGTGCAAGCCAAGTCTCGACGCGTACTTCGCGCTGGCGATCATTGCGTTCGTGGGGTATCCATTTGTCAAGCTTTTTTACCTTGCCAATTTGACGCAAATGGACCAATATTGTTTTGACGCTAACGTCGAAAGCTGCTGCTAATTCAGCCGTAGATTGTGTATCATCAGCTTCCACAATCGCCTTTAATTCGTCATTGTCGACCAAAGTCTTCGGACGACCGCGAGGTTCATTTTTCAGATCGAAATTCCCAGAACGGAAGCGAGCAAACCAATAACAGGTGGTGCGTTGGTTTGTGGTGTTAGCTCCGTAAACGTCGTTGATGTTGCGTGCCGCTTGTGCCGCGTTGCTGCCACGACGGTACTCATATTCCACAATTACTCGAATTTTTAACGTATCCATGATGATAAAAAAGATTGAAATGCGATGAAAATGTAACACTAATCAATAAACAAATGACTACTTTTGGAAAAAGAACTCCATGTTTTAAAAATAAAATTAATTTGAAATTAGAATTCTTAGCTAAACAACAATTATTTTGATTTGAAATGGCCAGTACTGCAGAACGGCAATTTCATAGGTAAAGACCTATTATAAAATAATAAAAATAACTAAAACTGTAACTATGTATTACTTCGTCTTGAATATATAAGCACTTTTTCTTCAAATTTCTTTATTTTGAGCCTTAGTAATTTGTAGATCAAAATCTGAGTCTTTCCAATAGCCTTTTTCTGAGATATAACAGCTTTCAAATCTCCTATAGATATATGGAGTCCATCAAAGGTGATGATTCAATTCACTTTTAAATTTATAATGTACAGACATTTCCGTGTCTAAAAATATTCTGACATTTCATAACTCCTTTACAATTTATTTTGACGTCCGTATTCAATGAACGCCAGCAATGGAAATTCAGTTTTAATAGTGTGTAATCCATTTGTATTATTGGTTGGTATTAGAACATATAGAATTCAGTGACAATTATCAATATCAAATGTCGTTTGCACACTGTTTTAATGGAGTAAGTGGAAAATGTTTTAATTATCACTTTTGTTGAGGTCAATATTTTAAAACATGATCACCAATCATAATTGTAGTAGCACCAATATATAACTTATGTCTTTGCGCAAATTTTAAGGTATCACATGATCATGTTAGTAGAATTATTGAATTTTACTTGTCCCGATGATATTTTGTTGACAGTCAGTTAATAATTCATATTAATTTTATTAATTCAGTAGATATCATTCAGCCACTGGAATCGTTTGAACTGATTTAAACGCGCTACGTTGTTGTAGCATTCGTAGGCAACCGACGTACATTGAAAAACAGCAAGGATTTCAAAATATAAGCAGTTTCTTATCATAATGCCTTAAATTTTTTTTTCGGCATTTCTCGTGATGATCATCGCAGTAAAATATGAAAACTAGGATGACCACCGGAGATCGGGTATCCGTAGACGGGCGTACTAAATGTACAACGGTTGTTCCCGAAAAGTGGATATGTTCATAACTCAAAAGCAATTTATAGATCATACGAATATCTCTACGTGTAAATATTTATCCTAAATGTAACTTCAGGCTATAAACTACAATCATATCAAATTTCATTAAATTCGGTATAGAAGTTTTTGCGTGATTGGCGTACAAACTTACAGACAGACAGACAAAAAATTAAAAAACTATGACAATGTGTTCTCTCTAAAGATCGTACGGATCGTATTCTTAAACACCTCCTTCGTAGTATTTTTCCCAAAATATCTTCAATATACAGATTTCGGCTCTTTACTCATTTATTATAACTAGTTGTCGCCCAAAGATCGAAATTCGACCATCGACTTTTAATTATAGACTATTTTCTGTTTTACATTTGCAGTATGAACCTAAACAATGAATATTATATCACTTGCTGTCACTTTTCGTTGAGTGACAATGTCAATATTTTGGGGGATCTAATTTCAATGGCACTGGTCAGGTTAGGATTCGCAGTATTAATTTATTTTATTTAATATATAAGTAACAGATATTATAGATAAATGTTAGCTTTCTGCACTCCTTCTCCATATAAACTTTAACCATGCCAAATCTCAGTCTTCCGTGCACGCAATGCGCTTAAAAAGGTACAGAAAGCTTTTGCTTCACGTATTATTATATAGAAATACATAAAGGGAAACCGTGACTGACTGTCTGATCTATCAACACACAGCTCAAAACAATATACAGATTGAGTTTTAATTTGGTATACAGATATGTACTATGAAGTAGACGTCCGCTAAGAATGGATTTTTTAAAATTCAACCCCTAAAAGGATGTATTGTGAGTACTTCTTTCCAAAATTTTAACACGGGTAAAACCGTAAAGATCTTCTAGTACCTAAAATTCTGTTACATCAAATAATTTTAAAAGCTTGTAACCCAAATAAAACAGCGACAAAGGGGAATTTAAAACTAAATAAATTCCTTGCACGTTATTTTATAATTATCCTGTGGTATCATTTGGCAAATAGACCATATTGCGTTTTGTAATACTACATAGATTTTATATTAACAGTGTATATATAGAACATAATAGGACATTTGCCTAACTATCTAATAGTGTATCGGAACATAAACATTCCGTGACTCAGTCCCATAGAGATGTCATCGCAAATCATCAAATACCGTAACCCGGAAAACATCCGGAAAAAAATTCACCGCATTGTTTCTACTAATAAAAAGTTCTAATAAACATGCAACTAAGCTACAACCTTCCGGGCAAATAAAACATAAAAATATATCCTATTTTCATAGGGCGGGGGGTGAGCTCCCCTTGGGCGGGGGGGTTTCGTGAACCCCCTCATCTGCGCAAAAACCCAAAAACATCGAAATGAAAATGAGTGTAGCGGGGAGGCGGTGGCGTTGTGTTGGTAATTCATTTTTAACATTAAGCTTGTGTGGGTTTTAAAGTACAGTCCTACGCAATATTATAATTATAATAGGTGTGTAGTTAATTTATTGCTTCTGCAGTTGTTTCGATCAATTTTATAGTGTGTTATTAGCTATTATTTAATAACAATATAATTTATTGTAACAATGGTGATAATAAACTAAGCTTAGTAAAAAGACCTTCTCTCAAATGCTGCTAATTTTTACTTATATTATAAAACTACAAAGTTTGTATATTTCCATCCATCCATCCATTCAGCCAAAAGACGTCCACATCTTAATATAGGTCACCCTCAAAGATCGCCACAACGACCGGTCACGCATTCTGGCGATTCCCGCAACCTTCACTGGGTCGTCTGTCCACCTTATGGTGGGTCTCCCTACGCTGCATCTTTCTGTACTTGGCTGCAATTCGAGAACATTTCGGCCCCATCGGCCATCCGTCCTACGAATATTGAGCCCCGCCCACTGCCACTTAAGTCATTGCTGATAAGATCACACAGAGAAACTCCAAGCGTATCCCTCTCCATTTTCCTTTGAGCTTTCTTATCAGACCGATCGTTATTGACCACATTTCAGTACCATGAATCATCACTGGCAACACACACTGGTCAAAGACTTTCGTCTTGAAACACTGCGATGTTTTAGAACTCTTTGTATGTTTGAACGCGCTAATCTTAGTAACTAATAATCCGATCTAAAGAAATGTTTCACGCTAGTTAGCACAATTGTCGAGGTCTATATAGCTTCTCGAAATGGCCCTGAGGAAGGAATAATGTACGATAAGTAATGTAATCAGTTCGGAATCTTTGGAGCACGAGTGCTACTCGCTACTTGTTCGAGTTTTTTTAAATAGTAACACGGCAAAATTACCAATTTTTGCCTAATGGTTAATCTTAAAATAGAGGAATTACCTAAAGATCAATAATCCAGTCAGTCGCCTAAATAGAAACTATGGTGTGTTTTTTATTCCCGTGGAGTAAAATGACATTTCATATGTTGCTATGTTATATTGTTTTTGAATTAGTGATGTTACCAATCGGTACTAATCCAAAAACCGTTTGATATATTATACCTACCGTTATTTTTCTTTAAAAAACATTAAACCCTTCCTATGTAATGCCCGAATAAGGGAGACAAGTTCGCATCTCTCATGGGTCAACCAAAGCGTTTCTTTTTTTGCGAGTTGTTCGCCGTATTATATTCATTTCATAGTTTCCTGAATTATGGAATTCTAATAGTAAATTATAGGGTATGTTGAATAATACAAAAATATCAATTAATAAATAAAGACCCTCAATTCGGTATTTAAAATCTTACAATTCAAATAATTTTACCGTAAAATATATGGTAGCATAATAGTACCAAAATAATTGTGACAAAATTAGTTATATTTAAGTTTGACATTAGTGACTGTTAATTTAATCCGTCGTAATAAATAACGCATTATGAATATATGCACGGGCTTTTCTCTATGCCCACTAAAACTCGCCCACCATCGCTATTGCCTCATTTCTTACTCAGCAGGGAGCACCACGAGCAGAAGAGGTTGGCTTGGGCGTCTCAAGTCTTAAAATTATTCGACCTCCCTTGCACCCTAATCAAATCTAATTCATAATAATGTAGCCGATTGTACAAGCCGCGAGTTCGTATTGTGCCCCCGCCCCCCCCCCGCCACACACCTACACTCACTAACGTGAACATAAAACGTAATTTTGTATTAGATTTAATTTGCGTCGCACATCGGCGCTCGTGTGCGCGTCTCACATACATACGTGTGCGCCCGGAAGTGTGCTAGCTCTTCCTACGCACAAATTAATTACGATCGTACTCTAAAACATATATTTGCATACACTTAAAACCTTTTTTTTAATTCTATATCGTTTATAATATAAGTAGAAAACAAACTCTCTCCGTTCAGTATTCGTATTTTGAAATTCGCGTATTTTTTTGTTAGTATAATGGTTAGGCGATGGCGAAAGTTGTGTGATAATTTCGACGAGATGGTGAAAGAGTTACTTTTAAAAAAAAAATTAAGTATTTTAGTGCATGCGTGTTGCGAGGCATAAGGGTGCGGGGGCAAGCAGAAGGCAGTCGGTCGACGCAGTAGTGTCGCGGCATCCGGCCGTTGCGGCGCCGCGCCGCCGAATGAGCGCCCGATTTAAAAACTATACGAACGAACCCGCGCACAGAGAGCGCCCGTAATACCACCCCCCGCGTAATGATTTTTTGGCGATGAATTTATATTCGCGAGCGAGCGGTGCCACTTTTTCGACCCCCCCATGGGCCCCACTCCCCCGCTCATTAACGCAACCCAGATATGCAATTCTGATCTTTGACGAGGAGGCTGTAGTGTCGGCGGGCGCCTCAACGGGAGAGGTGGCCCGTTTTGTTTTTTCCCGCCCGGCTTCATTATTGATGGCATCGGGACGGTAATGCGGAAGCATGTGTGAACGTTTCATTACAAAAGGTGGACGCAGCTCGTATTAATATTGCAGACTGGCCGGACCGGGCAGGACGGTTGGACGCCTCTTATTATAGAAAAATATAAAAAAACTTTAGTTTTTAATTACAACAAAATAAAACTAGCATCAATTAAAAAAAAATCGGATTCGCGGTATTTGTTTTTTTCATTTGCAAGTTAGTAGAGCGCGTCGAAGGTTAAACTATTGGAACGCGTGTCGGGAAAAGTTTTCGGACGAACTTTGGGGCAAAGTTCCGTCACGTGCGTGTGTGTGGACATCGAAACGGTCGCGGCCGCTTCACGGATTCTCCGGACAATCGTGTGCACTGAATAAATTTCAAAATAGATATTGACGAATTTGTTTCGATATATATACATATATATGTTTTTTTTTTTATCGTGATTAATTCAGTCGCCTCTCGTATTTTAATACTGGACATAGAAACATTGTTAAGTGATTGTCTATGGTTTTGTTATTTTTTCTTCATCTATAATTTTAAAGTGCTCATAAAAACAGTCGTCCATAAGGTAAGTGAAACTTGGACTAACTTATTTTACTCAATTTTTATTTTAAATTACTTTTTATTTATTCTTAACATTTCTCATGCTTAAATACCGGAAACAAAATTGTTATTTTTAAATATGTTAATTTATGATAATTCTTTTCAACTTTAGTCATATTTTTATTTTTATTTGCTTCAAGTGATGTATTTTATTTCTATGGTATATCGCAAACAATTATCGCAACCCTCCGTAAACTAGACCATTATAATGCTAATAAACGATACTGGCCACTACTAACTGCAAGGGTCTAGCTGACCTGCAGCTTCAATCAGATCTCACCATTAGATATCTTTGCATAAATAATTAAAAAGTAATACTTACACAAAAAAGTTGCATCTTGGCCGTTGGAAATAATTTGAATATGGAACTGGTATTTGTAAATAATACTTTTTGACTAAAAAATTGAATTCGTTTTGGTTGATTTAAAATCGTCATAAAAAATTGCCTAAATAAAAAAAATATATATACAGGTATAATATTCGTCTATTGCATAGTTTTTTCTGTGTATCATCTACTATAGAATTTGGCGGTTATAAGTCATTAACTTATATGCCAAGTACTAAAGCGATCACTTCATATTATGTACAAGGCTTCAAACCCCTATTAAAATTATAAAAGTATTCAACTTTTCGCAGTATTTCCTCGTAGTGATATTTTTTTTATTGTTACACTATACAAAACAGTATAAAAATTAACTTTAAAATATTATAGTGATTTAAACTAATAATCTCTCATTCGTGTCGATTGAATTCAACCGTGATCAAAGCATAAAATACATAAATGAAAAAAAAAATAGATACAATACATAATAATCGGAATAATAAAGATTACAAATTAAAATTCCTAGCCAAGTATTGTGCAAGCAAAATTATCTTATCGAACATTATCAACGGTAAGCAATCTATGTCAAATTCTAGTTGCGAAAAGAAATACACATACGCTATTTAGTATTTACTATTACATACGTTGTATTGGCGCGCATAATGCAGACCGAGCTCCTTGCAAACGCGAGCTTGCAGCATCGCAAACGTTGCACGGGACCCCTGTTCAACTCTACTATCGCTAAACTGGCCGTCTCCATTGTCAATTATTATTGCTTACGTTTAAAAAAAAAGTAAATTGGCATAGATTCCTTTTTTTAAATATTCGAATAATTCATGCTAGGGGAGTTCGGACATCTTAACGGGCATTTACAAAATCAAGTTTGCCAGCCAGTACCTAATTGTTTATTGGTGTTTGGAAAAGTATTTAAAATAATTTAAGCAATAATTAATTATTTAAAATATTTAAACTTCTAAACATAAAAAGTCTGCAAACAAGCTAAATTATTAAGAAGGAAATAAAAAACCCGACTGCAACAAAAAACACAACAAAGAAATATTTTATTTTTTATTTCATTTCCAGACGTCGTACTTAAATATTATTAAGCCTATTTCACTCGCACAATTAAAACGTATCTAACGATAACTCTTATGCTAAAATCCAGCGAACCGTTTAGGCTAAAGAGCGTGCCAAAGAAATGGACATACGTTTATATTTACGCTCGAAAAACATAACCTTCCTATTTCGCTGTCGGGTAAAAAGAATCTACGTATAATTTGAACTAACTACCTAGGTGATGTTAATTAAAACAAACAGGGAAAAATATCACTTAATTTCAATATTAGTTAGCTATATTTTAGAAACTTAAGTATGATAAACAAGTCAAATGCTTCAACTATGTTTTCCTTAAAATTCTGTCGTAGTAAAGCAAATTTTAATCCTGTCAGCGTTAACTCTCTGCTTAGGTTAATTAGGCTTTTTTTTGATAAATGTAACTTTATTTAGAATTTATGTTTATTAAATTTGTGTATATAGAAGACTATATGATTGAAACAGACACACGCCATTGGATTCGGGACAACTTAAGTACACAATTCGAACAAATAGCTTGTTTATTTAAAAAAAAAAATGTTAAGTATGCTATTGCATTTACTATAACCCTTGAATTTTAAATGTTAGGTTCAAAAAATCCTCGTTAAGAGAAAAAGTAAGTTTAAAAATCACTCACTATTTTATCAGGTTAGTTGTAACTTAGCGGTACAATTTAAAAGGGAAGCTAAAAACTTGAATCAACTTGAAATAAAAACCTAAGCCTAACCATAACTAAGCTACTCAAGTTAGTCAAATTCTATCATTAAATCAGAGCATCGCCTTTTGAAATGAAATGGCAAGTATGTGTACATCCCAGCTGATATTAAGTGGTCATTGCATTCTATAGCAATAAACGTTCAACCTAAAAATACTGCAGCTCAGAGTCCAGTTATAACTCCTGAAGACTATGTTGGAACGCCTCACCTGCGTGCGTGTTGCCAACCACATCTAAACCTAATTTATACAGATTATACCAACCCAACAACACAAATGCTAATGAAACTTAAAATATAAATATTTATGGCCAACAATTTTATCTGACGTCAAAAGGAAAAATATAAATCTTCCATAAGTTTTAAGTTACGCTAATATTAAATATAAAAGTATATAGTTGAATTAAAATTATACATTATAAATAAATGAAATATAGAAAATAAGTTACAGTAACTATGTATATATGTATCTCGTAAATATTTCTATTTCTCGAAATTTCCCTACAAAACAAGAAAACGAGAAGCATTCAGCTATTTTTAATGACTAACAATTAATGTTATTATTTTAATTTAATAGAGGATAATAGTTAAAGGTTAATCATAAATTACTTAATTATTTATTAAAGAAAACCCCCCACTGTCAACATACGCTTCCATTTTATTCGCTAAGATTGAGGAATTCTTTTGGGAATGTTCCGTAACATTACTTAGTTTATTTTCAAGTCAATTACATCACAATTTCTACTAAAAACTTGATAATTATCATAGCATGTCATAGCGCATACATTACAATCCCTACCTACTTATAATTCTTCGTATAGATAAATACGCAAAACACAAAAATTATCAAAGCTGTATCAAAGTATGTAAAAAGCAACAAATTAATGAAATCGTTAGGGTAGACGGAACATCGATTCACGGTATAACTACAGCCATTCGCAACGTGCCAGACTAGAAAAAAAGTGAAAAACGGTGACAGACTCATTCCGTCCGCGTCTCCTTTCTAATCGCAACCCCACACGCACGCGCGGCTTTTTAATTGCATCTCCACCCCCTTCTCCCGGAAAAAAGGGCCCGAGCACACGATGGATTAGCATACAGCCTCAGCGCTAGAAACGAGCGTACCCCCTTCGGTTTTTGCGTTACACCCGCCATATTTTTCGCGGCATATTTTTTCGTTGGAGCGCGGAGGGGGTGCAGCATAAGTTGCGTGCGCGCCGCGGTCAGTCGGCAACGGCCGGCCTTCGCGCGATGTGCATAAATAATACTATTCCTAACCAGATGTTGCACTTACGCGGCTGAAATGAAACTTGACGTGACAAATTAGAATTCGGAATTTTTTTTGTTTACATTTTTTTTTTCTTGTGTTGTGAAGTGTGAGGATTGCTTTAAACCACGAATCTGGTGAGTGTTGTGTGTGTTTTTTTATTGTTTCTAGGCTACCTAGTTATCGTGTGTGACGTTAGGACTAGCAAAATTTGGCGATAGCTGGGAGCAAGGTCGTGCCATAGCGATAAAATTATTTGCACAAAAAAATATGTTAGAGCGAGTTGGATAACCTCATTTTGGTACAACGCGTTCTATTGTGTCACAGTTTTAAGTATATTTGGTTAAGTTTTAAATACCTAGTACCTATGTATCTCATATAAAGAACTTTTAACTATTATAATAATTATTAATGCGACCACTTTTCACAGTCGTTACGTTACTGTTTTTGTAAAACTTGTTGATAAACATAAACTGTTAATCCGGTGTAATTTTAAAATAGTTATAAAAAGATTTATCTAACAAAATAGTTACAGGTCATGTCTCGATACATAACTAGTTATGTACAGCTGAGTATAGGAATTGTTTATTAAATACGAAAAATATTAGAGATTACCAAATTAGGTATACAAAAATCTATTGAAATGATAGTATATTATTGGTGTCGTTAATTTTTAAATGTTTTAATAAATTTTAATTTATTACTTTTTGAATAATTTTAATTATTTTCATATGAAAATTTGTTATTGGAATAGATATTCTTATGAGATTTATTTTTTTCTAAGTAGGGCTACGTTGACGGTCAAATGGTAAGTCGACACTGATGTTTTGAGACAAATAGATCGTATAAGCTATTGTAACTTGAACTTACTTTAAAATAGCCCACTGTTGGACTTGATTTTACTAATAAAGTCGGTGCAACCCCACCGCATATAAACAATTCTTCCGTAATACGTAGGTAGGTAATTGATTTTTGCATTTTCCAATTTCATAATATTAATAGTTACATAGAGTTAATTATACTAACCACGGACAGTAATTCGACCTACAATATAAATATGAGGATATACAGTATTTATATTCATATGTTTCTTTCCAAATAGTTAACATGATAGGAAATGTTTACAATAAACATTGTATAATGTTGTCTTGTTTATGTAATATTCAATATAAAAATTACGATTTTTTTTTTTAGTAAAATAAACAAGAAATTTTTTAACAAACAAGCTAAATTATTAAGAAGGAAACAAAAATCCCGACTGCAATAAAAACCACTTGATAAAAAAATTTATCTTGTTTTCCCAGAGGTCATACTTAAATAATATATAACCTATGTCACTCTTACAATTTAAGCGAATCTAACGACACCTTATATGCTAAAATCCATCAAGCCATTTAGGCTCAGAGCGTGCCAAAGAACTAGACATACATATACATATACTTACGCGTCGAAAATCATAACCCTTTTTTTCGCGGTCGAGTAAAACGAAAACCAACTTCAATGATTTTGAAGAATTCCTTTGTGTATCATCGAATTTGAAGGTCCAATGCCAATGAAATTATAATGGGACTACCCTTTAGGTATCCTTTATCCGACAAAAAAGAATCATCCAAATCGGTTCATAAACAAAGAAGATATGGCTGAACATTCATAAAAAAAATATACATATATATTCGAACAAAATATACATTCGAATTAAAAAGTAAAACCGAAGGAGAAAATATACTCAGATTTACTCTGGAGTAAATGGACGGATGAGAAGTGAAGGAGACTTTTAAATATGAGAGAAGCGGCACTCCACCCTTTAAGCCTGTACCGTTATGATAGACAGATAAAAACGTAACTATCGAATATTTTGCTTTATAAAATATATATAATGTTCTATTTTTGCAGCATTTTCCCCAATGCTCCCACGCATTTTTGTTTAAATTATTAACCGTGACTAGAACATTCCAAAAAAGTTATTAAACAATTTAGATCGGATATTTTTTATATAAATCTAAAACAATAAATTAGATGTACCATTACTTGTTCTATTTTAAAATATTTTTTTAAATAAACTTAAATTTACAAAATATTATTTTAAATGAATAGTAGTAGTGTTTTTAAACTGTGGAAAAATCTAGATCCAACTACAGGACTATCATCTAAGGTCCAAGGATGAGGTTAAGCTTGTTTACATAAAGTCCTATTCTTGGAAGAAATTTTATAGGTACCTATTAGTGCATTACTTTTAAACTGGGTTATAAATTTATCTTCGATCTTTTCGTTAACGGGTTAAGCAGATTTATATCGAAATATCTTATCTTAAAATATCTCGGTGTTCACGTTCGAATTCACTACATGGGAAAAACGTTGTCGCGTCCCTATTCGTGATTAACTGGTGTTGGAAATTGCGTATGTATGTATGTCTATTTCTTTAGTACGCTCTGTAGACTTAACGGCTTGTTGGATTTTAGCATACGAGGTGTCGGTAGATTCGTCTTAATTTTAGTAATGACATTGTCTATATAATACTGACGTATGAGGTCAGGAAATCAAATAAAATGCAAAAATACAAAAAAAAATTTTTTACTCTAGTGTTTTTGTTGCAGTCGGGAGTTTTATCCTTTTTAATAATTTACCTTGTTTTGTTAAAATAGTCTTCTGAATGTTACCGTGACGTGTGGTTTGTATTGAAAAACCCTTTACAATTTGGCGTGCCTTGAGGATTGTAGATAAGTTTACCAGTATTGCGAAGAGGTGGATTTCAATATTGTTGTACTTATGGATGACGTTCTGAAAAGTGACGAAAGGAGTGTGCCGGTCCATACTAGTTTGGAGAGTGGCTAAGTGATCAAGCCCTCTTAGTTTGACCTTACTCACTCACTCTGCACTTAAAATTCGCTCTATCTACACCACTTTCCATGGTCCATGGGAACTGCGGCCTGGAAATTGCCGATGCTTGAGGTAATCAGTCTATATAAGTGTGCTGTATATCACAGTTTTCACTGAAGTTAGTCACGGCTCACGAATAGGATATTTTTTATGGGCCCAGCACCAATTCATTCGCGTGGAAGAAAAACTGGTTTAAGTCCCATTGTAGACTCGCGTGATGACATCGACTGCAATGAATCAATAATGAATATAACCTAAAAGTATAATGGTGATATATTTTGGTGGGAATTAGATCGTTCATGTAATAAATGTAGAATTTTTTTTTTTTATTGACCGACTTCAACAAAAGACGGGATGTTACTTAATTCCAATGTATATATTTTTTAATGGATGTTCAGGCAACTTCTTCGTCTATGAACCGATTTGGATGTTTTTTTATTGGATAGGGTCAATGTCACTCTCAGTGGTATGGGCCCATTTTAATTTCTATGGCATTGGACCCTACAGCTTCGAAGATATACGAAGAAACTCTTCAAAATCAATAAAGTTGGTTTTCTTTCTTGTTAAAAATTGTCTTGTAAATATAATAACGTATTAACGTTTAACATATATTAATCTGGGCGACCGAGCTGTACTCGGTGTATTATAAACAAAAAAGAAAAACACGTATCTAGGTAAACTTGGAATGTAAAACATTATCTAAATACAAAATTTCATCGAAATCGTTGAAGCCGTTTCCGAGAAATCAATTACCATATATACAAGAATTACTCACTTAATTATAATAAGATATCACAATCTAACCTGTGTTTTCGATGGCTTGCTACGCCATATAGATAGGTTTTTATTCATAACTGAATTTAGAATTGCCTTTAAAATAATCTGGTGGATTTTTTAATCTTATAGATTTAGCGTTGTGGCCACTTTCTCACCTGATCTTAAGTGACGATGTGGCTCGAGATGGTAGCACGCTAAGCCTAGTGGAATACTGGTTCTCAAGTGCAGCTGCCGGAACACAGCTATTGGTGTTTGCCACAGATTTACAACTTGAGGGTGGTAGCTAACCAGGTGGGCATTAGAAAAAGCCCTACCTCTATGCTATGGTTATAGTGAGGTGTTAACCAATATAACTACGCACGGTAGGTATAATGCATTGATATTGGCAGATGCACAAATTGTGCCCTATCGATTTTACGATTAAAAAAAAAATACTCCCAATAAAATGTAAAAAAAATAGTTAAATGAGGAATCTTACATGGCAATACAGGCGGCGCGGCGCAGGGTACCGCCACACGATCAAATGTACCGCTGCGCCGAGCAGGGGCTGGCGATGGTGTCATAACGTTTTAAAATTTGCTAAATTTTAGGGAAATCAAAACTAAGTATGTTAATTTTAAATCGCAATAACATTTTTATTTTCATAATAAATATAATTTTGTTTTTTTTTTTTTGGTAATGTCAACGGGGTACCTATATACCCTTTTCGGATTCAACGGGGGTTTTATACGTATCGTATATACAACACTAGTTTCTGTGTGAACTTCAGAATTGAATCTTTACCAGGATAAACGATATCGTATGTCTTAATCCGGGTTTATCGGTTTATCCGTTTTTAACTAACTAATAATTTATGATATGATTATAAAGGTAATTATAGTCTCAGATTATGCTAATATCAGTAAAAAAAAAACTAATTTATTTTTATAGCGAAAGTTAATAACATTACTGTGTATTATCTGCATCTTCTGCAAGCCTGTTATAACAGCATCAGCGTGAAATCCCGTCTCTTATTATCACTAACTACCACCTTAGTACTTAGTCACAATGACCGTCACAGAGGTCAGAATACAAATGCGTTGCTGATATAATAATGACTCAAATAGGTATATTTATTACGAATAAGAATATAGAATTCTAATTGCGTATATATATGTTTTCTATTAAACTAACAATAGGTTTATCATCATAAAGTAGTAAAGCTTCGGCTACACTACAGCAACTTAATTAAGGGTACGGTTAACTGAATCAGGTTATAAGGGATTATTTGTTAATAATTGTATTTAGATGGAACCAGAAATGTGATTCGCACAAGAATCAACGTCACCGACATACCTCTAAAAAGTGACTCAAGTTGCAGTGTAGGTGAGAGACGTAGCACGTATATGGATGGCCGATGAGGTCGTAAAGTTCTCGACTAGCTACCTCGTACCTGAAGAAGCAGCTAGATTATACCAGAGCAGTGCAGGATCGGTATCTGTCCTTTTTCGGCTGAAATGATGATGGTGAATATTTAGGTTTGAAAATCACATACAGCCATTCGATTTAGAACATATTTATGACGGTTGGTGTTATAGCATTTTTTCAAATCACTGCTGATTATCCATTGCCCTCAGGTTGAAATTCAGTCGCCAAATCTATCGATGTATTCCTGAAGGTCAGGTTTTAATACCAGATTCACTTCTATACTCGTTTTATTTACGTACATTTACTAAATTAAACTTAATTTTTAACACTATTTGCTAACAGAAAAAGAGGACATCGTATTGCAACCTAAACTCTAAGGATATGTTCTTACAGAACGACAAGAGTTAAACAAAAAAGACAACCAACTTCAATGATTTGAACCACCCTTGAGGTATCTCCTATCCAACAAAAAGATAATCATACAAATCGGTTCATAAGCAAAGCAGTTATGAGTGAACCACCCGTCTTTTGTTGAAGTGTGTAAAAATATAAGCATAAAACATAGCCCAAAGCTTGAACTAAGCAATTTTTTAAAAATCGTTTTAGTGACATTTATTCTACCCAATATATTAGTCCCATTGTACCCAATCCATACCAGCATCAGACAAGGAAGGCGCTGTTATGAGAGCGCTACAAGGACATACAACATCTTTGCTTCATCCAAACAAGGCTTTGCCAAAATGCTGTGAAAAACATCTATATTTTGACAGTTTAAATTCACACTATTCATCAGCGGCTCCCTTTCAACTCTATTTTTGTCACACTCTATCAGTAAATGATGTGCATCATCGATCATTCCACATACATTACATATGGGAGACTCTATTTTTGGCATGAGATACGCAAATCTTCCCGATGGATAGTGCCCTGAACCCAGATTTAATGCTGTCTTAATGTATTGTCGATTTAAAAGACATTCACATAACCAAGCTTTATGGAAAGACTAACACAGGACACTGTAATGTTTTATACCAAACACCTTTTTCTTTACTTCTTTCACTGAAATATTCATTCAATTTACTTAATTCGTTTTCTTAAATTTTGTCATAATTTTCAAATAATCGACTATAGCTTTCTTTAATATACCCTGACTTAATCCAAATTTTGCACTAAAATTAGCCTTTTCATTCCCCTCGAACCAACATAAAACGGAATACATTGCTATATCAAAGTCTGATTGTCAAACTGTTGTTTGTTTGGTCTAGAATAATTTAGGCTATTAACGCTTCTCTATAGGCAGAGGTACGTGTATGTATAGGTACGCGATCAGTAGTTCCTAAAATTACCCCTTAAAATATATTCATAAACTTTTACCTCATTGCTTGCCTAGTGTAGATTCTTTACATAGTTCTGTTAGAAATCATGTTGGGTTTTAACAGTATGTAAATATTCCCAAGGTAAGAAACAAGAAACTAATTACCTCGTTATGAGCCATTTTAAATGCTCGTATTTGTATTATTTATATGATAATTGAAACCATATATAAGTTTAAACTTGTAAACGACATACACAATTTCCGCTAGTTATTAACACAATCTCAGCGCCGCCTATCGGGTTGTAACTTAGCTAGAAACCATTATCTCGATTTAAAAAAAAACTATGAATATGAATTAAATCATACAGAAGTTACATGATGACTATCAGACGCACACAGGATATATTTATGTAACACAGTATGCCATCTTTTAAATTTAATGAGACAAATGAAAGTTTTTTTATGAAATTGAATTGAATAAATTATTTTTTAAATCGATTTAATAAAATCTGAATCGAAGATTAACAAACTGAACTGATTGAATTACTACGAGAATAGATCGACTACACTAGATTCGTAGCAAGCACGTAGTAAAACGTAAATCAGACTCTAGGAATTATTTGTTATTGAAATTTAAACCGTATTTATTTGTAGTAAGTCCTAACTATTGATAATTTTCTGAACTATATTGTATGTAAGAAATGAATGAAGAATATATGTATTATAATGTATAAAGATACAACAAAAATAATCCACAAAAGCAAAATAAGAATCAGAAATAAGAAACATTCCGAATATAAAATACTGGCAAGAAAGAATTAACCACAGGATAGTGCAGAACCTCAACCTTACCTAGTTCTACATTGTACATAGAATTACTCGTATTAACATCCATATCCTATGTCATATTCCATGACGTCATAAAATTAATGCTAAAAATAAAAATCCGTCCAGTCATAAAAAACATTTTCAAATTTTCTAATATTAGATTACTCGTAAAGCTTAGAATACAATTTTACGATAATTCCAATGATGGAAATGACTTCATACATCATATTATAGACTAAAAACGTTCAAAAACTTCTCAAACAAAACGTCCAAGCAAACTAGACGAACGAGTGTAATTCTTTTCAAAACAAAAAGTAAAAAAAACCACATAAATCGATTGTCAAATATTAAATTATTGATAGTTGTCAAAATTTAAATTATATGAACTTATAAACTTCATTTAAAAAATTAGACAAGTATTTTTTATCCCTAAATGAGACGAGGGACTTCACATTTGCCAGTCATCTGTTTGACTTCAGCATTAATATGGAATTACTGAAGGATAAACTAGTCATGGTAAAACATTGTGGATGGTTTTTTGTTTCTGCGGCGCTGACTTCGTATTTGCTTATTACATTACCTGAGGATTTATTTTCAGTTACGAAATCCATAAATATAAAATTTCGATTAAAATTGTACTTTCTACGTACGACAAAAAATATTTACAAACAACCTGGGGTTGAAGTAAGATAAGTCTAACATAAAGTAAGCAATTGAAGTAATATATAACATTGCGGACGATAAATTGTCATAAAGTATTATAACATAAAGGAAGTTGTTAGTACATTTTTTTATCAATCCTCTGCCATTGAACCTAGATAGCAGACGGGCACTTAGCCCGTCTAAGCACCTATACTGATCATTCATATTTACATTATTGTAACTCGTAATAAATTTATTATTAACTAGTTAGTACCCACTTGAAAATACTTTTGATGTTCCACGGGAAGCTCGTATAAATTCTGGATTAAAATACCACTTAAATCATTATTTATCACTACTGCTTAACCCCTATAGAAAATAGTAGTAATATGTGACGTAGAACCCTTCTTAGGTTAGATCCATCACATCCGTCCCCAAAGATCACCACGACGACCTATTCTACGCTGCCCGCAACCTTCATCGTCGTCGTCGGTCTATCTTGTGTTGGATCTGCACATGCTTCGTATTCCGATATGTCATACTTGACTGCCAATATTCTCTACGGCCCCATTGATCATCCGTTCCACAAACGCTGTGCCCTGCCCACTGCAACTTAAACATATAGTTAAGTTCAATCATATCATTATGCTGAAAACTACATTCAAATTGATTAAGAAATTTTCGAATTATGTACGTTCTAACAAACAGATACGACAAATTTAGGATTTTTGTATAAACTAGTTGATTTCTCAATGACATTTTTCTTTGGAAATAAAAGGGGGTTGAATTTTTTTTTCTCCCTGTAATTGATTTTCAAAACATCTTTTTTTATTTAAGGAATTCCTGAGCAAAATTTAATCCTTCTAAACTTTACAATATGCATTGTCTGTTAGTCAGTCTGAAGACTCATTTAAGTAGATGTAAGTTAACCCCCGACAGCTTTTTTGCCTGCTTCTATAAATTTTAAAACCTTTTTAATAAATCGATAATCAACAAATTCAACTATCAGAAAGTTACAAGATTCTATTTGTATTTACAGAATTTTAATTGCAGATACTTCTTTTTCTACACTTAATTAAATATATGATTTCTGGTATCCCTAGTAAAAAAAAGAAGCGTAATTATACTCTTAAATACGTATAAGCCGCTTAGTGCAGGATCCATTGCAGCATGAAAGACTTAATAATCTCGTAGAATTTAGAAAGAATGAGCTAACTAGTAGAAAAAAAATTAAAGAATTAAATGGAACGAACTAACTCAGCAATAACTTGTTACGTAACAAACACTTCAATGCAACTCATTTAATTGGATTCTATGCACTGAACATACTTTATTTCAAACCAATTAGAACTCCCTAATTTATGTATACAAATTATAAAATTGATGTCTGTCTGTAATGTCAAAATAACAGATTTTTACTAAATGCATATGAAAGTATATACGGTACTTATTAACAAAAAATAATTTTGCATTTTTTTCCGACTAAACTCCAAAACTGTTTTCACTGGTGGATAGCTGATATGGTAAGGAGTAACTATGACTACTTTTATTTAGAAAAATAATTAGGATTCCGCGCAATTGAAATAGCCATAGTAGTAGTAAGTACCCTACGCGCACTTTCCCCTCCACTGCTTTGACCGCATACGAAATTTTACACGGACGAAGTCGCAGACACAACTATCTATAAATAATAAATAATTTATCAATAAATTCATCATTTAATTTTTACTTTATTCAGTTATTTTAGATCATATAGAATTGTTAATTTTCGTTCCCTTTTGTCTCCAATTTATATAATAAATAAATATAATCTACGTCAATAGCAAAAAATAGATTGATCACTAACTGTTCCATGCAAAAATAATATCTCGCAATGAGGCTATCTAATCTTTGTTGCGTTTGTCTATGTCTACTTATCTAGTTCTTAAGTATGCGGTACATTATCATGAACGTATAAAAATATATAATTGACGCTATCTCGTAAAAGGGTTAAGCAGATATTGCTGGTCATAATTTGCAATGTTATGTTTTATTTATATCCGAATGGTTTCGTGGTTTCTTCGAGCAATTTCGGTGCCACTTTGGCGGTGTTTTATTTAAAATAGATTAGGCAAGATGCAAATAGTGTAGTGAAGTGAAAAAAATATGTCTAACGTTGCTTTTCGTGTGAAGGCCAGAAAGTTGATCGAGAGTTTTAGTGTAATTACGACGATAAATATACTTAAACAAAAATATCGACAAAATTAGAAATATACTATCACACCTGTATCCCCGAAGGGTTAGACAGAAGTGTACAATGTACACCCACAGTTCGTCGGGTATGTTTTTTAGGTCCCATGTAATAAGAGAGCGAACCTATTTCCATTAATCGGGCACATAGCCAAACTCTGAGATGCTAATGAAAATTTCATAGAAAAACCCAATAATACTTTTTGCTCGACCAGGGAATCGAACCCAGGACCTCGATCATAGCGATCGCGCTTACGAACACTAGGCTAATGAGGTAGTTAAATTAGAAAGAACAAAAAAATATGAGTTTGATTTTTAAATATATTAATCTTTCTTTATGTCGTTCTTTGATGTTCGTGTTTAACAGCTACGAATTACTATTCGCACCATCTCTCCTAAACATACTGTGGTTTCCATCTTCAGCTAGATTTTCATAAAGCATCCGGAAAATTTGTTACCAAATGCTAGTTTGCAACATGTAAACTTATACAAAATTTTCGTAACATAATAATTTATTAAGACCCTTTATTCGTAGTCACTACCCACGAAGCCATGTATCCTTTAAAAAAAGAATTGACAGTGATTTTAAAAACACTATAGAGGATTTACAAGTCTGGAAGTAGCCTGTCACTAGTGACAGAGAAGTTCATGAGTAATTAAGTTACGAAATTAGCGTGGTATGGGCATGCCATGGAGAGGGATAAAATTCATATAACTAGAAGGTTTTTAAGTATAAATTTGGACGGATATAAGGGTATAGGAAGACCAAAGAAGTCATGTGGATTATTTAAGGAATTATACAAATGTGTAATGGTGTAAATAATGAGACGGTTGATTGTGCCACTTAGCGTATGATACAAACAAGAAGAAGTGAAGAAATTTTCATAACCTGCAGCACAAGTAATAAAACATAAAAAAGTAACCAATCTGACAATATCGGATTATAATATCTGGATTTTTCCTATATTATTTATTTATATTCTATACTAGTATTGTAAAGGTCAATAGATTGTTTTTTGTTTCGTTTGTTTGAACGTGCTAACCTTCGGAATTACGATACAAATTTAAAAAACTATTTTTGTATTTTATAGTATAATTTATAGACGAAAGTTATAGGGTACTTAACTTTATGGTATGACTCTAAAGACCGAAATAGTATTTATAAACATGAAGTAATCTGGCAAGCCTTATTATACAAGTACGGGAAGCGAGAACTATGGGCTAAACGGGTGCTTTGGCTAGTTATATAGTTGGCTATACAGTATTGGTTGTGAATTCTTCGAATAAATTTAATACGAGTGAAGTCGGTTGGTACTCCATTCTATACAGGTGTACTACACAATACAATGAGCTTTTCAATGATATTGACATTTTCCACCTATATCGAATGCAGTTTCACAAGTCGGTCTCTAAAAGGTTAATTCAGGAGTAATTACAGGAAACCTAAAACATGCATGCACACATGTTAATTAACACACTCACACACACACACACACACACACACACACACACACACACACACACACACACACACACACACACACCTATTACTTAATGAACATATTTTTAAATAGACTCGTACAAAATATCGTTATCTTTAGATAAAAGAATAAAATGTAATTCATGTACTACTTCTTAATTGGCACTTTAGAATTATATTCTAATTAGAGACAAACATCTTAGCATTCCATGGATTGACCGTGCGGGTGCCGGGTCCATCTTGTGGCAGAGAGAGGCAACACGGGCAGCCCCCGGGACTTGCGACCTAGGTGTAGGTTTAAGGGGTGATGCACATCAGCGCTCACCTTGACTGCCCGCGATATTCCCCCTGCCAAGCCAGATTTGGTAAGAGCCTGTTATTGCTGTTTTAAATACCCGTTCTAAAATAGAACTTACTGCAGTTCTCAACAGGCCGAGGTCTTT
This sequence comes from Saturnia japonica, assembly GCA_033032175.1. Lineage (NCBI taxonomy): Eukaryota > Metazoa > Arthropoda > Insecta > Lepidoptera > Saturniidae > Saturnia > Saturnia japonica. Next base: position 16,753,312 of record CM065319.1, read on the forward strand.
TAGCAAGTTATAGAGAGATTTCGCTGGAATACCTCTCGCTCCCGCTTCCACCGCATATAAGTTAACCACATAGCCGTTCTTGGTTAACTCGTTACATAGATGGTAATATTTAAAGTACTATACGCTTTATTTCTCGAGAATAAAGAAATATGTCTGGTCTGGATGACGAAACAACAACATCCTCTGGGATTTTATAATGTTTTTCATATGTGTCCACTAAGATAGTCCAATCAAGTGCAGAACCTAGGATTGAGAAGGACTATGCTTTTATCATTATACGTTGAGCCTTCTTTTATAAAGTTAATTTGTCTCCTGTTACTGGTCAATCATTTTTGGTCTAGCTACCGAAATACTTAAAATGGGCTGTAAAATCTACGATGTTACATTGAAGTAAAGAAAAATCGTACCTGTCCTTGATGAAAATGAAATTTTATAAATGTATTAACAATTGAAGAAAATGTTAATATTCTCATCCTAAATAAAGATAGACGATCTCAAATATAATAATTGAAATACTATTTAGACTAAACACCTGTGTTTGCATTTGTCGTTACTAATATTACAATTTCTCACAAGTTTTATATAACTATTGGATATATAATGAAATTAGTTTTGGGGTCGTTTCTTTTTAAATTTACACTTTTAGGTATATCTTTTAGAGGGTAAAATTGAGAATTGCGCGCGCTTCATGTGACCGACGTGCGTTAGCCATCAATAAAAATTATATAAATTCAGAAATATTGTAATAAGTTTATAATTTAAAATAAAAGTATGTAGTTTAAAAAAAGGTAAAATACATACTATTATCTTGCACTAAAAATTATAAAACATCTCCTGACTCCGTCACTAGAACCTCGTTACCAAGCCCAATCTAGTGGACTCGCCTAAACCCTAGGGGCTTGCTAGTAGCCACTGAAGAGTTCCATTATCCACCTCCTGGCTTCATCATCAGATTGCTCCAATATACCAAATTAAAATTTTGTTATCCAAACTAAATACTTATACATACAATTCGACATAATTTCATTTCTGTACGACACACAGAAATAGGTTAGAATCGACTTCTAAAATTTGGTTACATTATTTGTTAGTTACAAGTGAAGTTAATAAAAGCAAATGTATTTATTTATGTAAAGTTATTTTTTCGAAGAGATGGAGAGGTCATGTTGTACGTTTCTGTGACTCCAGCCTTCCTAAATCTGTTTTCTATTCATAGCTGAAGGATGGAAAGCGCAGACCCGGGGTTCAATTTCTTCGTTGCAGAGATGTAATTAAAGGTTACCTTACCACATGAAATATATCGCTTGATGAGTGTGAAGAGCTCGCGCAATAGATACTAATCTAGCGCAATATTGTTATGCAGGCAATAGACTTATTTGAAGATCGTCGTTTAAAAGACCTTGATGAAAAATTGTTTAATTTTATTGAAAAATATTAAATTAAATATGTTTTACTGTTAGACTGTTTTAATTGAAGTAAGTTATATTCTATATGACATAGAACAATTCAAACACAAACATATTAAATATAACCAGTAGACCAACAATAAAACTCCTTCTCAAAAAGAATAGTCCTAAGTTCTTATCGTTTATACTGTCAATTCTTCTGGGCAGTTACACTGTGCGCCTTGTAACCGTAGCTTTAAAACTATATTTGGTTTCGCGAGCCACATTCATTTAACAAAAGTAGCGATCGCCTTAAGCTCGAAATTCGACTAGCGACTTTTTGATTATCGACTATTTTTTGTTTGACATTTGCAGTATTCATATACAATGAGTATTATCTACATCACTTGCTGTCACTTTGCATTGAGTGACAATGTCAATATTTTGGGGGTCTAAGTTCAGTTAGGATTCGCAGTATTAATTTATTTTATTTAATATACTAGTAACAGATATTATAAATAAATTTTAGCTTTCTACACTCCTCCATATAAACGTTAACCATGCCAAATCTCACAGTCTTTCGTGTACGCAATCTTTTAAAAAAGGGTAGAAAGTTTTTACTTCACTTATAAATAATATATAGATAACATGGACATAAATTGAAATACCAACTTTTTTTTCTAACTATCTGAAAATGATTTTTTTGTACGTAAAGTTGTCTATTTTTGAAATTCGGGCAGATTGAAAACCAGCACTTTGTAGTGGGCTGATACCACGCCACATAGCATCAGATGAGTCCGTCTCATTGCCAAATAGTATGATGGACGTAATCTTTTTAATATGTAAATATTTTTGGTAATAAATTATTGATATTATTCCTTCCCATTACTGTAGCTGACAGGGTTCTTCGTTGACGGATACGCCAAGAAGTACATCACTATCATCTTCAGAGTTACTTTTGTTTTGTTTTGCCAAAGCAGTATTATTTCTTACGTGCATACATAAGTAAATATTCCATAATTAGGCTTAGCGTGCTACCGTCTCAGGCCATATCATCACTTAAAGCCAGATGAGATTGTGGCCTCAACATTAAACCTATAACGATAAAACACATTTTTATCCAAGGACAGCAGTGGCCGTACTCATGCCGGTTTAAAAAAAAACAATAGAAGTAAGACTCAGTGGTAGAGTGTACGGACATCGCATTGATCGAGGTGGGTTCGAATCCCACAATGTGCCTGAGCTTTCGATAACGGAAAACATCGTGATGAAACCATAGAATGGTAACAAAGCTTTTTCTGAAGCTCGCCTTACTCCACGGTCAAACTTAGCGTGTTACCATCTTAAGCCGTATCGTCACTTATTATCAAGTGAGATTGTGGTTAAATTTTACAACACATAAAAAATAAAAAGATCTTGTAGGCATTCAATAAAAACAGTATGCTAGTAGGACATTTTCAGATACTTGGCATTCATGGTGAAAATTTATCTTCAAGCACTTATCAGTTTATTACTGGAGCTGCATTTAAAATAACATAACATATAACGATTAAAAAAATATTAGAAAAAAAAAATTCAGTATCGTATGACGTGGCTAAACCATATTTAATTAAATGGTAAATTGATATCGAAAGGAACATAAGTGCATTCAACTGGTGTTAATAACTAAAAATAGGTAATCAAAATGTAAAGGAAAATCTGCATTAAAAACCTAATTTACCTATATTCTAAACGGCATATTTTAATGAGACGTTCGAATTTAATTATTTGTAAAATTATGTGACTTGTTATTATAATGCATATTTATACCTATTGCATTAAAACTTATCGAACGCTAAAACAACTCTAAACCACAGTCGAAGCACAGATGGCGCGTGGGAGGCGAGCAGAGAGTTTCCTTTTTTATTCAGAGACCATTTTTTATTCTTTGTAGGTTTTTTATAGTATGAAGGCAAATTCCTTGGGAAAGTGGGGATTCAAAGAGAGCTAGGGAACAGAGATATTTCTTTGGAGATTTTCCTCTTTGGGACAGTTCGGCTGGTGGAATACTTCCAGAATGTTTCCAGAGCTTAATAACTCGTTAGTTATATCTATGGTATTACAACTGTCAACGGCTACGGGAGCCGCTTACCATCAGCCGGACCATATGCTTGTTTGCCACCATAGTTCAGGTTACCTTTTTTTAATTCTCTATAGGTTTCAACGTTTGCTAACAATTTCACGTGATGTTAAGTGACGATGTGGCTCAAGACGGTTTTACGCTAATTAGTTAACCAGGCGCGTAATTACCCGCCATTATGCTATGTTTTCATCACCAGTTTCCCTTTACCGAAAGCTACCCATTAAAGATTCGAATTCACGTCGATCGGCGCGATAACCTTACATGGTACCACTGAGCCATTATTGTTTTTTTTTTTGTAGTAGCTAGGCACATTGACGGCTTCCATTGGCAATACCGCAGTCATGCCAGCCTGCAAACTGCTTTATTGCAACTTTAAGTGCTCAAAGCGCAGGTTTTAAATTTTTTATTATTATTAAAAAATTATAACAAAATAACACCTAATAATGTTCTATCGGCTGTTTGTAATTATTATTCCCAGACAGTTTCCTGTTCGAGTTGACTCAGTACGGTCTAGCTAATAGAACTGATATCAAACGTTTGTTTTTACTGTTTCAAATGTCAAGGTTTCCCGTAGATATTGCGAATAATGTGTTATACCGCTTGTAATGAAGTTACATAGTGTTCTAAACTAGCATACGATAACTAACCTTAAAACAGACTTTGTGTTGCGTTTCTGCGGATAGTAGGGGTTTCAGAGCTGTTTGGGGGAAGGGGAGTGTAATGTGGTAGCCGCTTACAATCAGGCGGGCCGTATGTTTATTGCCATCTCTGTTGTATAAAAAACCATTTATAAAGCAACTGTTGTAAGTAAGACTTTCGATATTTCATATCATTTTACCGAAAACAGTTCTTCGGTACCGTTATAATTTTAAACACGATAAAACAAACAGCAACACTTAAAAGGGACAAACACATACATTTATACGATTTAGCCTGCGAGATTATGCTTTGGAATACATTTACATTACCCACAATTAATACAAGTCCTGATTTTCGTAATGATGATGTTCATTGAGTTGGCCTAGCAGTGCGATGACCAAATTTGTATGTACAGTACAAATGGTCGATAGTTCGATTCCCGCTGTTTTTTTATTTTTGTTTTCTTAAGGTTTCAATTCAACCGCGTATTTAACTGCACACATGTTTTTTTTTAAATATACATCTTAAGTGGCAAATAAACATACGGGCCGCCTTATGGTAATCGATTATTGTAGCCTATGGATATATCATATTTATAGAGAACATCAATAAATGTCGAATGTGTTGGCCGCAAAGTTATCGTACCGTAATAACCCATATTAGCATACGAACCTTTCCATCTCGGTCTTCAAAAGTCAAGAGTATCATCTTATATGTAACAGGTCCTGTCTGAGACTTCTTAAAGTTCGTTATACACAGCTATATCATGCTGTATTCACCTCAAAGTACTCCAAATGGAACGTACGCCAGTCTACAGCCTACGTTCTCCTTAAAAAACTTATCTGTATAATCATACGAGGAGCGATTTCAGTTTACATTTATTACAAAATAATTCTCACAGAGTTATTTGGAAGGGACTTATCGGTGCAATAAGATTCCTCGCAGGTGGGCTAATTCATTATAAGTGTAAAAATGAAGCGTTTCACAGAAATTCACATGGCTACGTCGCGTCACTTGTTTCTCTTACGACGTTTGTCACTAGATGGCGTTAAATGTTATATAAAATATCTATTGTTGTATTTTCTTATACATACAAAGAGATCTGAGTAGTTGTTATTTGAAATGAGCTTGTCGAGTTGGTTCGGTGAGTTGCAAAATCTATCTTCTACTGTTAAAAGGTTCCTTTTAGTTACTGTTGCAACATATAGATCTTATTTTGGTAGCCGATATAACCAATAGTAGAACACGTGGCACCCAAACGGCCACGGTAAAGCTGTAAATCCCATCAGCGGCTCTAGTTTTAAAGCCCCTAACAATTCAAAAAAAAAAACCACCCAAACGAGCTTCTGGCGGATTATTCCTCATGTGTATGGTGGATGCAGCCCTCCCTACAGGATCCTATACTAGTCGTTATAGTGTTTTCTTTGTTTTAAACTTTAGTAAATTTTTTTTTTATAATAAAGAAATGTATTAGATCCATTTCCATTATCACCACAGAGCGCTGGTGGATACCTACTTCACCATTCATATTAGTAGCGTAAAAAAAAATTTTGTTAAACTTCTTAACTTCCATAATTCAAAGTAAACAATACATCGAACGACCACCCGAGTTGCATTCAAGGGATCTCAAACTAAACACATTTCCATTTAACCGACTTAGTTAATTTTAACGAGAATGCAAACACAACGAAACGTATCATTACGATTGTACTTCTGTAGGTACAGTCTTATACATTTATTGAAAATTAACAAATCAAACCATTGTTCGTCGAAACACCATCGACGGGTCAGCATTTTTCTCCTTCAGTGCATTCAGTCAGCGGTTTTACGATGAGTCAGATACGTGTTCTAACGATGCTGGAGTATTTATTTATTTTATAACATACTAACTTTCACCAGTGACTTTGATCCCGTTATCTTCAAAATGAAACGACAGTGCGCTATCTATTGTACAATGCTTCTACTAATTTCGAAACCTTCATCGCAAACGGAATTTGGGGGAATGAATGGTACAGGAACACACAAGCGACAAACAAAGAAATAATTCATTCATAAATCATTAGTGTAAATGGTCTTTAACCAGCTAGCTACAACGGGTGCTTGTTAGCGTCGCAAAAGCATTTATTTTTTACCTAGGTACTCACCAAACCAATACGGAGGTGAGGCACTGACTATAATTAAAAATAACTTTTATTAGACATTGGCTCTGAAACATAAATGGCCCACCGCCCAGTTGGCGAATACAAATTTTCTAGCGTCCTCGAAAAATCGAATTGTTTAACGAAAAATAGTTAGGATGCTACAAACACTGCACGCGACAAAACGTGGCAAATGGACTACAAAACCATGATAAAACAAATTGACACAATGAATTAATAAATTAATGATTCAATTATAGTAGTTAAGTCAACTATATTTTGAACCTCCAGTACCCATGAGGGAGCGTTATCGCCAACTTTGAGAAAGATGACCTTTTCAAGCCAAATAGAAGCTATGGTAAACTCCGAAGTTAAAAAAAATTTATTTGCTAGTTTTACATAAAACATATGTATCATTGATTTAAAAATATTCAATAACATCAAATATCACGTAGCAATTGTCATCAATATCAATTTCCCTGACTCTTCACAGTGATTTACACTTAAAAGTTAACGGTATTCTTAAACAACTTTCATCCCCTTTCCTCTTTTAATTTTTGAATTTTTTTTATACTATTAATTACCCATCCACAGTTTTAACTGCCAACAACCATGCCAAGTTTCATGTCTGCAAAAGATGCCTTTACAAAATCTCTTCCTCATTTTCAACTCCTTAAAAGTTTATTTTTTTTTAATTTCATTCCCATAGTGTTAATTATAATTATATTACCAAATATTTAGATTTAATACAAAATTATTACCGTACTCTTTCAATTACTAAAATGAACCTAAAATACACAATCTCAGTCGACCCCATACCAAGTAACCGGTCGTGATGAAGGACCACTTAACAAGTCCACCTCCTCCGGACGGTATAAAGTAAACAAATCGCTTCGTATCAATTACAATAAACAAATTTATGAATATAACACATTATTATTATTGAAAATTAGAAATATGCCATCGTATTGGAAGGAAACAACTGTTTAAATATCACCTATGATTCTAGAATACATTTAATTGTAAACACGTCACAGACTACTCTGCATGCCAAGAACTCCGTCAAAGTGACTCGCTTCTTCTTGACCATAGTGGACAACTTCACCAGAAATTATGTTACTTTAGCTCGAAAGTGGTAAATCTAGATAAGGGACTGAACGTAAGTTTTGCTGTTGAACAGATTTTCAACACGAGGGTGGTTGCTAACCAGACGAGCACTGAAAAATGCCACTATTGTACGGTTTCATCGCGATAAATAATCAGATTCACTGTAGGATTGGAACTCCGATCGACAGATGTGACGACCGAGTCTCCTATTACTAAGCTAACACTTCAGAACTCAAAACTGACAAAAACAGATTAAAAAAGAGACGAGAAACTTTTTAAAATGAGATACGCGGATAGCCTTACATACTGCGTGTTAGTTAAACAATTAATACGATGTATTGCTGTCTTTCTCCTTCTCTCCACGTTATATATTTCTTCTCTCTCATGTAACGAAATGTGCCAAATCGTGATGCGTCCTTGTAATTTCACTCTCATTTCTCGTCAAATTATCGAATCTCCGCCTAAAAAGTTTCACTTCCAAAAAAAAAAGAACATTTATAAACAACTTTTTTAATTAAAAACCTAATTTCGTATCTCTATCCACCCTAGCAATGGATGATGAAAAATATATTATATCGTTATCATAAGCAAATAACCAACATAACTATTTTATTTGAATGTACGTAAGTGTACCGTCTAATTCGGTTGTTACTATCTGTAATATCATATTCGCAATCTCTTGCAACTCCGATAACTAGCCCTGCCCTAGGTTAGTATTGTGATGTTATTCTATCGATAATATTGTCGATAAGATTAATTATATTATTTTTAGACGTTTGCACGTTGAAGTGGCAATTTTTGTGATATCGTAAATCTTCGATACAATTATCGATTAATCCTCTGCTTTTGAAATGAAATGTAAATATCAACATTCAATCGACAGATAAATTTATAATTCGGAGTACTTCTTCTAGTTTATAAGTATACTAGCTGTTCTCGCGTCTTCGTCCACGTGCTTATATTTCGTGAATGAAAAACAGCAACTAAATAAAAACCTCACCCTACGGTATTTGAACCGTATAAACTTTGATAATACCCAACAAAAATAATTTTAAATGTTAACCGATGACACAATTTAACCATTATACCGGTATTATCTAAAAGACTTAAAGACTGACTACTATGCTCGAGGTCATGGGTTCGTTTCCCAGGTCAAGCAAAGTGTTATTGGGGCTTTCTATGAAATTCTCAGTAGCAGCTCGGAGTTTGGCTTTGTACCCGATTAATGGCAATAGATTCGTCCCTATTACATGGGACCTAAAACATACCCGGCGAACTGTGGGTGTACTTTAGTACACCTCTGCCTTCGGGGAATACAGTCGTGATGATATATATATATATATATATATAGACATAAAAGAATACAAAAATATTAAGTTTTGCAGCCCTTTACGAAAAGGTAAGTTAATTTAATAACTTTATTTTTAGAAACCATCATTTTCCAGTGAATATATGACATTAAATAAGCTCTATAAAAAAACTTATTATCTCGACTCGAGTTACTGGCATAAAAGTACCGAAGTGCAGATGTAAAGGGTAAGCAGAAATGTGTGTGGATCAGCAAAGAGTTTAATATATCATCGTTGAAAAAACTTGGAAATCTCACCAATTCAAACTTATACAATAATAATAGGGTTTTACCGCAAAGTAACTTTATAGAGTTTATTTATAATTTAAATATTGTTTTTTTATTTCTCGTGTAAGTTTTTTTATATACCAATTTTTGCAAGAATGTGAACCTTGCATTTATAGATTTAGAAGTATGTTCGTAACTTCTTCGTTTTCCTTATAATCTAGGAATTCATAGACAAGGAAAAGAATTCAACGCGCACCTTTAGACAATTTTACTTTAATATTTTATTTCTACTATCTGGGCTGCTATTATATTTTTATAATAAAAATGCTAGTAAAATAACATAAGAGTAGAGGCCCGTGACCAGTTTCTTACAAAGTACTTTTTTTTTGAAATGTTAGCAAAAAAATTATATTCAATGATATTGTTTTTTAAATGTTTATTTAATAATAATTAAAATAAACTTTAAATAACATATAGCTAAGATTTTATATAATATGTCATCCAAAAAGTATCGATAAGTAATATTAATTCTATGGTTACATCACTACGTACAGTGCACTTCCCTTATCAGAGACCTAACGTTTTTAATACTCGCTACAAATATTTTTATATTACCATAGACAAATATGTCGCAGTAATCTTTACTATGCGTGTATTTATTCATGCATATGTTTGCTAAGTTAATATTTCAAGAGGTAAAAGGAGGTAGATATAAGACTTGTCTAGTATAGTAATAAATTGAAACGCGTGTTATATTAAATATAGCTCTAGGGATGCAAATGGAACGCGATAGCTCAGTGTTCGAATCTCTCGTCAATGTATTCAAATATACAATGTTACAGAGAAGTTAATTTTGATTAAGAAATATTAATTGGACGTTTATACAGTATTATACAGTTTTGTACGTTTCCCACTTGAACGTTCAAGTTTCTTCAAAATGATTTCCTTAGACATCTATCGCTCATATTAAATGCAGTTATAATAAATAGACGACAAGTAGAAACTTGCCATTGGATTTGAACCCGGGGGAATCAGATTGATTTTCCAGTTTTCTAATCTTTGGAACAATACGGCTTTGATATAAAATTCTAAGTTTTAATATTAAGAACTGCACCTTATTATACTTTTAATGGCATCTCGTAAATTCCAATTCTACCAGTGTCTATTCACTCCTATTTGAACCACTTCAAAGATCCAGTAATAAAATTTTATATAATTTTGCTCTTCCAGTTGAGACTACTGAAATATACAAACACAACACTTATACACATAATAAAATATAATTAAGTTAGTTTTAGCTGTTTTGGTATGTTAAAGTTGTATTTTGTTAATACTTAATACATATAACATTTACCAGAGTATTGACAAATAATAGTCATGTGCGAGAATTGAACCCGCGACCTCTGAGCTTAAAAATAGAGCTCACTACCATTGCGCCAAGATTACAAATGGAGAAAATAGATATTTGAACAAAGGTGTACAAAATCAAATAATCTTTAGTGATCGTTTTCTTCATACTTGACATTGGTAAAATAATTACTTAATTATGCAGAATGCCAACATAAAAAAAATTGTTAAATTAAACTGTATTTGTCAGTCAGACTTTGATTAAAATTGTAACGTTGATAATCTTTTTTTTGTCTCGTCCAAAGATAATTTTTTTTTTTTTATTGATCTATATATGTTCTGTTTATTCAACTGATGTCAGTCTTGTCGTGCATTATCAAATAATCACCATTTAAAAATACATAACATCGTAAAACTTATAAAAGGGGTTGATTGTTACATAAAGTGGACGATTGAGATAACAGACGCAATTCTTGGTCATGTCGTACGTTTTTTGACCTCAAACGCTTACTATGTTTCTCATATAAAAAATCCAAGTAAATATTATGTTACTCGAAATGTATATGCTACTAATCTTACTTTTTTTATAAATGTGAAAGTTTGCATGTTTGTTACTCAATCACGAAAAACGACTGAAGAGATTTGGATGAAATTTCGTATACATAATTTATAACCTGGTTTAGGATACTTTTATCCCAGTAAAGACCTAATTATGAAGTCCACGTGGACGAATTCAGGGCCAGAAGCTAGTTTAAATATATGTTTAATTCTGTACAAGTTTTGCAACGTTTGATCACAATCTCAGCTGATCAAAGTGCTACCATGTTCGGAGGCCACATCTAACAATGTGGGGTTTTGGTTATGGCGTAGTGACTAAGCCCGTGCTTTCCTCGTGTTTTTTTTTTCTTTTTTTAACGTGTAATCTTCTTTAGCCCCGTTGAGCGCTTTTTGCTAGGGGAAAACTTATTGGTTCGCGTTTCGCGTCACCGATGACCTCGACATGCTCGTGACGTATTGCGCTTGCATCAGACTAGCGATGCCTAGTACAGGAGCCTGTGTACATATATACGCATATATATACTAATACATTGTATATACTCAACTGTAACATATGCGTGTTTGACTTTTTGGATGGGTACAGTCGTGATTTCGCGTCACCGACATGCTCTGCAATAATTCACACTACAATTGATTTCAACAATTGTTTTAAGTTTTCACTTCTGTCGGCAGTCCTCTGCGATTTTTTTTTTTACTGTACAGGTACTGGAGCCTCAGACGATTTAATCTTTCGAGAAGAGGCTTTTGTAAGTCAGAAGTTATGGAAAATTTACTGGCTGGTATAACGTGTCTAAATTATTTTGAGAGTGAAAAAAATACATTGACAGCGTTTATATGCCGCGTGTGTTCGCCGCCTTACGGCCGTTAGCCGAGAGATGGGAGCGATGCTCTCATATAAAAAAATATTATAAATTACAATAACACACGCATTATCTATTAGAACAAGGTATGGTCTGTGCGAGTCATATTTCTTTCTTACATTTGAGGTCATTCTGATAATCGTGAAGAGTTGCAGATGAGCGGCGTACAACAAAAACGCGATCGGTTAATTAAACGATAAGATATTACCAAACCCAGTAGTGGGCTTCAAAAAAGCGACTAGAGTTGAATTGGTTGTTAAAATTTAAAAAGGAAACTTTAGTAAATTTGTATACAGCGTGTTTGAAATTCAGCCACATCGACTGTTAGCAAATTTTACTAAAAATGTATCATAAGTCTAAACTGCATCTATGAATCGTATGTACTATTTAATAATGCGTTGCATACTGTTTGTATGTTTCGAATATATACATATGCCAGGCCATGTCCGCTAATAATTTCTATGGAAATAAATAAAACTATATAATTCAGTTTATCCCATAAGCGATACGCCAGCGTGATTGTATAACGCATTGACCCAATAAATGAGGCACGTAAAATTACGAAACTTTACAAAACCGGAAACTGCTTATAATCCTTTACATAGCCATGTATATAATATACTGTGTTGAGGTCCCATCCAATAGCGTCAAAGGTCAAAGTTGAAACGTCCAATCGTAACGCGTTCCGTGGTATTCAAACTATGTAGGCTGTATTCGAGAGTGAAAGTTGACCAATCACACGTGCCCGTTTAAATGTGTGTGTCATATGTAGGAATTTCTACGTGTGTTTATAATATGTGTAAAATAGAAGGTATCGCATTATTTACCAGATGTAATAGTTATTTACATTGAATCCATTGTTTTAGGGGTGAATAGGGACCTTCGCTGATATGTCGTAATAAAATCCGGCTTACAGATATAACATTTAATTAGTTTAAAGTGATCATAAGTACTTGCCTTCATCGTATATCTCTTATATCAAAATAAATTTATATACTTCAACTGCTTATAACCGACCCTTGCTATAAAATAACATACAATATAAAATGAAGTCATAAGTCAAATTTTGCATTTGTCCACGAATTTTTATGCTGTTTAGAAGATGTTTTGGAGTAATAAAATAATATAAGCAAATTGTATGGTATAAAGAACAGATGTATAGATCCGATTTGATAGAATTACCAATAGCGACTAATAATGAATAAACTTCAATTGTACATAATGGAAATAAATCAGTATTAATATATTACCATATAATTATTTAACCCTGACGAAGATAAGTAGTTAGACTAGAAACAATTTATGATCTCCAATTTTCATTTCCCAGTTTAAAAAGGCTCGAATTGTGCATTTAAGTGTATCATAATCTAATTATCAAAACGGTTCAATGAATAATTTTTTTATTTTTTTAATATTAGGTCTTTATTCATTGCTCAGGCCCTTGTTTAAGTATTGATGAATTTAAGTGACATTATAGTAAACAAACCCTCAAAATTCAATGTCCCCATTATAATTTTCAAATCTGTTAAGTAAGTGCGTAACTACATCACGAAAAACCCAACGAAAATTACATAATACAAAAAGTCATATAATTACTTTCATTAAATAAATTGTTCTAACGTAATAATTATTTTTATTACAGATTATATATACAACATATTTGTACAGCGAAGGACGGAACTCATCGAAAATGTAAGTAATTTACGTGTTGAATTACACATGTTGAAACTTTGATATATGTCGACATATTATGTAGGATTCACGACACGCATTCCAATGATTCAATCTCTCTATCGAACTACAATACAATAGTAATAATTTATGGGAGACAATCTCAAACACGGCCATTCGATCCCAAAGTAAACATGTACCATGGCCACTAAATAGTTGATATAAGTAGATATATATATATATTAAACAACCGACTACGAAACTACGAAAGTAGTGGCTCTGTCTATCATACGAAAGTCAACTTTTACAATCAAATCTACTATCAATCAAATTTAATTTTTACTTCTGTGTTGCGGTTTATAGTTCTCAGTTGGCAATACACAATGGCAGCGAGCCATTTCAACTCAGTTCTTAGAATACCTAATTTGTAACCTCTGTTTGGACTACACTGACTACCCGATATCAGATGTACGTAATAACTAATAATATACCCAACGCGACCATACATCTTGTTTTCAGGCAGTCTGTCCTGCTTTCGCAAACAAATCAAACGATAATATAAATAAATACAAAGTTTTTGACTCTGACGGTTGATTTTCTATTAAACGAAACAAACAATTTCGTGCTAACCATCTCAAGTGTACGAACTTTCGTATAATTATAATTATTGACTACGTTTTATGTCTGTCTAGAAGTAACGCACATGGTCGAAGGAGATTTTTCTCAAACGAATAAAATATGAAACAGCAAAGTATCGCACTTTTGAAATCAATTTTGATTATCTAGACCAACATCAACAAATCATCTAATTCTTTTGCATTCTTACTTGATTAATAGATCCAATATTTTAATATAGATTAACTCCGCCGACAAATAGAAGACATGCGATTAGACGTTATATTAATTCTACTTATTAGTAGTTTAGTTAAAAGTGTTACCATGTACTCATTTTTTTTAAAATATGGTTTTATAAAAATTTAAATTATTATACCTACAAAAAAAAATCTGAAACTTACATAGTCTCTAAATTGAGCCATTTTTTAACATCTGTTTAAATTCATATCTTTAAGGTTCCGTACCTCAAAAAGAAAAAGGAACGTTGTCCGCCTGTCTGTCAAGACTCTTTTTCTCAGGGTCTTAGGAGGTATCAAGTTGGAATTAATATCAAATACTCAGGTCTGAAATCCCTTAGAGCTATGAAAAAATCAAACTTCTAAGTCAACGCTATCAAAACATACGGTTGTTAATATGGTTATTTTAACACTCGCAAAGGGAATAAAAGCCTATAGGGTACTTTCAGTTGACCTAACTTAAAATCATGAAATTTCGCAAGAAGCAATGTCATAGAGCACAAGTAAAGGACAAATCCGAAAAGCATAAATTTGTAATTACATCACAAAATAAAATTGCTATTACAAACCTATTTGCAGTTGGTAAACTGACCGCGGCATATGTTGATGTATCGGGACACCAGTTTTCCAACAGTAAATTTAAGGTTGTCCCTCAATATAGTTTATCTTTTCGTTTAAATTGTTCGTTGCTTTCTTCAGTAATGTTACCTAATTATTATGGTGAATGTGGCTATATAATTACGAAAGCAACAGTGTGCGAGCCTGACTCGCACTTGGCCGGTTTTTTCTTTGTAGAAGTTTAAGTACAGTACAATCCATTATAACGGCGACCACCGCGAAATTGTCAATCCTCCGCTGGTCGTCGCTGTTATGTCCGAGCCTCTTGGCAGTTGGATACACACTGGCGAATCCCGAAACGCGACAAGCTAAACGAGAGTCACTGTAACAGAATTACCACCATGGGCAAGGTAATCGCGACTTAATTGGATACAAAAATTTACCACTGTTTAAGTGACTCTATAAAAACTTCGCTTCAGCAATCTTTTTCGTTCTAGAAATGGCAATTTCGATTTCGCGCTTACTTACGGCCGTAAGCTATTTGTAATAAAATAAAAAAAAAAACAGCAGATATAATTTAATATCTAAAACTTGAGCACTATCTAGCTTAGTGTCAATATTATCATATAAAAATGACCTGGGCCTTATCTCGCATTTAATTGGGCTGTATATCAAAAAAATTATAGGTGAATTAATGTAGATATTGTAGAATTCTGCAAATGTTTTCGTCTTTACAATCTAAATAAAGCTTATCATTCTATTGTTGGCTGGTGGTTAGTCAATGTCAAATTGATTATCTTCACGCCAGTTACGTTTTGGACGGTGTGAGTTGTGTTAGTGGATTTATAAATGAAGATTTTTTCAAAATAAATTCAAGTTTGGCCTGATTTACTTTATATAAGTTACTGCATGCTTATTAAAGTAGCTTATTAAATTAATATTAGAATAAATGCAGTAGAAATGAGAGCGATAAGAGGTATGTTAGGAGGGAAATTGAGTGACAGGATAAGAAATAGTGTGATAAGAGAACTTTGTGGTGTGAAAGAAAATATAGTTACATGGATTGAGAAAGGGATGCTTAAACGGTTTTGGTATGTAGAAAAGTTGAATGAAAGAAGAATGACTAAACAAATATACAAGGCAAGTGTGAATGGGAGTGTTGGAATAGGAAGGCCTAGACGAACGTATCTCAATCAACTCGGGAACGTTCTGAAGAAACATCAGGTCAAGAATATACTCTAAACCGACGAGACTGCGTGAAAAGCTTGATGAATGTTGAAGCAGTGAAAGATGTATGCGGACCGTAGTAAGTGGAAGGAAGTAGTCTCTGCCTACCCTGTTGGGAGAGAAGCGTGATGAAAATATATATATATTTAGAAAAAGGACTTATTTTAAATGCAGATCCTCAAAAACTTGAATGAAATCAATTGTTTAACTGCTATCACCGTGGGAGCAACAATTTTAAATCTTTCTTCTATTTCATACATGTCAGTGGACAGTTTATCAGTACTAGCGATCGCCCTAAGGTCGAAATTCGACCAGCGACTTTTTGATCATAGACTATTTTCTGTCATGAACCTAAACAATGAATATTATCTACATCACTTGCTGTCACTTTTCATTGAGTGACAGTGTCAATATTTTGGGGTGTCTAAGTTCAATGGCACTGGTCAGTTTAGGATTCGCAGTATTAATTTATTTCATTGAATACATTAGTAACAGATATTATAGATAAATTTTAGCTTTTTGCACTCCTTCTCCATATAAACGATGCCAAATCTGAGTCTTCTGCGCACACAATATGCTTAAAAAAGGGGTAGAAATTTTTTCTTCGCGTATTAATATATGATTATAGGTAAAATAAATATAAGTTACTTTGATCTATACTAATATAATGTATCTCAAGAGATTCCCTGTCTTATGTTTGTTTGTTTGATCGCGCTAATCTTTGGAACTGCCGATCAAATTGGAAAAAGTATTTTTGCATTTTATGGTTTATTTATTAAGGAAGGTTATATGCTATATATATTCACGCTATAATCCTAAGGAGTGGATCAGTAACGATGAAAGTCAAGTAATCTGGCAAGATGTAGGCAAGTGCGGGAAGTAGACTAAACGAGTGCGTTGACGGCAGTGGCGTGGTAGAGAATTTATCGCATGAACCGTAGGAAATTGCTGTTGACAATTGCTTAAAAGGTTCTAACATAATTCACAGTCTTCACACTTTTTTTAGGGGCTAAGTAGTAATCAAAACATGTATATGAAAAACCGAAAAAAATTTCACTTGAACAAACTAGCGGGCACATGCTAGTAAGATATTATTTATTAATTAGGCAGGTTTATCGTACTTTTGCAACATTCGAAAACGGTTTTCGATATAGGTTACTACAATTTTTATATAAAACCGATAACGACCGTGTATATCATATCGGTACAACATTGTTTCGTATAAGATTAATAATTAAGTTAAAATTGTTTTTAAAATGCATTAAGATAAAATAATATAAGACCAAAAGGTTTTTACAGTACACTAAAATCTTTGTACCAAATTGATAAAGTGAGCTGTAAAGAGTTACAGATCTCTCGCTCTACTTGGGTGAGTCCATCTGATGAAATACCTTCATCCTGCAGAAGATCGCAGCTAGATCATCTTGAAGTTAATCCCGCGGTGAGTAGGGTTTCTAGAGCTCCTTGAGGTAGGGGGGTTCAAGGTCGTAGGTTCAAGCGCTCATAGGCCATGGTAGTCACTTATCATCAGGCAGGCCGTAAGCTTGTTTACCACCTTTGTAGTATAAAAAAAATGAAAAGCAGGTCTGTTGTAATTAAACAATTACTAATCACTCATGCAATCCTAGTAAGGTTTCAACTTTCCTTAAGCGAAACGTGATCTCACTGAACTGACTAATCGTCGTTGGAAATTTGTAGCCGTATTCTAACCCTTCCAGGGTCAGGGTCTTGTACAATAACTGGCGTTGGTACGTAATAATACTAAATTTCAACATCGATCAAGGGCGTTTAGTTCATCGACAAGCTAAAAAAAAGGTCGTCCGGGAAAGTACCGACGAGTTGTACTAATTTTTTTTAAATGGCATCTTTTATCTTCTGTTATACCAAGATTATTGTTCCATTATCTACAATCCCTGCCTGCCACATTCACCGGTCAAGAAACCCACATATCTAGATCTTTATAAAACTGATGAATTTAGGCGTTGCGACGCTTTGGTCCCAACGTTGGCAGTGTGGAGCCGAGTTCCTTTTTTTTAATAGACAGACTGGATTATTTCAAAGATTCATGTTAATACATGGATTACAACTTTTCGTTTACAGTGTTCTACGCTTGCGTTTGACTACACTCTCATTTGATGTTAAGTGATGAAAAAACCAAACCTACAAGAACTGACCTTCAAGGCCAGCTGTCGAAACACAACAATAAATGTTTTGCGACATATTTTCAACTTGGTGCTTTAGAAAACGTGGTTTGTCTTACAGTAGTTTTATCACGATTTTCTTTTCTAAATTTTATATTAATTTTAGGATTTGAAATCACATCGAATGACGCGACAACAGAGCTGGCTACAACTGAACTATCATACCTTAAAAACCATGCCCAAATATAGCAATCCCAGAGTCTATCCACTCAATTATCTCGACCTGTTTTTATATTAATAAATTCATATTAAAGATACTAACGCAACAAAACCTAAACTAACTGATAAGTTATCAAGTAGCCTAGGTCTTCGATAAAACGCTAAATTTACTATAAAAAAATCCTGATAACACTTGGCTATCGCTCGGTGACTATATGTGTTCTGTCTAATTCTGGTTAAAATATTTCATTTGCAATTCACATTATTTAAAAGGAGTTTAGGTTCATAATTAAATTTGAACCCAGCGTTGAAAATATTAAAAACCAGTCTGATTCCTTATTTTACCGTGATCGGTCAAAACCAAAATAAAAAGAAATCTTTATTAATTTATTTATTTGGAACGCCAGTGGTCAGTGTCTTAAATGCAGTCACATTAAAAAAACAATTTGAAAAATAAAATACAATTGGGCACAAATGAAAAGAATACAAATAAAAAAAAAGTTATCACAGGATTATTAGAAATTACTTCAAATAACTAGTTATATATATACAAACTGATAAAATAAGAAAAAAAAACTTCTATTTCAGCTATACATAAAAAATGTAAATCACTAAACGTTAATATATGAAAATCAAAAAGAAAAAATTACATTTTTAAATCATCATTAATATGAATAACACATGAGATTAAACTTTTGCAAGAACTTTATTTTATCTTAGCCACTCTGCTATATTATTCCTGAATACCGCATATGCATCCTTAGGAAAGGTCTTGCAGTAAAGTTTATTCAGTTTAGACTCTAAGAAGGCACTTATGAACGTCAAAACACAACCGCATCTTTAATCGTACCGTCACTAAAAGTTGGAACTGGTTTTGATCGAGCACGGTAGTCTTTGCCGTACCTTGGAGCTATAGAAGCATGTCCAATATGTTCCCTCCTTCATACGGCATTGGGTCCTTGAAATGTAACGTGAAGAGAAAAAAAAACACTTTACTGGTATAGGACATAACAATTTTGTTCAACCGTATCTCGACCACCATATACTTGGTATAACACCCGCCATAGTGGCACGTTTTTTTACCGTTATAAGTTTAGCGTAGACGATGAGGTCCAAGATGGTAGCATGCTAAGCTTAATGGAAAGACTGGCTCTCAAGTGCAGCTGCAAGAACCACACCTGTTGGTGTTTGGCGTCAGATTTTCAACTTGAGGGTGGTAGCTAGACAGGCGGGTATTAGAAAAACTCCTACCACCATGCTATTGGTTTCTTCACGATCCCTTAACCGGTCGTCCAGGCTCATTGCAGGGATTCGAACTCACGTCGTTTACTTAAACTTCACGTACGTAACTTAAATTTCTGTTTTTTTTTTTTTTCAATTTTTATATAACTAGATTTATCAGTACTACTTACTCCCAAAAGTTAAGCCGTGATGATACATAATCTATGTCGCTTCTGAGAAATCGTCTTGAAAAAACCAATGTAATATATAGTTGTACGTTATCTATTTTTATATTAATTTCATTACTTTATATGACTAATGCAATGTAAATTTGAAATGCACTTATTGCAATGAAATACTAACCAATTAAGCAGTTTTTTACTTAAACGTAAACTTCTATCGTGCCCACAGATTTACTTTAATCATTGAAGGCTAACTTTGTCGTGTTTTTAGCACAATGGGTGAAAAATATTAAGTTATTTTTATTTTTATGCCAAAGAAGTATATGTAAGCATACCAATCAGTTGCAATGTTATATGAATAATTATGTTTGAGTGTATTTTGTTACAAAAACATGCTTTCGTAAGATTAAAAGTATAATAATAATTAACCCCTATATACAAATGTGAATAAATAAGGATTAAAAGCAACACCTTTCTATTATATCCCTTTTATGCTGAACATATTACAGTGAATACATACCGCGTGACAAATAGTATTCATTCGAATTCAAAGGACATAGGTCAGCTATCTGTTTGGTCTAACTCATGAACTTTTTTATTCTGAAATATTTTTGTCAGGTTTTTCTTACGCTTCCAATATTGCCGTTAACGTTTACAACTAAAAAAGAAAAAAAAAATCAACTGAAAACTAAACCAATATAGGATTAACTCGAGTTTATAATTTTGACGTTCGTTCATATTTAAGACCATGGACGTAGCCAGGTAAGAGCAGAGGGCCCCTACAAGCAAGATGTTGTTAGTAAGCGTCCGGTCGGAGTGCACATGAAACGAAGAATATTTATGATATATTACGTATGGGGGATGGTCTTACAATTAACGTGTTTGCTCCTTCCTCGTAATATTGGGCCCTTTGAACGAGATGTAAAGAGGCATTTCAGCAGGCCAGTATTACGGCGACCACTGTTGATAGAATCTGTCGCCGATGCTTTTTGAACTTTACTGTACTTGCCATAAAGGGTAATTTAGATATGATCAAAATAATATACAATACTCACGTCATTCTGGGAACAATTGAAGTCGACGGCAGCCCACTCGAGTATACTCGCAAGAGTACATATACCTTGAGTAAACCTTACAGCTTGGTAGGCACAACTTCGAAAAAAAGGTCAGCAGTAGAATCCAGTTAGGTTGAGCAGCATTCGGGAAATCACGTCAAGTCTTCACATCGCCCATTTCATAATCTTTGAGGAAAGATAAAAGTTGGTTTTCTTTCTTGTTAAAAATTGTCTTTTGTTTAGTTTAGCTTGGGAGTTTGGTGGGCCCCACGATAAGTGACTTCATTACAAAAGAAGGCAAATTTTGTAGAAATATTATTATTATTATAAATATTTCATAACTACGTTTCTAACTTGCACCAAACCCGAGCTGTGTAGTTCCTTGAAAATGTTCGTTTTGTACCGTTTACTACATTTATCTTTGTCGCTCATTCACAGTCTCGTATATACGACAGTTTTAAAAACCATTCATACATTTTTTTCTATTTATATAACGTCATTTATATTAAATATTATTTTTGAATTAAACATATCAAGCCTAAGTGGTTTTATGTTCGAGATATGAAAACCGGAAACAAATAGGTAAATCATTGACAGTAATTTCGCAAACTTACAAACAAACTTCTAACTGGAATTTGAAACAGTTAAAATGGAAATCAAAGTGTACGGCAAGATTTGACGGTGACCGCCGATAATCAAATGAAGTATTTTATTGCCATTTTTATGAAAACCTCAATATAAATTGTACTAAAACACCATTATTAAGTAATTTATTAAAGACACTATATAAAATTATATTAACAATATTTATGTACAATTTTTAACAAAAAAGAAAATCAACTTAAATGTGTTTGAGAAGATTCCTGGTGTATATTCGAAGTTTACGGTACAATGCCAGTGAAATTAAAATGGAACCACCCTTGAGGTATCCCCTATGCAACGAAAAAATAATCAGCCAAATCGGTTCATAATTAAAGAAGTTATGGCTAAACATCCATTAAAAAATATACATTCGAATTGATAACCTCCTTCTTTGGGACAGGCAAATGCCACAAAAAAGGGAGGAGTATCGAAGTGTTGCTAGTATAATCTATATATTAATTCGTGAAGCAAAAGCTTTCTAACCCTTTTTAAGCGTATTGCGTGCACGGAAGAGTATGATATTTGGCATAGTTAAAGTTTATATGGAGAAAAAATGCAGAAAACTAGAACTTATCTATAATATCTGTTTCTAATATAATAAATGAAATAAATTAATACTGCGCATCCTAAACCGACCAGTGCCATTGAACTTAGACCCCCCAAAATATTGAAATATTCACTCAACGACAAGTGACAGCAAGTGATGTAGATAATACTCATTGTTTAGGTTCATGAATACTGCAAATGTCAAACAGAAAATAGTCTATGATCAAAAAGTCGCTGGTCGAATTTTGACCTTAGGGCGATCGCTAGTTCATTTAATTATTTATGCTATTCAGTAATAATTATTGGTCCGTCTTCTTCTTCTCCTAACATGGCGTAATAAAATTGTTACTGCCATTATCAAATGGGTATTTAATTCATTTCACAAAGTGCTTTGTTCTGATTTCAGTATTGTAACAAAATAATTTCTCAGAAGTCCATTATTATTATTTCTAAACCACTACACTTGCACACAATAACCAAGATATATTATTACCATTAATTAAGGTCATTTGTGGTGAAATACCACTCCTTGTGTTTCTCGAGTTGTTTAAACAGTATTTCAGTGCACATGAAAGCATATTTATTAAGTAAGATTTAGCACTCAAACGTGTAATAACAACAAGTTCCCGACACAGACTGTGAGTGCGAGTGTGTGCACTCGAACCTGTGTTTCAAACAATCTAGTTGAGGCGTCATCTCTAGTACATAATACCGCCTAAATTGCTCAATATAAAGGTCAAATAATGCAAATTTATGAATAAAAAATAAAAGCCAAGCCAGTCTATAGATATAGACAACTTAAAACTACAGTCACATCCAAGGTCCCTCACAGGTTAGTAATCTGAAGACGTGAGGACTGAACTTCGAACAAGAACACAATGCGGCCACTACGGTAGCCGTTTCTACTTTATGGCAGATATAGGTGTAGGTAATAGTGATCAAATCTTGTATAGGTTCTACAGCTTTAAAACAATGTACAGACTTCATGCGTTACATATTTATTATTACTAGTGTACCCTTTGGTGGAAATTCAACCACCATCATTACTGAAAGTTTGAGCAATATGAATTTACATTTTTACAAGATTTTTTTTCTACTCTTTTACTTTCGTTCAATGTTTATCTGAGAAAATACACTTTTATATTATGTACTATCAATACAAAAAAATAATTGCGAAGCAGTCATGAGAACTAATAGAAGTAATTATTATTAATATTAATAATAGAATGAAGAAAATATAAATATAATTCGAAATAAGATATACCAACTTTGTAAAATATAATTGTCTAACATAAGAAAATATTTTTTGATAATTGTTAATAAGTCACGTGAACATGTCGACGACGACTTACAGGAATTTACTTCGTATCCAAACCTTCCTATAGAAGTTTTCACTTGAAAAACTATTTCAATTTTTTTATATTTCTAACACTGAAAGTTTATCAATAGCTACTGAACAATAAAGGGAAAAGAAAATCGGATGACATACTCAGGAGAAAAAGTATTGAACTTTTTGAAGTGATAACTTCGTATGGGGTAGGTAAACCGCTTCGTAACGTAACGCGTTACGGCGCCATTAATAGTAGCATAGTTTCAGTCAATCCTAATAACATGCTCGTAGCCTAGCGGTCGTATACGTAATCCTCGCCGGCTTCCCTTTCTCTCATTCATTTTTTTTTTTGATTAGTTTAAATTATCACTTCTGTCGAGCGTCCCGAGACGCACAATTTTTTTTTGTCTTTGTCTATTCATCTGTTTATCATATTATATAAAGTGATCAATTCTTGTATATATATTTAAATGTAATTGGTTTCTCGGAAACAGCTCCAATTATTTCGATGAAACTTTGCATTTAGATAATGCTTTACATTCCAAGTTTACCTAGATAGGTGTTTTTCTTTTTTTTTTTGTTTATAAGACACCGAGCTGTGCTCGATCGTCCAGATATTTTGTATATAAAAGGATAACTGACTGACATATCAAAGCAAAGACCGAGAAACCGAACCGTGAAAATTTGCATGCGGGTTGAACCCTAAGATGAGTGAATGCGGGGGTGAAAGTTTTTACGAAAATTCGTCACGAGTGAAGTCATGAGGCACGCGGAGTATATGATATCTATATACTAATAAAGAAGATATACAAACAAAAAGATATTTTTTTTAATTAAAATTAAAATTGGAGATAAAGTTACATAATAATTGTTGCTATATCACTCTGCATTGCGTACGCGTGAAGTGTGTTGTAGATATATAAAAAAAACCATATGTATAATACTTTTTTGCAATCTACGCGATAAGAATTAGAATGATTAGAGAGTGCACTATCAAAGTGTTCGGTGCACGGTATATGTGCATGCTTTTTATGACAATCTATTCATATCTTCACGTTAGAAACATACGGGCGAAAATTAGAATCGATTTGTTCCGACTTACGCCCTTATTGTTATAAACTAGTTCTGACTTATGCCCTTACGTTCCTACGTCGCAGTTATTACAGCCATTTAAAAAGTATAATTAATTATATGTTTGTTTGTAGATTACAGAACATTCTTCTGGATCATAAGTGATAGTTTAGATTTTATTATTAGATTAGCTGTGCACGTGGCTACGCTCACGTGGACTACAGAATGCCCGAGCGAATCTTGCTCCCCCTCTATAAAGACAAAAATGCTTATTGTGAGACTTTTTTGTAGGTCTTTTTAATGCCTATAATTATGTAGTACATTAGATCAGCTATCTATCAGTGAAAGTCCCGTCAAAATCGTTTCAACCGTTTCGGGGATTACCCGGAACACACAGACAGACAGACAAAAATTGAAGAATGGGTTTTTTGTTATAGGTATCGTATACACTTTCGTATGAATTTAGTAAAAAGCTATTATTTTGACATTACAAACAGACACTTCAATTTTATTAATTGTATAGATAGCGCGAGCCTCGGTGTTAGATTTTTAAACTTGGGAGTGGTTGCAAGTCGAGGGAGCATTGAAAATATCTTGTTACAAATCATGTTATGTTTCGATCATGATAATTTTCTTCACCAAAGTACAGGCTTATTGATTGATTCGATTCAAGATTTTATTGTCAGGATTTCAATCTAATGAAGCGGCATCTAGACGTCTAGTATGAGAGAACATTATTAGTAGTTGTTATCTGTCCAATAGTACTTAAAGACGGACTGCCACTCATACGTTGAATTCTATTTATATAATAAATAATAAAAACTACATGTACATACAACTAAAAGATATCATTTTTATCTCATATGACCCGCTTTATAATCTCTACAAGTTTTTTTATTTGTCTGTTTGTTGCACTTTTTAAATAAACATTTTGCTTTTGTTTTCCATTATCACGACTTTAATATATTTTTATAGTGTAAGCAGTTGGAGATAATCTCTGATGAGGAAATTATTGTTTTAGCTTTACTAGAATAAAGTAATCTCTCCGGTACAAGCATAAGTAAGTAAGTCAGAACAGAGCGTTTCTAACTTACATTTATAAATATACTTAGAAGGTACAGCATTTTGTAACTGTTCAATAAAAACGTGAATGGAACCAAAATCAAAATATATTTTATTCAATTTAGGCCCCAAGAAGGCACTTATGAATATCAAAACACTACCACCGGTTCGAAAAACATCCCAGCCATCGAGAAGAACCGACAAGAAACTCGATCGATCGAATCCTAAGTAACCAAATTTTCAACTTCACTGCTACATCTCGTAATCCTTTGTCGTTCTCACAAAAGCCGTGTATGCATCTTCCTATAAATTTTATGACCTAGTGATTTAAACTACCAAAAAATTATCTTCTTCTGTATTCTTCTAGATATACTCGGGAAAATTTTCCAGCTACTTCGTTTAGGCTTGCATTCAGTAAAATTATAGAAAAACCAAACTGTATAATGTAGGAAGGCCTGCAGAGTAGGGCCCCAATGTCGCTTTCATGAGTCGCTTAGGGTTTCGCTCCAATGTGTAAAACCTCATTCGTTCTCTAAATGTGTGCCGCTCCCGGTTATTTTAAAGACAAAGATGCTTATTGTGGGTGTTCCTTAGAAGCTATACGTATACTCTCCTTGTTTTTTGTAGGTCTTTTTAATGCCTAAAATTGTGTAGTACATTAATTTGCTATATCTCTTATGTTTTACTCAGCGTAAACTATTTAGGCGCCCGAATTGATTCAATATGACCAGTTTTTTATTTTATTTGTGCGAAACCCTAATTCTTTTTCTAACATAAAAGTAGCCTTTGTTACTCCCTATAACATCAGCTATTTATCAGTGAAAGTTCCGTCAAAATCGGTCCAAATGTTTCGGAGATTACCTGGAACAAACAAACAGATAGATAGACAAATATTTAAAATTTTGGTTTTTTGTTATAGGTATCGTGTATACTTTCATATGCATTTAGTAAAAAGTTTACTAGAAGCGGCCCTAGCAAAAATGCGGGCAAACTAATACCGGCAGTTCAAAAAACGAAACTGTTAACCCAATTCGAAAACTATTTAAAACTCTTACTAGAAAAGCTAGATAAAAATGTATCTCTACTTACAGTTATATACGTAATCTGATCTACGGTTGTTGATAACTTCAAGCCAACGCGGTCACTGGGTGCCTATTGTCTATCATGTTTGCAAACAAATGCAAACGATTAAAAAAACACAGAAAAAATCACATAAAGCATCTTATTTTATTAGACGTAAGTGCGCATTTTGTATATCACAAAAGAGTAGTTATCTTTGTTGAGGTGCATTCGCGAAATGCATTAGAACTATGGCAGCGAATTCTGAAGAATTATTACGTACAACATATATTCACATTAGAAGCATAAGGGCGTAAGTTATAACAGATTAGTTCTAACTTACTCCCTTATTCCAATGTGAAGATATATATTTATTTTGTGGTATTTTTTTGAATGTCCAGCCATAACATTTTTATTTATAAACCAATTTAGATGGTTTGTTTTTTTTTTTTTGTTGGAAAATTGAATTTAGTTGGAAAGTTGTTGTTATAATACCTCAAGGGTAGTTCTATTTCAATTTAGTTGGTACCGGACCTTCTACTTCGATGATATACTAGGAACCAGGAATTCCTCAAAATCATCAAAGTTGGTTTTCTTATTATTTTTTAAGTTGTATAGTCTTGTTTCCTTTGTCAGTTCTCGCAAAAATAATCTTGATCAAAGTCGCCGGCAAAAGCTAGTATAACTAATTGCATCGTACACTTGTATATGTACATAAGTAGATGCATATAACAATATATTGTTTACTGTCAAAATGATTTATGTTAATGCCCCATTTCTATACGCATTACCTTGGTCTGATAAATGACTGATAAATGCAATTTCTATATTTAATTTATTAATTTTTTTCCGATGCCTGCATCTCTTTCTGAAGTACCCCTTACTTCATTATTACATATGAAATGGCCGTATGTATTTTTTTTTAATATATAGCTTTGCGTTAGACCAATAATATCTCATCTAAATATTAAGTGATGATTTGGCCCAAGGTAGTAACACGCCTCATAACTTATCCACACTCATACTATTAACAAATATCTGGGCGATCGAGTTTGCTCGGTATCTTTAAGAAGAAAAAAAAAGAAAAACATCTATATAGGTAAACTCACCATGTATAACATTAGGTATCTACATATAAAATTTCTTTTAAATCGTTGGAGCCGTTTCCGAGAAACCAATTACATATATACATACAATAATTTCTCAAATAGTTAGATTATATTTGATTTTTAGATTAGATTCTTGTGGCCTATCAATTGTGGAATGACTTATACTTTCCGTGCCCAAAATTTCATGCGATTTCATGTGAATTAACAAAAATATATAGGTGCATACTCATAAATAATATTTTTTACGATTTCTAAAAGTAATATTGAAAATTCTTGTAACCTATCAATTGTTAGATAATATAAGATTCCCGTGTAGACAATTTCACAGAAATTGGTCAAGCCGTTTTCAAGATAAACCTGGACATACAAACAGACGAACAGATATGCAAAAATATTTTAATGCGATATTCGTGATCAGTGTCTATTGGGTAATTTGGAACAAAATTATTATATGTACAGACATAAATACAGATTTATTAACATAGATTGTAAATATATATATATATATATGTATTTGCAATGACATTAATATAATTTGTCTATAATTAACAGATATCCACACCACACATGACTCGTTAACCGACACAGCAAGATGGTGGACAGCCAAACCCAGCACTTCTGCCTGAGGTGGAACAACTACCAGAGGAGTATCACCAGCGCCTTCGAGAACCTGCGCGACGATGAAGATTTCGTCGACGTGACCCTCGCTTGCGACGGCAAAAGCCTGAAAGCACACCGCGTCGTCCTTTCTGCCTGCAGCCCCTACTTCAGAGAGCTGTTGAAAGTGAGTTGTATTTTATATTTACAAGGCGAAGTGACAGAACTGAGCCGAGAGGTCGCGGGTTTGATCCCCCCCCCCCTCCCCATAACTGACTCTGGTGTGATGAACGTTACTTGTCAGTTGTGTAACGGGTGTTTAAATATTTATATCAGCTGTTTAATTATCATAACTCAAGCTTTGCTTAGTTTGGAATAATGGTCGTGTGTATTTTTTTGTTTTATCTGACTTTTACAGCTCCACCGTGGCTTGGGGGCGAGCGCTTCGTAATTGTAATGAAATCGCGAACTGGCTAATTTCCTTATCCGTATAATTTCGAGCTGAGTATTTATACATATATACGTGTTTCTGCATCCTGGGAGGAAAGAGGAAACATGTGTATATGTATTTAGTGATGTGTTATTTTTTGTCTAACTAACTGTTACAAAAGAGACAGAAAAATGGCTGCTGCTGGTAGGCCATGTGTGAAATTGTATCTCCGACCCCCCATATTAAAAAAAAAACAACAACAATGGCGACCGCCAGGAAATCAACAATCTATCGACAGTCACCGCTGTCATAGAAATTGAATGGGAATAGAATTAATGACTAAAAGTGACGGATATAATCAAATCATTATGATAGGTTTTTTTATACCACGATGGTGGCAAACAAACTTACGATCCATCTGATGGTAAGCGGTCACCGCAGCCTATAGACGCCTGTAACACATAACACGCGCGTTCTACATCGGGAGCGATCTGAAAGCGGACTGTCTGCGACCATATAGGTTCCAAAGTGTTAGGATGAACTCCCTGCCGATGGCAAACGGTGTGATGATGGAATGTGGCTGCTGGCATCATGTTAACAATTCCTCTGAACACAACTCAATACACAAGCGATAGAACACGCACAAGGAAGCAAAGTCTCTCCGTACACTTAAAGGTTCAACACCGTTTGTGAATTAGGGATTGTTAACAATTCTCACCATAAACATGCATATTAGTCGAGCTCAGCCTTGCCACCTCGCTATCATACATCTACTGAAAATGATAATAACTGTATATAATCGAATACTGTAAAACAACTTTTAATTTACTTTAAAAATAAATTGAGCCTTAAGATCAAGGTATCACTAGTGCTTTGCCGACCTTGAACCCCTACCCCAAAGAGGTCTGGAAGCTTTACTGACTACAGGAATATAACACAAGGTTAATATGGCCTTGCTTTTCTGTACTGGCAAAGTATTCCACAAGTCGGGTTGCCCCAAGAAAAGAGAAATCTTTAAAGATATTTCTCTGTGCTTCACAAACCTGACTTCTTTACAATAGTAAAAAGTATAAACTGATATATTTAGGAATGAAATATATATAAAAAAACCATGTTTGTCAGGTATTACCTTCTTTATAGTAATGGTGTAACAGTATAAACATATTTATTACACAAAATATTCAAAATCAAAATCAAAAATATCTTCATTCAATTTAGGCCCCAAGAAGGTAGTTATGAATGTCAAAACACTACCACTGATTCGGAAAACATCCCAGCCATCGAGAAGAACCTACAAGAAACTCGATCGGATTTATCTTCTTTTTTTTTCAATAGTATTAATATAATACAATAATGGCTAATGTAATCTATATATTAATACGTGAAGCAAAAATTTTCTGTACCTTTTTAATACTTACTTACTAATTAATATATTAAATTAAATAAATTAATACTGCGATTCCTAACCTGACCATTGCCATTGAACTTAGACCCCCGCAAATATTAATAACTATATAATTTAGTGGATGCACAGAGAGAGAGTCACTTCCAGACATCACTATCATTCACATAATGGTGCACCCTATAATAACCTTTTCACAGTAAAACCTGCTCGACATGGTTCTTGAACTTATTGTCTGGTAAATCAGTAATGTGCTTCGGGATCTTATTATGAAACCTAACACTATTACCTAAAAAACCTTTTATTATAATAAAATTCATAGACTAATGATTGGTCTCCAAGTTGCTAGTTGTAGTGCGAGTTACAACTAATAAATAATCTACTATTTATTATTATAATTTTTTTTAATTTTATAATAATAATAATAATAATTTTGTATAAAAAAAAAAAAGATCTCCGGTACCCGAACTATGCAAAGAGCCTGTGACTCGGGTACCGTAACAATAAAAGGTTCGTGTATGACATGGTGTATGATATGACGTTTATGTAATGGTTGGTTTTTTGGAGGGATTTTTCCAAATTAATGAGTAGTATGACAGGTAAGTGATCTGTGATAGAACTTTGTAAAACAAGGACAGTAGACGTTTTATTGGTTTTTAAGAGTGCATGATCTATACAATTATTTTGTCTTGTGGGGAACTGGTGAGCAGGAAGGAGGTCATGAGAAGCATTTAGAATGAGGTAGTCGTTAGATCTATAGTCTGTGTTACTTGATTTTATGTCAATATTGACATCCCCCAGCAAAGCGATATCTTTAAAATGTGATAAGCTTGCATAGATGTTATCTAAGCTATTACAAAAACTATCTAAGCATTTGATTGAGGGTGATCTATAGATTGCTATTATTGCCATATGTTTACTAGGTAAACAGATTAGACAACTAGCATCATTGAAATCTGGCTCATATACTTGACACTGTATGTCCTCGCTCACATAAATGACCACACCGTCATTTTGATTTAAGTGGTTTTTAGTTGAATAAGACGTATATCCTTCTATACAAGGAATATTAATTGTTTTACTAAGCCAACATTCTGTCAGGATAATTATATCAAATTTTGTGGGGAGGATTTCGAATAGAGTTATTAGTGAATCTATATTTTTATTAATGCTACGGATAGTTATGTGAAAAGTTTTTAATGATTTTTTATGTTGCTTTATATAATCTCCAATGCTATCAATATTACATAGATGGGAGGAAGCTATGTTAATAGCATCAAGCTCCCTATTTATATATTTTATATTTAGCATTTATGAATAAATAAAAAAAGAAAAATAGCGTTCCAAAAATATGTAAAATAACCGTTTCTTAAATCCTAAAAGCATTAGAGACATATTATGCACTATAGGTAATTGTATATAACTATATTTTGCTGCAAGAATAAACTTATCCAAATCACAGTTATTTAGTATTATTAATTGAAAGGTGTGTAGATAAGTAGATACATGAGTATTTATGTATAGGTACAGGTGTGAAAACAGTATTTTATTAGTTTGTGTGTTGAACTGTAATACAAGCAGTCCTTGTAAATATGTATGTTTTCCTATTTTACAATAAACAGAAATATAAAAACAATAACTCAACATTAAAGAAATTAATAGAAAATGATTGTTCAATAATACATATTGCTGATTCAGAACTAAATACTCATATGTATATAAATATGTTTTAAATAATATAAAAGTTAGAAAGAAACGAACCACGCGCTGGTCTACTTCACTTTTTTTGAGCCAGGTTTTATTAAAAGCAACTATATCTGGTATATACTCCACCACATGAAGCTGAAAAGCATCCATTTTAGTAATAAGTGTAAGTTTGTGTGTGCAGTGTAAGTGTTTAGTAATGTTTACATTTAGACATTGAATTTGAATAAACTTTCTACGTTGAAAATAAATACACATAAATAAGCATAATGTATAAAAGTTGATCAAATACAATGTCGCAGTTTTATAAACTATGACTTTGAAATATAAATATATATGTACATTCGGTACATAGTGTAATATTTGTAGTTGGCATAGGATATACATTGCTCATCGAGCACTAGAATATTAACAAAAAATATTATTCTTATGATAATAATGAGACGAGTCTCTCCGTGTAACATGATAAAAGTAAAGTGCAACTCAAAACAAACATAAACTGCGCACGCAGCATTCAATTCTACATAATCCATTATATCTAGTTCTATGAATTTCAAATAAATATACCTAGTAAAACTAACAATCATATCACATTAAAAAACTTGTACTGTTTTAGATATACCTTCTTGACACAAACACTATAAATTTTTTGATGGACAGAATACATAGCATAAATTCTAAAATACACAAAGCTATCCAATACTAACTTCCAGACTAGAAAAACCAAAAATATCATATTTATAATTTTTTATTATATTATATTTTTTATATTTATTTATTAAATAGTATATATTATTATTTTTAATTAAATATAATTGTATATACTTTAATTAAAAATAAAAATGCTATTTCCACGTTTGTCAGGTGTGGGGTTCGAACCCACGCTCCCATAGGGAACCAGAGCTTAAATCTGGCGCCTTAGACCACTCGGCCAACCTGACTTGTAGAACTATGTTGAAATTTACTATTAACTTCTACGAATATCTTTTTACAGAGGTATTTTTAATAAATAATGTTATAAAATAACTATAGAGCCTTAGTTCTTCCTATGCTTATAAACCTATTTTACATTTATATATCTATATATTAATACGCGAAGCAAAAGCTTTCGACCCCTTTTTAAACGTATGCGTGCACGGAAGATTGTGAGATTTGACATGGCTAAAGTTTATATGGAGAAGGATTGCAGAAAGCTAAAATTTATTTATAATATCTGTTACTAATATATTACATTAAATAACCTAATACTGCGAATCCTAAACCGACCAGTTCCATTGAACTTAGACCCCCCAAAATATTGACATTGTCACTCAACCATTGAAATTTAATACCTAAGTTTGTACTAACTCAATTATGAAGCGAGAGAAGCCGCGGGCAAAGCGCTAGTACCTCATAATATGATAGTTCAGTGTTTAGAGTTTTATCATGATCATTCCTCATCATCATTTCATCCGCAGGACGTCCACTGCTGAACATAGGCCTCCCCCATAGATCTCCATAGCGACCGATCTTGTGCGGCCTGCACCCAACGGCTCCCAGCGACCTTTCTTATGTTGTCTTTCCATCTAGTGGGGGGCCGTCCTACGCTGCACTTTCTGGTGCGTGGTCTCCACTCGAGAATCTTTCTGCCCCAACGGCCGTCAGTTCTCCGAACTATGTGCCCCGCCCACTGCCACTTCAACTTGCTAATCCTTTTGGCTTGTCGGTTACCTTAGTTTGTCTACGGATCTCCTCATTTCTGATTCGATCTCGTAGAGAAACACTAAGCATAGCCCTCTCCATAGCTCGCTGAGCGACCTTGAGCTTTCTTATGAGGCCCACGGTGAGCGACCACGTCTCTGTGCCGTATGTCATCACTGGCAACACACACTGGTCAAAGACTTTCGTCTTGAGGCACTGAGGTATTTTGGACGAGAAGACGTCGCGCAGTTTCCCGAACGCTGTTCAGCCGAGTTGGAATCGTCGACTGACCTCTTTTTCAAAGTTGGACCTACCTAACTGGACTGTTTGTCCCAGGTAGACATATTCTTCAACAACTTCTAGACAAGAGTTCCCAACTGATACTGGGGTGGGCACCACCATTCTATTTTTTTTTTTTATTATGATCATTCCTATTGTTTTTTTTATTAGCTCTTATACACCTAATAAGTAAGGGTAGAACGATATAAATAATACTTTTAAAATAAACAAGACAATTTTTAAGAAAAAAGTAAACCAACTTCAATGATTTTGAAGAGGTCCCTGGTGTATCTTCGGAGATGAAGGTCCAATGCCAATAAAATTAAAATGGAACCACCTTTCCAATAAAAAAGAATCATCCAAATCGGTTCATAAACAAAGAAGTTATGGCTGATCATACATTAAAAGAAAAATATATACATTCGAATTGTGTAACCTCTTTTGTTTTTTTTTTTTTATAATAAAAAGGGGGCAAACGGGTAGGTGGCGCACTTAATGGAAAGTGATCACCGCCGTCCACAAACATCCGCAACACCAGAGGGCTCGCAGATGCGTTGCCGGCCTTTTAGGAAAGAATAAGCTCTCTTCTTGAAGGTCACCAGGTCATAACGGCTCGGAAAGTCCTCAGGCGACAGCTGGTTCCACAATTCGCTTAAAAATAAGCTACTAAAAACATAACGTGTTATAGTAGTCAAATTGAATTTTAAAAAAATCGGTTTACGCCAAAAAAATACATAAAACAATATCGCAGAAAAAGCGTAATGGAGTTGATAAAACTATTTGTTTTGCTAAAAAAATTAAATGGATGGACTGCGTTGCCGCTCTTCATAAATACTAGTCATTTAAATAAATGTTTCGTTATAGTTTTGAGGCTTTAACGAATGTATCTATGAATATTTTATTTTATATTCTAGCGAATGTCTAAATTGTACTTTTATTTGTTTTATGAATTTATATCAAATATCCGATTACTTTTTAAAAAGCAAGTGTTTAAGTTAAACAGATAGACGACAGACAAAAATATAAAAATGGCTTCTTTTTTTATAGGTGTCATATATACTTTCATATGCATTTAGTAAAAAGCTGTTATTTTGACATTACAAACAGACACTTCAATTTTATTAATTGTATATAGATAAAAAATATTTAGGGCTCAGAGAAATCTCTTTTAGAATTTACCTCTACTTTGGGCAGCCCGTCTGGTTCAATACCGGCCTTCACCCTACAGAAGATCGCAGCCAAATAACCTTGTGCTGTCTCCCTTCTTTAAGTAGAGTTTCCAAAGATCCTTGACGAAGAAAAGGCTTCAAGATCGGCAACGGGCTAGTCATACCGACAGGCTTGTTAACCACCTTAGTTGTATTTAAAAAGTTTGAAATTAATATGTACCTCTCTGTTCCACCAGTCCACACCATGTAAACACCCAGTGATCGTGTTACAAGACGTCGCGTACACGGATCTGCATGCGCTTGTCGAGTTCATCTATCATGGCGAAGTCAATGTACATCAACACAGCCTCTCCTCGTTCTTGAAAACCGCTGAGGTGCTACGCGTCTCCGGTCTCACGCATAACGATGGAGCTCAAGGGGTAAGTAGAAAACCTTTTCAAACTTACCCTCTTTCTTCTGTATGCTCCGATGGGGCTGACATACACCAGCTGTACAAAAGCCCCCTTAAATAAAAATATAATAGATAAAAGCTTACCGTCACTCTACTTTCATTTAAAATATCGACATTTGAAGTAAGTTGTCACCTGCAATTATGAGAAATACTGGAATATTTGAAGAGGTATACTCAATGACGGTTTATAAATAGACACGTTATACTCTCACTAAAAACAATTTCAAAACGTTAAAGATTTTGTTATCAGCATGTTGAAACAAAAGAGATAGGAAAGATCCAGCGTAAAGCGGAAACTCTGTTGTCAAGAAAGGATAAAAGTTTCTTCTCGCTCACGCCGGTATCAAGTCGAAATTGAACTGGGGGCAATTTTACCCACCATTCACGATGGCATTGTAAAGAGCGTCAATGCCGTATCTACTTAGAAAATGTCATTGGCTATTCTATTTAAAAAATGGGTTACATTTTAAATAGTTGAGATATTATAAATTGTGTGTATGGAATCATATTGCGTAATTGTCATATTTGCGATGTTTACAAATTCTTTATTCGAATTCCATTTTGCTAATTATGACTCATAAAAATCATTACGAAAACTAAAATGGTTAATTGACTACCATGTATTTGTAATATTGCACGTTAATCAGTTACCTTTTTTACCGTCTATTAGATTTCTATGTATCCAACATTTGATTTACTACAAAGTATACTAGTTTTTGGTGGGATCTTGAACTGCCGTGTTGTAATTTATACTTCAATTCATTATAGGTTCTTCGACCCTGTATTATGTAATATTGGTGGTATTTTGCATGATATAGTCCCATAGTGAGATGTCACAAAAACTCCCTAGATAGTTCTAACAAGGGAACCGCCATCTTGTTGACACACTGACACTGGCAAGGGCTTTGTGGAGAGACAAATGAAGAGAAAGAAAAAGTATAAACATCAAATAATATTTCCGCACTGATTTTTATTCCTTTTAATAAGTTTAACCAGAACAAAACTTTTATTCAGATGCATGTACATTATAACTAAAAATCTCTATAAATCTGTAGACTTTAGATCTCTGTTTGAAAAGTCTTATTAAACAGTGTAACCTATTTTTAATTAATTTAAGATCCCTTTCCAGCCCCTTCTACAAACAATGCGCGCTTCGGCAGCTCCATCGCCACACACACCGCCCCATTCGGCTCACTCGACCCACATGCCGCACGCGCCTACCTACACGGAGAAACTCGAGGAAGCCCTCCTGCAGCCCTCGTCGAGCGTACCGCCGATCATGCGCCGCATCCCCCTCGCCCCGCCCCGCCGCATGAGCTCCGACAACTCACCTGAACTCATTAAGCGGCCCCGCCACGATAATAACAACGAACCGCCACAGATCCACGCAGCAGACTTCTCCACTAAAAGCCATTCGCTATTGAACAACACACGCGCCAACGAACCGGGCAACAATGGAAACGGGATATCGAACAGTAGTTCATCGCCTTCGCCTAGGCTGATCGATGACGTCAAGAACGAGCCACTGGAGATGATATGTCCATCTAACCCCGATATAGACAGGAGCACGGATGATACTCCACCACATCCGCATCATAGACCGATGGTGAGTTTTACCTGTCTCTTTGTTATCTAAGTTATGAAGCCATGAAGGCTGAGTGGTAATGCGCTTGGTGGCAAACAAGCATGCGGCCCGCCTGATGGTAAGCGGCTACTGTAACCTATGGACGCTTGTAATACCATAGGTATCATAAGCACGTTGCCGACCTAGAACCATACTAACCTAAGGAGCTTTTGAAACTCTACTCACCGCAGGATTAAATTCAAGGTTATTTGGCTGCGATCTTCTGTAGGATGAAGGTATTCCACCAGTCGATCTGGCGCAAGTCGAGAGAAATCTCCAAATAAATTCTGGTATACACTAAGCCACTATTTTGGGTGAAGGAAAACATCGTGTTATTATACAATGTGTATTAAAAACCTCGTCGGATCCGTGGTGGTGTTATCAGGTATCGAGATTATATTCTGTTTATGTTATCTATCTGAGATTATAAGTAAAAAACTGCCCCAATAAAATGTAAAAAATTTAGTTAAATGAGGAAACTTACATGGCAATACAGGCGGCGCGGCGCAGGGTACCGCCATACGATCAAACGTACCGCTGCACCGCTCCGGGGCTGGCCACGGTGTTATCACGTTTTAAAATTTTGCTTAATTTTAGGGAAACTAAAACTAAATATGTTAATTTTTAATCGCAATAACATTTTTATTATAATAATAAGTAAAATTTTGATATATTTTTGAGAAATTTCATTGGGGTACTTGTATACCCTTTTCAGATTCGACGGGGTTTTTTATACATAGATACTCTATACCTTAAAATTAAATTTAATCCAAGAACCTTTACGGTCTACTATATCGTTATTTAGTGTATACGTTTGGTAGAGGCCAATTTCTAACTCTGTATTATGTATTTATAATCTATATTCTATTCGGTACTCAAAATCTAGCTTTCAGATCTGTGGCTAGTGAAAGCTAATCAATTGAACTATATTATTTAGTATTTCTAAACACAATAAACATATTATCAGGAGGACTTAAAAATGATAACAGATATTTAGAAGAATTAAATAAATTAGGTGTTAACTTGATAAGACAACATGACTGGGTCGAGAACACCATGCATATGATGATAAATCCGTCATAGTGACTCGTTTTTGGTTTGGTAATGACCGTCGCTGGATTGTCGATTTTTCAATGGTTTTAAACAATATCTGTTTTTACGATCAGATACAGTGCCATTATATTGAATGCAAAAAAAAATATTTCCACTGACCTTTAATTAGAATACGGAGTATATTTCAAATGTAAACTGTAAGCTAACGCGTGATTCAAACATAGCGTTGTAAGAATAAAATACGATCGTGTACTTACTCAAGGGAAATAATGAGGGGTTAAACTAATTTAGCACAAATTTATAGAACAAATAAAATTACCCCACATTTCATTAAACCACTTAGAAAAACTTCAATTAATACATTCTAGAAATACTTCATATGAAACGTAAAGAAAACCATAATATTTTTAACCATGTAATACTCTACGTAAGGTTATCATACTATCTAAATTAAGATGTACATTGATAAATAAAAAATAAAAAGTACAAAGTTGCACCTAACGTAATTAACATTAATCCTATATCTTAATGCGTAAAGCAAAAGCTGTCTACCTCTTTTTAAGCGTGTTGCGTGCACGGAACACCGAGCTTTGGCATGGTTAAAGTTTATATGGAGAAGGAGTGCGGAAAGCTAAAATTTACCTATAATATCCGTTACTTATATATTAAATAAAACAAATTAATACTGCAAATCTTAACCTGACCGGTGTCATTGAATTTAGGCCTTCAGAATATTGACATTGTCACTCAACGAAAAGTGACAGCAAGTGATGTAGATAATATTCATTGTTTAGGTTCATGAATACGGGAAAATGTCTAACAGAAAAGTCAAAGAAAGTGATCAAAAAGTCGCTGGTCGAAGTTCGAGCAAGGCGATCGCTAGTTAACATTAATACGTTAAAAATAAACTCAATACCAGTAAAAAATCAAATAACAAAAATTAAAATCGAACAATTATGAATATTAATTACATACAGACAAAAAAAATGGAATACTTTTTGTACACAAAGGACGAAATCCGAGTCAAGCAATATTCCACAAAGAAAAAATCCTAAATCCCTGCATGAACAATGTGACATTGAAATATATCAAGTATTAGGACCCGACGTCTAGCGAGCTAGAATCTGTACCCGGAACCGTATGGGTGTCAAATGTTTGCGATTGTTACTTACGACATCGAACGAGCTCATGTGTCACATGGCCGATATAACACAAGCGACATTTAACCGCTCCACGCCTTAGCAAAAAGAAAATACAATTTTTATATGTCTTTTTCAGAAATACAATAGTTTCGCGATCATGACCCGAAACAAGGATACTCTGTCCTGTACTCTGGATACCAGAGCTACTAGTGGAATGGACAAGCCATCAAACGCTTGGGACGAAAGTTTGCTTGCCTATAAGTTTTGGCTCCAACGTGGGCCAGCTCTAAATCCCAATAAAGACGCGATGAATCATAACATGAAACCGGTAAATATCCTTAACTCGGGATTCATTCTAAACGTAGTATTACAAAAAATAATTAATTAATTGACAACTTTTGTTTTGCAACGGAAATACATAAAAAAGTGTATTCGCTTTGACATAAATTAATCTCAGTGTAAGCTACAACCACAGCTCTTAATTTATTTATATTATATTCATAAAGCCAACCTGCACGATTGGTCTACACGACCACCACACATATGAAAAAATCCTCGTCATACTGCAACATAAAGAGCCTTGTTTCGAAGTCACGTATTGTTATTAACATCCAGTGAATTGTTTATCCACATTCCCGTTAAATGTAAATTGCTCAGCCTAAAAGTTCACTTTTATGTCAAATATGTCCTCTATCAAAAGTTAATCAATAATACATATTGAGATAAAACTGTAGACTTGCGTCTTAAAAACAATTATACTATACAACAGAACTGACGAAAAATCACTTCAAAATTTAATAATGACAAAAAAAAACATATTTTCGTATATAATTATATTGTCAGATTATTACAGATCAACTGAAAAATATTAGATTTTAGTATTTTTACAATTTGCTGTTATCGTAAATTTATTACCTATATACGATGATTAAACATTGAAAAATAAATAAAAAACATTTGAATAACATTCATTCGTTCGTTCACTTGTATTTTGGAACTGAAATACATAGGTACACAAATTTGTATGATTTGGTTACAGTGTCTTGATACACAAGTCCCACTAAAAACAAAATATAAGTACAATTTTACATATGGATTAGCGAGATATACAATAATATAATATAATATATATACCATAGTAACATCAATACTTGTATTTAAAATAAATGTTATTTTATTGGAAGATACGAAATATAATCCTCTACGTATTTCGGAATTAGTGTAAAAATAAAATTCAAATCGTGAAAATCAAATTACGTTTTCTGTATTATACTTCAATGTTCTGATGCCGATTCAATAGTTTTAAATAAAACTAAGTAAGTAAATAGACCACGAATAAATACCTTACCGAGCAAACATTTATTTATTACTTACAACAGAAAAATATTACTTTCAGTTTGCAATAGACTAGGTACTCTAACATATAGCCACAGAAACTCAAAAAGTTTTTAAAAATGTTTATTCGGATACACGGCTAAATTGCAATTTATGTCTTAAATAAGCAAAACTTATTATAACTTAAAGCATTCCGTTACTAATCATTCATTGTTTGCGTAGCCACATAAATTAGAAATATTCTACTAAATGGTTGGAAATATTTTTTTATGTAAAAGAAACTGTTTATTTTATTATCGCTTTTAGTCTGAAGTAACTTGAATATAATTAGTGTATACATATTACTTTTGTATTAGTTTAAGAGAAGAGATTTAATATATATAATTATGTTGTTGGGTGAATTAACAATAGCGTGTTTTACCCGACTGCGAAAAAGGTGGGTTTCGAGCGTATGTATGTAAGTTAACATGTATGTCGGAAACGGTTTGATGGATTTTAGCATACGAGGTGTCGTTAGATTAGTCTTAATTATGGGAGTGACATAGGCTACATAATATTTAAGTACGAGGTCTGCAAATAAAAAAAAAAGCAAAAATAGAAAAAGAACATTGTCGAGTGTTTTTGTTGCGTCGGGTTTTTTGTTTCCTTAGTGACAGAACTGTGCATAGTACATAATTCAAAAACAGTCGTAACCATCGAAAGATAAATAATCCATCGCCGGCTGCCGCTTTCATACAGACTTGTGTAAATAGAAAATAGATATGTACAGAGTGATCCCGAAACGGGTCGCGTGTTTAACGAATCACTATGACAGATTTTTTATTAAAATATGCATGTACAAGCCTTACTTACCACTTCGAAATGAATGTCGACCAGCGTTCTCTAATGGTAAGAACTAGTGACCATTTTGCGCTTCATGATCGACATAATGATTGCGTTGAGACTTTACAGTATTAGTATTATAACCAGCCTAGCGTTTCGATGAATTGCTAAATAGAAATTTCTATAGATTTATTTTCAAAGATGACGGATTTTCATATAATCTTTTATACCTTTTTTCACCACCTTAGGGGTTGAATTTTCATAAATTTTTCTTAGTGCTCATCTATAGTGTTAACACTTGTGGGTTTTGTGGAATAACCAGTCCAATACCTTAACACTCGTTTTCTATTCAGACAGCGTAACGATGTACAAGAGATTATTTTTAACGAATGATACAATCATGGCTCGTCCTACCCGCTTTATACCAAATTAATCGCAACTCAAATTATGAAATAATAAGTTTTAATTATTGTTTACAACATCAATTTATATGATGATTAACTAAATTATTAATTATGATTTAAAAGTATAATAATAAGGTATAAGTAAATCACTACGATAACATTGGCAGTAATTATTATACGTCACAACCTCTGGGCGCTTATGTGTAAGTAACACAAGCCCAGTAATTTGGGCTGTACGTTGAAATGTCAGTTAGTCAATCAGTTATATAGATATATGTATATAAGGTATTTTTACGGTTTCACTCATGATGATGACTTATCCTCCCAAGTGCTCAGTAGATAAGAATAACCACAAATGTATTCGACCTTAACCTACGTCCCCCTATAAATTTTTATACACATCAGGAACACTGTACCAATGATGATATAAATAGAATTATGAAAATAATGCCTAATATTTTGTTGTCGCAGGGTGCCGGTCCGCCTTCACGCGGTAGCTCGGCCGACGCGGAAGACCGCACCCCGCCCCCACAGATGCCCCCCTCTCCATTCTTAGCTCCGCCTGACACAAAACTCTTCACCCCGACAAACACGTACAACTTCACTATGGAGGCACTAACCCAACATCATTCTCTGAGCGGTAAGTATTAAGTATTTTACAAATAAATTAAATTGTATTTTATTATTATATTTAGTAATTTTACTACTTTTTGTGTACTTTGTAGTTTTAGTGTTTGTACACGATCCCACACGGTGGAATTGAGGATATGACTGAAGGTCAAAAGTACACTAAATAGGAAAACTATATTTTAAATGTAGCTGCCAGAACAAGACCTAATGACGCTTAGCGACAGAGTTTCAACTTTAAGGTAGTAGCTAGCCAGACGTGTAATATCTACAATGCTATGATTTCATGATGTTTTACTTTGCCGAAAGCTTAGGCTAAAGATTCAAACGATGCGGTGACTAAATACCACTGAACCATCATCATTTAAAACATTGCCTTGTGATCGATATTAAAAGAATTTAAATATAAAACCTTTATCCTAAATACTTTACTCGTGCTTATTACTTCTTGATAGATAATCACTTATAATCAGGCTAACAATCACGTAGCTTGTTCAGCCATCATAACCTTTAGACAACGATAGCGGTCCACATATAAGTTTATCAAATCACCTATCCTAGAATTTTTGTGCATAACTCTTCAATTTGTTGTCTTGTTGGTTTAGACCAGCGAAATATCGATCCAGAAGGATCCAGCCTTGGTACGCACCGATGTTTTTTTTTTATTCGCGTGCATTTAGTAAGTGGAGTAATAACACTATCGGCTGACGATAAAGGAAAACATGGTGAGGAAATCTAAACGCTTGAAAATGTTTTTATAGTATCATTTTATGAGGGCAAATTATAGAACTGTGTAGATATTTCGATGTTTGAAATCGCCAGTACATAGTGGTCTGTCAAGGTTTAAGTCAGCCAATCAGGAAGGGGCCTGTTCCCATCAGTAATACAGCAACCGACTGATATTAAAATTATGTGTTTATTCGTTCGCTCAGTCTAAGAGCTGTGTAATGTTTCCAGGTCTGCAAAGTCCACTGGTTTCGGACATGGCGAGCACATCTCAAGGTGAGTCCCAGCTTGTCTAGCAACAAGTTTATTTTATGCATTACCTACATATATTGAAACAAACGATATTTTTAATGCACTGTCTGTCGTATGCCACCATCACCGCTTCCTCTCTGCTCTGTCATATCATTATTAGGTTTTTTTTTTTTAAATAATTATTTATACCAAAATGTATGAGGCAATTATCACGTGACTTAATATATAATATTTAATTTTTGTTTAATATATGTATTATAACTATCTCCTCTTAACCTATGTATGACTTCATATTGTGCTCTGTGTTTTAAAAATGATTATTGTTAGCTTTTCTTTTGTGTTGTGGTTCGATGGAGACATCACTATACTGTAAATGTATATTCATTTTTTTCTTTATCAAAAGTTTGACTGCTCTGTCTTGTTAAGAAACGGGAACTTGTTGTTCATTGAACCAAAACGCAATGTGGCGTGCATGTTATTGTATTGTTACATAGATTAATGTATAATATAATATGAAAATGCCAGCTTGTTTATAGATGTGATTTGAAAATAATTGTGTGTTAGGTAAAAATCAAAACCCTTCACTCCCATGTCTCCGAATTAGGTTCAGTTCTGTTGTTTACTTTCCGATTGCTTTTTTTTTACTCATTATCATTTAATTTACCATCCTACGACCGTTTTCAAAAAAAAAAAAACAGAGTTTTCATATAATAATGAAAAGTACACGAGTAAACTTTGATAGGCTATAATTTTACAATTGTGGAATTATGATGTTTTTAAAATGAATATAACACATATTAACAAATATACCGTGAAAGCTGATCACACTCATAAAACTCGCAACGAATTCCGAAACACATTTTATTATTTAAAAATTTTGCGAAACCCAGCGGACACGAATGATTCATTATTTCTAAAAACACTATCATATAACACACGATCATGTTAATGTCTTGGGAAACGATTATTGCGAATGTAAATAATACACCAAACGAGATCGGACAATGGATTTTTTAGTAACGTGGTGTGGGTTTATTATTTGAAAATACACGTATCAAATATTTCATTGAGAATTAATGCTTTTGTTCCGGGCGACATCCGAGTAGCGAATAGCGGTTGACACGAGCCGATGTAAACA
The DNA here is from genome assembly GCA_033032175.1 of Saturnia japonica. Taxonomy (NCBI): domain Eukaryota; kingdom Metazoa; phylum Arthropoda; class Insecta; order Lepidoptera; family Saturniidae; genus Saturnia; species Saturnia japonica. The sequence continues at coordinate 16,797,823 of CM065319.1, forward strand.
CAAACTATCACCCATACCATCACTGAGCTTAACTAAGTCGCGAGATAGGCGAAAACCAAAATTATGCGTTACTAATACCGCTTCGCATTTATACTGCGCGACGGATGCCTATTCATCAGAATTATAAGGGGGGTGGCGGTGCTTTAAGAGAGGCTACGATATGGAGAGTGCATTAAAAAGTGCGTTCGAAGCTTCGACGGGGCTAACTGCTTGTGTTGTGACCAGGTGGCGCCCGCACCCCCCAAGAAGATTACAGATGTGACCCGTGTAACAAGAGCCTGTCGTCGCTTACGAGGCTTAAACGTCATATACAGAATGTACACATGAGACCTTCCCGGGAGCCAGTGTGTAACATATGCCGCCGCGTCTACTCCAGTCTGAACAGTCTCAGGAACCACAAGTCTATCTACCATCGCAAGCAGCAGCAACCGCCCCCCTCCGGCGGCCAGGGCCCTTTCTATCCGGTGAACTGACGCCAGCGCAGGCGCCGCGCACCCCTATTGCCATACCGCAACACGTTGCCATTCGAAGAAACAAAGCTGCCATCATAACCACCTAAAACGCCATAGTCTTGCCTCTAGAAATTTGTTAAGTTTATATATATAAAAGAAGACAAAAAAAAAAAAACAAAAACATATTATGTAACTCGATATGTTCCTAACATTTGTACATAGTAATGCATGCGCATCGCAAACATTATCTTTATATGTATGTATAATTTATTAATAACTTGATTTATATTATTAATATTAGTGTTATTAACGCTAGAAGTGCAAGCGTAGTCCCCCGGCGACCGATGCGTGTAGGTACCGACGGCGCTACGCTAGCACAGACTCGCCTATCTGGAACCAATTGGAACATCTATGATCGGTACACGCATAACCACCAACGTTAATTTTACTTTAAAAATTTAAAAAAAAGAAGCGCATTAGTCAAATTTTAATGTAAAAAAAAAAACACGTTGAATTGCCTCAACACGCAGAGCTAATCAAAATTACCGCCCGAAATGTAATTTTAGTGGTACTTTGTGCCAATTGGTTCCTAAGTTATGGGACCTGTTGGGTGCGAGCGGTCGCAGTGGTGTTGGATACGAGAGCCCGTTCAAGGGTTTTGTTCTTATTGACTAATGCGCTAATGTTGGTTGTTATGTGTGGCGCAGTGGGCCCATTGGGCGCGGGCCACCGGTGCGAGGTATGCGGCAAGCTGCTCTCGACGAGGCTGACCCTCAAGCGGCACACGGAGCAACAGCATCTCCAGCCGCTCCACTCGGCGCGCTGCAGCCTCTGCCACAAGGTGTTCCGCACTCTCAACTCGCTCAACAACCATAAGAGTATCTACCACCGTCGGCAGCGCGGTCTCCCACAGCAAACACATCCGCAGAACCTGACCACCAGCCCGGAAACTAAAATCAATCCGCCGCACAACATCGATTTCTACAAGTTCAAAGATCAATTCAACGTTTAAATTCACGTATCTTACATGTTATTCGCGATTTTTTCTTTTAAAAATCCATAGACGTTTTTTTTTTCTTTTTAATCTGTAATCGATTATTAATCTATAGTTTTTTTTATCTCTGGTACGAGATCCGTTAAATTTTATTTTCAAATAATTATATTTTATTATAGTACCTAATATATTTAAAGGTATCAATGAACTTGAGAGGAATTGATCATGACAATTGACATCACAATGGCCATTGACATTCCAATTACAACAGAGGGCATTACGGAGAAATTTTATAAAATATTCTCGTAAAAAAAACTCAATCGTACAAAGCCCGATGTGTGCAATACTGCGGTATAAATAATTCCTGAAATTTTACACTATTTAAAATTTGCGACAATAAGGCGAAGAGAAAAATAAATTTATAATATTTTGAGAAAAGATGAAAAATCTTGGTGCTGTAAATTTATATATTTAGGCTTAAATTTAATATAAAAAAGAACAGTGTTCGTATAAGAAACAAAAGAGGCATATTATTTTAAACTTTTGTGTTCATTTTTTTTTTTAATTGGCAATTTATTTATTGTGTATTTACCAGCATGATCTCACTCTTAGATATTTATACGAGATTACTAAAAAAAATTATTTAAAATCTTATATACACATTTATAATTGGCTTATGAGGCTTTTCAAAATACCTTTATATTTTTAATATATATTAGGAGATTTTTTGTTTTGTTTTGTTTTAAGACTGAAATTTACAGAAAATAGCACCAATAAATAAGAAATAATTTATACATACATCAGCAGAAAGCACTTTTATAACTACACCGGATTCTTAAGCTCGAATTATATGGTGATAGTTCATAAATATCATGAAAAAATATAATATCACAGTAACTATCATCTTTTTAAACGTCATGAGAATAATTATAATTAAAATTTTGTTCAATACAAATCTTGTCATTATGCATCCGTTTAGTATCACTGATTTTAATTCAGGTTTGTCCAAACAACTTCAAACTTTTTGTCACTCACCCGATTTTCTTCTTCTTTCTATTTTGACGCCCCAAAAAGCACTTGCCAGTGTCAATGTTTTTAGCCCTTCGTAAAATTTTACTATAAACATGGTAAAAACATACAAGATGGTGGCTCTCTTGTCAGAACTATCTAGGGAGTTTTTGTGACAACCTGAAATGTATTTTCTTTTCCGCTGTATACTTATAATCCACTTATGCACAACAACCAAATTATATCACGCAAAATACCAACAATATTACATAATATAGAGCCTAAAAACCTAAATTCATGATTTAAAAATAATAACCACAACAAGTTACTTTAAGATCCCCCCAAAAATCTCCATCCGATTTTTACTAAGTATTGTCATGACGTAATGTACCTTCACTTGTTTAATAAATATCATGGCAGTTCATTCACGATAGAATTATCACCGTGTAATTAAAACTTCACATACAATAAATGACACAGTAATCTATAAACAAAAAAAAACACATCACATAATATTATACAGAATAAATTTATTCGTTTTAATGGTAAATATTTTTTATTCTGTATTATTCTTTGTTTCTTTTGTTTATCATTTTCAGCATTAATTTAGTAATTTCGTTTATTAAAAGGATCAATGCAAAGATGTTATTTGTTCAGCCTAGTGAATCGCAAGGTGCCATTTTAAATTGCATTATGGCTATTATATTATATTTTATAATTAAGTAAATATTTTTTAGTCTATTCAATCATTAGTTCGTATTCAATCCTTGTGTTTGTTTATATTATTGTTTCGTTGAGCCTTTATTTGTAGGTTAGTTTTTATATGTATTCTTTTTTTTCTTTTATAAATTATTAAACTGTTTTCTTAACCACACCTTTTTGTTACGATACAACATAAAATATATGATGTTCCGTTGTAAAATAGTAAACCATATACACCTATGTATACACTATAGTGGATAGTTTAAAAAAAACTCTCAGTGTTAAACGTTCCTAAATTCAAACAATGTGAATTTTAAATACATAATGAAAGAGGTTCCGTACTACGACTATAATTCTTTGCTTGCCATAAAATAGTGTAGTGACTTTAATAGTATAATAATATTGATTGAATGCATTGCAGAAAAATAGATGTTGTAAACATTCATAATCTTTAAAATAGTAATTATATTATTACATATTTTTTTCCTATCTTTCTGGCCAAAGGACCTTGGTATACCAATACTAAACGCTTCTGAAAAAAAGATTTATTTTCATATTATTTGCAATTGTCGATTAATATTATTTCCTACATTTTCAACAACAAAATAACTTAGTAAATAAAAATATATTATGAAATCGGTTCTATTCTAGTTGTTTGACATCACGTTTTGGAGCCAAAATAATAAAATGTCCGCCGCATCACTGTTAGGTTACTAATTTTTGTAATAGCAATAAGGAATTCATAAATGTTAATACATAATTTATTGTAAAACAATATGGGACGATTTAATTATTAGTGCCTGCTTGATACAATTCTTATTGTGTTCTATAATTTTGAATAAAAAAGACATATTTTTTAACATCTAACAATATAAATTGGTGTTTGAAACACTCATTTATTATATAAAACGTTTTATACTTTGAACTACAAGTATGAGAGGCTTCCTAATGTAAAAGAAATATATTATAAAATTTCGTTGTTATTACTAGATACATAACGCTTAGCCATTATTGTTTAGTTAATTAAATAAGGCTTTATATAATATGTTTGTACAATTGGAAGACTAGAGATTTGGTGCTAAATTCGTAAAGGTTCGCTTGAAATTTGAATTAAAAAAAAAAAATAAGATTAACTATGATGTCAAATTTGAAAAATTGGATCTAATTTGTTTTTTTTTTTTTTTTTTTATCTTTCGTTTATATTTCGCTACATTCCTCGTGTGAAACGTGTTAAGTTTTTATTTGCGAAATAAATAAATAAATAATAATAATAATGCAGAGTTTGACAATTAAATCTTAGGGATTGTTGTTTTTTGTGTAGTAATTTAGTAAATAGTTTTCTTGTTAATTTGGGTTTGGGAATTAAGTTAGTTGACTAATTAGGATTAAGATTTATCTGAATTCATATTAGATAATAGCGTCTACATGTTTAATTTACGATTACAGGGATGTGCTGCGATCGCAGTACGGTAACAAGCGGCTATTTCCATTGATAGAAATAGAGAGAATTTATTTTATTATAAAATGTCTGGAAGATTCTGTCAAAATTTAATAAGCGCTATAGACTGATTAGACTAAGATCACGTTTGAATTTGTACACTATTAGGCGTATTATATAGATAAAAAAACGTATTTACTAAATTAAATATTAAAAATGTATACGTGTCTGTCTGTATGAATGATATAATATCTAATATCTTGAACTCATCAATGAAAAGAACGCGGTAGAGGTGAAAGCCCGATAAAAATGTTTATCTGCACTTGTGTCGCCATCTGCTGAAGAATCGTCATAAACTAATTTACTATCAAAAGTTATAGGAATTAAAGCAGGTTTTTTTTCCTATTTTCTTGGTTTTATAAACATACACTAAAGCCAAAAGTACAGATTTGGTTTAAAATATAGAAACAGTAAAACAAAGAAAATTTCTAGTTTTGATTGTATAAGGTGCAAAACAAGCTTCTTTCTTTCTGGACAATGAACTAAAATACGTTTAATTATTAAATTATGTTTAAACGTAATACAGACAAATTATTGCTATTTCTAGACTTTTCTACAGTTCTAAACACATTTTCCCTAATGATTACTTTAATTTTTGTTCACTTATAAAGTTGCTAAAACATAATTAATATTTAAAAGATATTAAAATGTGCATAGTAGATGGCGACACATGATGCCAGAAATTATAAAAGCTATGAATTATGACCGCTGATTCATGATTTCATACAGAAAGCGACATAGAAAGTCAGAAGCGTGATTTGGTATCGAAAAAAATAAACTCGAAATTTGTATGTGATTTTATGATCTTTGGTTATAAAAATTATATAGGTGCTAAGTTAATTTGGGATCTCGGTGGCCTAAAGGCCGTGGTTTTAGGGGGCGAGAGACACCGTGTTAATGGAGCATAACACATCCCTGTCGAACTACATTAGTTATTATCTTAGCAAGATTAAGACTGTTTCTGTGACCTGTTTAAGTTTTTACCTTCCCTAAAAGTGTAAGGTGGTTTTTTTTCAAGCGCGCGTGTTACCTACCGCCCGCGCTTCAACTATATCCAATGTGTTCTTTATACTTCTTGTTGGCATTTTTTACTTATTTTATAAGCTATCTAAATTAATTTATTGGTTGTTGTATTGAAATTTTATATATATATATACCTATATATTTTCTTTGAATTATTATAGTGTCCATTGATACTGTATTTTGTTGATCGATATTCATTGAGCAGTCCATTATATGTTTTGTGATTTATTATTGACATTTATTAAAATATTTCAAATGTTTAATTTTGTGTCTTCCATTGATGACAGAGTATAAAACTTTTAAGAAGCGCCAAATTGTTTTTAAATAATATTCCGAGGTTAATTCTGCACTAGACGAATTGCACGTTCTAAATCTATTGTTTTTACTTCTGATACAATCGTATAAAGATTTAGAACGAACCAAGATGTTACGGTAATCCATGAAAACAATTAAAATACGAAATATCCAAGTACTTTGTAAATTTTGGATTTTGAATAATGAAAGAAGTAAATTATGCCATTTGTAATCAGCTAAATTGGAAGATGATATCATGTTATTTTTATTAAGCACAGATTTTTTTATAGCTCTGACATTCATCGCCCATCACAGCACACTCTTAGAGCACATTCGCACTTTAACCTCACAAATCTCAAATGATCAACGACCTCAATTAAGTCAAGGCAATGCGAGCTAGGAGCCTGGTCGCAGTTCGCTAGGGTATATAAGTTACAAGTCACCTTTACCTGGATAAATACTTGTAACGTTATATTCTGTTCAATTTTCTTAAAAGACTTAAGTGCATAGACTAAATTTTTATACCCAGGTTTTGAATATGGATAAGACGCTCTTAATGCAGAAATGTCCAAAATTTTAGTATAGAAATTTGTTTTCAGTTCTATATTTTTACTATTAAAACGCGTTTATTTATACATATAGGCGAGTTTTTATGACACAGATCAGGGAGACCTCGTGGCTGCGTCATCCAATCACATCTCGCATGATTTTGACAGCCGTAACAGTAAACCACCAGATAGCCTAGCCAAGTTACCTTTCTACAATAATTAACGCTAATGAAAACGCAAAAAAATGTACGTAAATGACATGTCCGATCACGTGATTTACGTTGTGTTTTTATTAGCGTTAACGATTGTAGAAATGCAACTTTGCTAGGCCCCAAATGTGTCGAGTTGGATTTTGATTATTAAAAAAATGTACCATCAAGCCTGTATTCCCCGAAGGGGTTGGTCAGGCAGAGGTGTATTAATTGTAATAACAGTTCTCCGAGCATGTTTTAGGTCCCATGTAACCGGGGCGAGCCTATTTGCCATTTATCTGGCACGAAACCAAACTCCGAGTTGGAGAATATCATAGGAAAACCCAATAAAACACTTAAATGCGACCTGCGATTCGAACCCAGGACCTCGCTCATAGCCGTCGCACTTACGACCACTAGGCTAACGAGGTAGTTATTATGATAAGTTAAAAATTCGATTACAATCTCGTTATTATTAATAAATCATTTTATCATGTTAAATACCTATATTATTTCTTAGAGGTGTGTTTCCTAGCACCGTCATATTTCCATTAATTCTACATCAAAATTAATGATAACATAACATTAACATTAAAACATAAACTAATAGTTTAAAATTAATGATTTCGTTAAAAAAAGTCCTTGGGAATGATAGGTATTTGTCGATGTTAATAAAAATATGTTCAAAGCACTTAGATATCTTTTGCATTCTATGATGTGCTGTATATTCACAAAGGTCAGTTAGATTACTACATACTTCGCGTGCTTACAGTAATATAACTGTTATAACATATGTACGTAAGAACTTTAAAGCGTCTAGTGCAGATTTATCTTAACAATGGGCTGCATAATATTTTAATTAATTTAAATCAAAATTGTATATCACCTACTTATATTTCATAAACAGTTCTTTTCCTTTCTTACTTTAAACATAACTGAAATAAACTACTCATAAAAATGTAATTTGTAATCGTTAAATCGAACTTCATAAATCCTAATAATTGATAATGATGGCGTTTTTAATAAAAACAAATATACAAAAACATTATTGTCCGTTTTATTTTGAAACCTGTATAAACCCGTTTAGTATGTGTAAATAACGCTTGTAGAATATAAAATAGAAGAAATCATGATGCACTGTTTATAATTTTATTTTTCAAAACATGCTTCGCAAATAACTATTTTAGTTTTCCAGCCACTTTTCGTTTTCTCGCCACTACTGCATGCTAATTGCTCTAACGACACCCTATTCATCGGCCACTGTTGCTTCGCAATCATTTTCTTATTAATTTTATTTTTATTTTAAAGATTATTTTTTTCATTTTTTATTTTTATTTATCTCACTTTTGTTTCGATTCAAAAGATAATCAAAGTGTTGCCATGTGAGTAAATTCAAAGATTCCCTTCAGATAGGGTGAATATTTTAATTTTTGCCACGCGTACGGGGATGGACCCCACATTTGTTTTTTTTTGTTTTTTTCCGATCTGCTTCCAGGTAAAAAGACATTCTCGTGTTCGATATGCCTGAAGATTCTGTGCTCGAAAGCGTCTCTGAAGAGACATATGGCGGACAAACACGCCGAAAGGCAAGAAGAGTACAGATGCACGATATGCGAGAGGGTGTATTGTTCGAGAAACTCCCTGATGACTCACATTTACACCTACCACAAATCAAGGCCAGGGGAGACGGAACAAATCCGGTTTTTTTAGTGACTACTCGGACGGAGTTGGCGCGGCGTGCGGCAGTATTCATCTTGTAAAGAGAACCACCACGATGCCAATCGACCCTCGTCCGCCGTATTTACCATCACGCACAAAGGTTAGACATTGATTCAAATAGAACAAAAAAAATTAGGACAACATAAAACCTAACTGATTAACATTGTACTGTTAAATTTTAAGCGTTTAAGCATAGGTTTAAGAGTCCTTTTTCAATTTTTTCTTTTATATTTTTTTTCTTTTCATTTTAGAAAGATTTATTTCGTTATATTTGATTTAACTATTATATCCCTATTAGCCTAAGGCCCTTTCCCATCGGGTTTCGCAGTTTTGACGTTGTTGTGTTGCTTGGAGCATGCTTCTATCATTTTTGTTATCACGTGTTACTGTGTCATTGTGGTTGAGAGAATTTCCATAAGATTTTTAAATATTATTATTAAAAATCTCGTGATATTACTGTGTAGTTAGTCAATGTGTACAGTGCATTATTATTTTAGTATTTATAATAATAATTATTATTAATAACCTCATACATTGTACTTGCGTATTATTGAAACATATAATTTTCAGTTTAATACATATCAGCATCGACATGATTAATGTGTTGCCAGCTAACAATTTTTTTTACTGAAAGTTTGAGAGGTAATTTGCTAATTTAATTGTGTCGTTTATTTTTTGTTTTCTAGCTATACCGCCCCTCCGTATGCCTCCGCCAACAGCCGGGGGCATCAACGAGCCACAGGAATGTCCTTACTGCCGCAGGACATTCTCTTGTTACTATTCGCTGAAACGACACTTCCAAGACAAGCATGAGCAGTCCGACACGTTATACGTTTGCGAGTTCTGCCACAGGAGGTACAGAACAAAGAATTCGCTCACCACTCACAAGAGCCTGCAGCACCGCGGCTCCAGTGGGATGTTGAAGCGGCTCTTGAAGACATCGGCGCTGCACAGCGCGTTGGCGCCCTCTCCACACCACCTGTTCGATCTGGGTGCCAGCGACCATGGGCCACAACTCCCACCCGGCCTCCAATGACCACAGACCATGGTTTAAATCGGTGATATATCTTCCATATTCAAATATTCTCGAGTTTAAACATTCGAGATTATTTGTAATATGGAAAAATGAACGCGGACTCGAAAGGGATAGCATCATTATTGTGCAATATAAAGGACAATGCCAAATCAATGCAGAATAACGCCGCATTGTGTGGATTATCGTATTATATTTAGTAAAATATTGACGTTAGGGTTAAAATTACGTTAACAGTATTGTCGCACGCGGCTTATAGAGGTCGCTTAGTGTATGCTTCGAGGATCGGATATTGCTTTACGTCTCACTACGTGAGTCGAAGACATTTTCTAGTGAAAATGACTAAACAGTGTTCAATATGACAATGTAATCCAGAGCAATATTAAAGTATTAATATTTCTAGAACTGCCAAAATTATGCCAACTGTCTTCTCAAATAGAGTTACATATTTTAAATTCACTTTTCGATTATTACGTAGTGTCAAATTAGATTCGGTAACTGTACAAAAGTTGAACGTACAAATTTTAAACAGTAAATTTTTAAAAAGAGAGTATAACAAACAAAGAACAAAATATTTTTTAATAAAAATTTTTCGGAACGCCCAAATGTCTAAATGAATAAAAGAATACAGATTATTTAGTGGTAAAATAACAAAAAAAAAATTAGAATTAATGTGAAAAGAAATGTGTTGATGTTGAACGTAAAGAATTAAAAAAGACTTCTTAGAATCTGATTTCGAAAGTACAAAATTAATCGTCTTAAAGAACAATATTCTATTCTATGTGCGTTTGGCTTCAATTAATAAAATAATTATGATCAATGTATAAGTAGTCGTGCCTTCGTTCGTTTTCATGCCATTAAAATATATTGAATGGAGTTATTCGAATGATACGGTGTGTTATTATAGATCGGCCGACGAACGAAATGAAACTGACAGTGACGTTTCAAAAAGGGAATAAATAGTGTTGCCAACATTCGGTGACTCCCCAGAATACAGGGTTACGAGTGAGTACAGTGAAGTAAGGAATAAGGCGTGTCAGAAAGACTAAACGTAGGTCTTCGAAAAGCAGTTCGACGATCGTATACGCGAGCATGATTTCAAATCATGAAACAAAAAAAAATCATTTCTTCTGTATAAAATATACGTAGTTTTAGACCTTAATTAATAGAATTATATTTAATCTGTATCCATTTTCGGATTTCTCTCTATAAGTGTATAGTGGTTCTTATTTAAATATCGACCAACGTAGCGGACGTCTCGTTATTTAAAATTTATTAGATTCTTATTATTCTCAAAAAAAAAAATTAAAACGTAGAATTACATAACCATAAGATGGCTGCAGATTGTATAAAGAATATTTTATTTACTTATACACATATATATTATAATATATCGTAGGAAATTTGCATAGAAAACCGCATTCAGGATAAACACATATCTTTCCAGGGTGTACATTGACAAATCGAATCAACAGAAATAAAAAAGAATCTTAACTGCCGACATATCATAAAAATACATAAATGTCTCTATATAAATTAAATAAAGTATTTTAATTCCGTGATATATCACAAAGCCAAAGAAAATGAATATGGGGATGACATATACCGACTTACATATTTTATATCCAGTTAATTATATCCAATATAAAAGAATTTAGGTAAAATTCATTAAGAAAAAAAATTAGAAAATGACGCGTCATAATCATTAATAAATCAATGTTTTTGAACATATCAACTCACTAAAAGTGAATCTGTTATTAATCGCCGTCGATTAATCAAATGTTGATAAATACTATCAGGTTTTAATGTACTATAAAATTAAAAAAACGATGGTTAGTATTACTTACTATATTCTTTTTTATAATTTTGTCTTTCTTTGCATAAATTCTTCTTATTTTCGTAAATTTAGAAAATATTTTTTTATTAATTTAATTATTTCGAAATGTTACATAATACTAATAATGTTATGCGCGTTATGTTGTGATATAAGTTTTAATTTTAACAGATTGATTATTTCAGATTTTTTCGTTGTTCATTTAATCTGGTAATTTTCCCAGGCACTTAAATTATGGAATACGGACATACGACAATGAGTTTTTATGTTCATAATTGTAGAAGACCTTTTTCGGAAAACAAGTTAAATAATTTTTCTATGTGGTTGAAAACTTACTGGATATTTTCACGGAAATATCGTCTGAGTTTGAGTGGTATTTTTTTAACATAAATTTGTTATTTCAAAACAGCATTGATTCCCGGTATATAACGTATTTACCTCCATTTTGTTCGTAATAAATAATACCTCAAATATATTATTTTGTTTTGTTAATTTTTTATTTCAATGTTATACAGGCTGTTTCAAATATATTTTTAAAAATAAAATACGCAATTAATACTGTTTGAAAACGTCACGTTAGCCGGAGCTTCGATGAGATAAAGCAAGCGGGTAGTTTAAATTGTATATATTTATAAGTTAGTATAACAAACAACTAAAGTATCGTGGCATCGTTTCGTAATGAACGCCTCGTGATATTATTAATTATATAGTAAATAGATAATATCATTAATGGAAATGAATTTTTATATATTCTACTAATGGATTTATCGATAGTAAAACTTAGACGTAGTCTTTGTAATTTTTTTACTGTTTGTGTTTATTGTTTTCGCTGTGCAATTATTTTCCGATATAGCTGTTTAAGCTTATTGTTATTGCTTCGTAGAAAAAAAACGTTAGCTAGCCTTTTTTGTTTTGTTTGGATTTGTGTTTTTTTTTTCTTCTAAATTGTTTGATCTCAATGAACAGCTCCGCAATACATACATTTCGAGGACAGCCGTTGGTGATTGTTGTTAAGATTGATTAAAATGTTCGTGTTAAGTTTGGTAATGTGTCGGCAAAAAGGGAGAGTTTTTAAACGCAGCTTAGTAAAATTCAAAAATGTATATAAGAAAAAACAGTAAAAATTACAGCGAAACAATAATAAAAAGTATGTTCTGCAATGTATACCAAAATACTGCATTTTTAAATAGTAAGATAAAAGTGAGAATTTTTTTAATTACTTTTAAATTTTAACAACAGTGGATAATATGCAGTTATGATATTTTCGCTTCTTCGCCAGTTACTTAGGATTACTAAATGTAACTTTGAACCGACTGTGTTATTAAGTATATAGCTTAATGCAAGATTCTACAACGGGATGCCTTGTTAACAGTACAACTATTACAATAACCTACAATACTTAAATAAATAAGACATAACACATTAAAATGACTTTGATGCAATAATTAATTCTGTAGTATATTAATAATAATAATTTATTTATAATACATAATCACCCATAAGCACGTAAATGCTTATAAATATCACGACCATCGCAAAAAATTCTAAACGCGTTTGTAATCTGTGGTTTATTTTTTAATGGGTAAACAGAATTTGTTCTTGGCAAAACAAGCATAGAATAACATAACAATAAAGTGCTGTCAACTCTCAAGTTCACTTTACGTACTTAATTTGAAATTTCAAAATCCGCACATCTTACTCGACCGTCACTTTTCTTGGAGGATACATGAAAATGCTAGAATTTCTTCGACTTTCGACATATCAATTTCGAAACTTGACTTTCACTGTCTTAACATGTAATAGTTTAAACACTACCACAGATAATATAGAAGGTAGCTCAGCTATTATGATTCCCCCACTAATATTTAACGTCTCAAAACCCATGACTTTTCTAATCAGAACAACAACAACATTTCATAATGTACTACTTATCGAATTGCCAAGTATAAATTATTTTTTGAAACTTTAAAATAAATTTCACTGCTTTACGATGTAGGTATACTTTTTTCTGTTTTAAAATTAAAAAAAATATACTCGTTCCGCTCAAAGTCATTTTATTTATTATTTGCAAAAATCAATGAAAGTAACAAATCGAAAATGCAAATATACAAAATCAATGCAATGCTAGTTACATTGTTGCGTAAAAATAATATAATTCTTTGAATGATGGTTGCCAAAATCTTTTAAATATATTAATATTAATATATAACGTGCCTATAAGGGAAATAGGTGTAGTACCATAAACAATACAAGACGTACTGTCTGTAACTCATTTGAGTTAAAAACCATTCACAAACAATTTCACAAAATCATTTTTTCTATAAGGAAAATGCTTTTATAATGTAAGTATTACCTCCAGTAATTTTAAGTATTACCTCCAATTTGTATTTTTTAATTTTCTAAATGTATTATATAATGTAATTGTAACGGTGAACTTAACACGAACTCAAATATGACGAACTCATGTAAAATGTCGTATCATTTGAAACATGAACTACGTGAATCCTTAACCGGAAATTTATTTATGTATTACAGCATTTTATATACAAGTGTGCTTAATTTAACGTTAAAAAACACTTTCGAAAATTATCCGAGTTCGAATGAGTCAAAGTACTGAACGGGTTTGTTATAATTGAGTTCGTGATGGGTTCACCTCTCTGTCTGTCTTAAGGGGACGTAACTGAGCCAATGTACTAATTCACAGCCAATATGTGTCCATGTTTATAATATAATAACATACTATATTGTAAATGTCAAACAAGATATAACAATTGTTGCATAGTTTTTTCCCATACAAACATATTTTGTTGAATCCTTATCATAATTAAATTGCAATAGTAAGTGATGTTTTTCGATGGGTAATTGTTTTTTTCCCCATCGAGATTCATCCAAAACCAGGTACTGACAATAGTTGTTTTTATATGAAATAATTTTAATTGTTCGACCGGGGAGACATACAATACAGTTTTTAAGGATACATCGACCACATTATTCTTCTTTTTTTTTTTATAAAGTATACTTCTTATTTAGCTTTTGGAGGAGTTACTTTATTGCGCTTTCTTCTGAGACCTAATCTCATAAAATCTCCCATAACAGCCCACGAAGCTGTACTTTTCTCTAAGAGGTCTTCTTATATTTACTAATTGGCAACACAGAAGAATGAATTAACGAAAATAAAAAGAATCGTGTTGTTAATTAATATTTATTCATCGAACGAATGAATGTGTCGATTTATTCTTGTGAATAGCTTTAATATTTACATCAGTATCTTCCACTATAATATAATAAATAATTAAATACATTTAGAGCAATAGTTGACAATCTACCAGAATACCTCACTATTATATTTACTTTTATATATTAAATATGATAATAATAAGGAACAACGCTGTAGCAGATTTATCATTTTTGTTTTTCATTATATCTATAATATTTTTTCGGTAATAATATACTTAATCTTGTAAATTCATATTACTCGCATTCTACAACATTGTAAAAGCAATAAGAAATGCCAAAAGTATTGCAAAATTCAAATATTATTTCATCAACCAAAGTCTTGGGGGGCAAATGGTTTTGGCGGGATCTTGATCTATTATTTGGTGGATTTTATTTGAATTGGAAACTTTATTTGAACTATTATGTACACCTAAATTATTTGAACTTATACAATATTGGTGGCATGTTGCGCAATAAAGTTTGATTGTTGTCTAAGATGCAATTGGACTATAAATAATATCTAGAAACATGCATTTTGAGTTACTTACCACAAAACTCCCTGGCTTATTCTAACAAGGTTGGCCACGATTTTGTTGGAACAGAATTAGAAAATAGTATGAAATCAGGTCAATGAACATAGATCCAGTGGTGAAAAATCGTGAGACTACCTGAACGCTTAACAAAATTTCCTGTAGTAGTTACTGTACGTGGAAAACTAGGGATCTATTTAGTTATCGGCGTTTCAAATTGCCAATACGTACCTAGGTTGGTTGGCGTAGTTGATAAGCCTTTGCCCTCCCTTGGGAACAAAACTTTGCCCAGCTTTAGGGCATTATTATTATTTTTATCAACCAAATATATGTTAAGTTTGAACCATTTAAAGTTTATTTTACATATAATTTCTTTATAGCTGTTACACAGTTCATATTAAGTTTTAAAATAATATATGAACATAAGTCTTAAGATTTTTATAGATCTTTAGATGATAATAAATTATTATAAACTTATTTAGAAATCTTCAGCACTAAAACTGTTTACATGTCGTATAGAAAGTGGCTTATTCGACTTATTTTATTACCCAGTTCACTTAATGTTTCAAGATCACGCTTTATCAGCCAAGCTTTGATTCATGTGCTGCGTTTTAACAACCCTTATTTTTAGAATTGATCATAATAATAGAAAATTATAACATCAAATTTATTATTCTAGCGTTGTTTTTCTTAACTTTTTAAAGGATAAATTTAGTAAAGGGTCATAATGTTGAGGATATTAAAAAAATTACCTTTTACGCTGCTCAAGTTTTTTCAAGTTTGTTAGTAATATGAATGTACATGTTTTAAGTGAAACTTTTTATATAAAATAAAGCTTTGTTCACAAATTCATAAGGTCTAGTCGATGATTTTCATTTTAATTTGATTAATGTATAGACGAATCTGCTACCACCATACTAGATAAATATAGTTCCATAACTCAAAGTGCACTTACGAGTTTTCTATGTAAAGGATAATAAGTATTATATACTAAGTAATTGATCGATTGACTCCCCCCGGTCGAGCAGTGCCGTTGATCAGCAGTCGTTTACAACAAACAAATAAAAAATATTTACAATATATAATAATTAACAGTTATTAAAAGTAATGTTTTATCTTCAAATAAAATAAGATTATTGTATAATTTTGCTAAAAAAAATTTTACATTGTTTACTTAAGTTTACACCAGTACTAATGCTAATAATGTGTATTTCTATGAATATTGAATTGCTTAAATACATAAAGTGATAAGTTGACCTTTCACACTCACATTTGGAATATTGCTTTATTCCCGTAAAGAGACTGTAAGGTCAAATTTTAGTGTAAAATGTTTTATAATAAAAAAATAACAACGACTCTACATCATATTGTTTTTTTTTTTTTAGCAAAATTATGCAATTTTAACTCGTTAGACTTGAGTGACACATTTTATACACAGAAATATTTTTTTACGAAGTACTAATTTAAAAAAAAAAGTTAATCTATATTGTGAAATCATAATTATTAAGTGGCAATTTCTAATTTTTCTGCACTATATTTTTGCTGACACACCTTAGGATTAGATTTTTTCTCTTTTTTTTTCGTAATTTTATGTATGCACGATCTGCGTTTTTATTAGCATCTACTTATCCTTTTTTTTTCTTTTAAGCTAATGTCATAGGTGGTACGTGCTCTCGATGTTTTTAGGTTATAAAAAGTTAATTTATTAAATACGGATCAAAATGGAATCGTTCGAAAGCGGGTACCATAAATGATAATTTATTAAGCCTAAAATAATTATTGTGTTATTATAAAGGTTATAGTTTGCCATCGTTGATCAAAGAAGAAAATATGTGTTAAATGCAAATATTAAGTTGAAAATGAGTTTTGTTATACTTCTAGAATGTTCGAGATGGGTCCGTTGGCGAGGAATGTACAAAATGTTTCATAGTACTATGTTTAATTGAAAATAAGGTTAGGTGTGATTGGGTCGTACAGGGCCTGTAGGCTTCTCTTCAAAATTGTTGTAAGTTAAACATCGTATTGAAGTCAGTGAAGACACATAAAAGTACTACCGTGGTAGAACTGATTCGTAATAAATCGTTCGATATCACTGAAATCATGGAAAATTTGCATGTATAATTACTCAAAGTTAAAATGGTGTGAACACTTCTAGTTCGAAGCCATTATATTATTAGGGTACTAAAAAAGTTGTAACTTAGTAAAAAATCCAATTAAATGTATTTCTTTTTTTTTTACTTTGTCATACAGTGTATTTTTTTGCTGGTAAAAACAAAGTACCGTGCTTCCAATATCTAAAATGTTGACAGCATAGAGGCCCACATATTCGTGTCTAGTCTGAAAACTTCTAAAATGATTTTTTACTTATCTACATTTTTTTTTTTTTTTTTTTTGATACATGCACTTTCCATGTATGATTTTTTACAGATTACCAAGTTATGAATGTAACTTAATGATACATATGTTTTCAACTGCATCTTTTTTAATTTCTACAGAAGTACACTACAAAGTAAAATGTTTAAAAAGAATATAAATAGTTAATACAACGTAAATAGGTGATTATAAAAATTTATCATGATTTCAATTGATTATAGTGATCGTGTCTTTACTTGTTTTGATGTTGTTGATATATATGTGGTTAAGGAATCAACTCGGGTTGAAAAGAAGGCCTTTTGAGATTTTGAACTCTATTCCCAAAAATGTAGGTATTTAGCAATATTTTTTTTTTAATTTAAAAAAAATATCGAAACAATAAAACAATATTAATATTCAATCAATTTAAATGTTTTTGTTTTTTTTTATATTGTTTACAAAAGTATTTATTTGGTTGGAAATTAGTGTCAAATCAAAAGGCTTTCGTCATTGTAGGGTAGGTACATATCAGATGACCGCAAAATATAGTACTATAAGTATGTTTGGATCTAACCCGTACTAATTTGTTCTTAAGTGGTTTTATTATGGAAATCGGTTCGAATTCTCATGAAAAGTATAACAGTTGAATGTAAAAGTATCAAATAAACTCGCAGTGATTCCATTGGTAACAATGATATTTTATTATTTATATATAAACTCCTTATTCCTTTATAAATTCCACATAGATAAAAAATTGAAATCATCTGCTGCAACACAATTATTACTTATTCTGTGAACGCTGGAAGTTAAAAAAAATATTATTCATGTATGGCGTTGACATACCTGAGACTAATAAAAAAAAAAAAAAAAAACTGAAATTTGACATTCCTGATCTTACAATCCGTAATCAGGATCAGTACAATCCTAACATAACGGCGACCTCCGAGAGACGATAATACCATCATCGCTGTCTCACCAACCTCAAAAAACGTTACTTAGTAACGTTATTGGCTAACGGTGAAGGAAAACATCGTGAAGATTGCCTCCAGTTGGTGTTCTCATGTGCACTGGTCTTTTGTGTTTGAAATCGCTAGTATCGCTGACGTGGTGATTAAGCATATATTGTATCTCACATGCAGAACCCTTTGCTCAAAAGTAGAACATAGTACTAAGTACTAAATAATGTGACTTACTTTATTGTATTACTAATGGACTTGTATAATTAAACGCTAGAAAAAAAAGTATCGAGAAGATATCTGCATGTTCAAGACTGAATATACTCGTGCCACTGTGCTCATAATGACAAAAACTTGTTTGTATTATATTAAAGTGACCATCAGTTCACAAACATCTCACTTCAGAGAAGATTCCACAAAAAGAACTCGACTGGCTGCTCCTTAGTTAACCCATAACGATAAAATCTTTTTTTTTAATACAACCGCTGAAAAATATAGAGCATACTCGGCCTAAGCTTAGCTCAAACTTCGCTAAGTATTTACTTAGTTTAATCTTAGGTTTCGAATTTATAGTTAGTTTATAGCATAAGCTTAGCTTTATCCGAGAAAGTGTCTGGTAACTATCAATTAACATTTCGATACCGCATCGGGATTGTAAAATTTCTTCAACTCAAACAAATAATGTTTATCACGATTTATTTATAGAAAATTAAAAACGTATTTCAAATAGAATTTAAATTGTATAATTGTACAATATTCAACTTGCTTTAAAGTATAAATGCCATATTATTAGTACATAAAATTTTAAAATAATGGACTTTGAAATCATTAAAAAGTATATAAAATTACTGATAAGTCACTACTATGCTATACTATTTCTTTAATCGTATAATACCCAAGTTTTCCATTAGTCATCGAATTTGATGATTTAAACTTTACTCAAGCAGAGCTGAGCTAATGTTAAGTTTGCGACTATAAAATTTAATTTCGGAAATTAAGGCTGAGATAAGTCTGAAGATAGTCTGAATACGCTCTACAGATTTCAGCCTAAGGACCTCTGGAAGCCCTAGTCACCGTAGGAATACATTACACAATGTTTGGCTGCGATCTTCTGTAGGTTGGAGAGAGGTTTTGTACCATTTGGACTGCCCCAAGTAGATAGGAATCCTCAAAGATACTTATTCTCTATGCCCTACTTCTAGAATTTTTGTTTTTCCCTGACAAGTGGCATGCTCTCGTTTTGGAGGCCAAGACTATTTTTGGATCACAGTCAAAATAGTTACTTAGTAATAAAGGTGCAATAATAAAAATATTAACTCACTTTTATTATTTGCATTATATAACAGTTAATATGAAAACAGTGCAGGGACTATGTAGTGTGAAAGTGATAGTGTGTCAACGGCTTTATGTTTGCGCGGGAAGTACGTGCGTATTATATGTGTTTTTTAAACGAGAATAAAGTTTTTTAACATTTTATTTTACATCTGACCTGATATTGAACAACGTTTTGTGCGTGTGTACTATGATAAATTTTAAGGCAACTGATTAAAATTGTAAAACTAGTCTAAAATATCGCTATCTCGCATCCAGTTACACGATCGATCTGTCTAGTACTATCTCTGTCTACGCCCCCTTACTCTTTTATTTGTTTCCTCTACGCCTACGCTCATATATTAATAGTGCAATAGCGCGTAACTAGCTCCGGTAAATACCGCGTATCTACCACATGTAGCTAAAATGAACTTTCCTACCTAAAACACCTAATTTTGAAATCGCCCAATAGGAAGCCGTACTTTGGCGTTAGAACAATACTGTGTATTTCTTTGCTGCGTATCCATTTCGGTTGCGAACTTGGTCGCAATTGCGCGTATCTGGTTAGTCAGGTGTCATGTCGTGCCGTGATTGAACCAAGAAATTAATTCTACTTACGAAATCTGACTAGGAATTTAGAATAGAAAAATTTCAAGAAAAAGAAAAAGCAAAGAAAGGAGAAATTATGCCCGCATCTAAAAGCAAGCGCATAGTATTTTAAAACAAAGCTAGCTGTATATCATTTTACAGTGTACAATCTCGGGAATGACTCGGGAATTCTGTTATTGATTCGATGAAACTGCGAATGATTTAAAGGCTTCTACTTACGCCTCTTTCTTTATTGACTATTTGAAAGAGTAACTAGAAGAAAGTCCGAAAGATATTGTAATATTTTCAGACTGATATATAAGCACAGAATAGAAATGTTATACTACATTACTATAATGCGATTAGCTATGGAATTTGTTGTTATTATACAACAAAAGTTTCTAGAAAAAGGTCATACGCAAATGGAAGTAGACTCAGTACACTCAGTTATTGAGCGAAAACTAAGAAACCGTGATATATATCTAGCAAGTCAATATGCAGCAATCACATAAGAGGCAAGGTTGAAACCTTGTTCCAATGATGTCATCATAGCAAATAATACATTTTTAAAGAATTATAACATCAAAAAAAAATCAAATTTATGACTCAATTACGCCCGGTTGTGGGGCTGGGGAATAAGTGTGTAGTTGATTTTAGAATTTTGCGATACAAACCGGAGGGTACAATTGAATATAAACTAAATATTGAGGATGACTACCAACTTTTGCCAAGGCGCCCAAGGGCTATTGATGCAATCACTAACCGATCTATTTATTCCGAACCAATGCCAATTTCTGAAACTAAATACAATCATTTACAACAATTGAAAAATGTTATTCCACAAGACTGTGACTGAATACCGCTAATTGCCATTCAAAAAAGAGACATGCCATTGTAGAAATTGATAGTTTCATCTGATCTAATTAAAATAATTATTGAAATTTGGGTTTTAAATTTACTTACGTTTTTATTATTATAATACTGAAAATCGTTTAGCTAGACAGGTCAGATAAATGGATGTGAACGTTACTCAAGAAGGTACAAAGTGAATTAAAAATATTGTTAATATTACATTTTATAAGTAAACTATTGACATTTGAGACTGATTACGTGCCAATAATTTAATTACGTAACAATAGTTGAACCTACATAATTTAAGTATAAAATTTAAAGTAATCGCACTGTTATGTAGCACTTAGAGAAGTTTATTTTTGTTGGCCTATTGAATTAAATACCGTAATAGGAAGATTGCCTGAGTTAAGTTTGATTTTTGTGCTGAAGTGTTTAAATTGTTTAGAAGCTGTTTTGTTTTAATAAACCTATTTTTCATTGCCAAATACTGATATTTTATTGGCTTTTAGGCAGTTAATATCTTTATTAAATACCTACCGCAAATGTACAGAAACATATGGCAACCTTTCATGTAAATAGATAATACAAAACAGCGTAAGTTGCAGATGGCGCCCCATTGTGGCGGCGCACAGTGGGCTGAAATCGAAGCCTCCCTTTCATAGGATTTTAGAAAAATTAAATATGTTATTTCATAGTTTTAAGTATACAGTTATGTCAAAACAGTCATATCATTGTATAATTTAGCAATTTCAATCTTTATTTTTACCTTCTACACCATATAATATGAACTTGTAAATTTTAAATGTATGAAAATGGGTTTTCTTTTCGTCATAACTTTTTTGTGTTTTGAGTTGTAAAGCTGAAACTTATACATATCGTTACTGGGGTGGTAATGAACCCTTAGGACCTGTCTTCACCTTGACCCCTGGCGTCCCCGTTCAACAGATATTTGTTGATGAAAATTTCATACTTTGATGACATTGTACTGAGGTGAAATCATCAATCTGTAGGTTTATTTTCGACCTGAATGCTACAGGTATCGATTAATAAAGTTACCCCTGATTTACCCTACCGCTTCGTTTTCATTATCTTTCAAAAATACGATTCAGAATTAGTTTTAAAAATTCAATATACCTATTTTTCTTTATTAAAAGTTGTACATTACCTATAAATTTGGACTATCTACTTAAATTAACACCAATTATCATTAATAAATTACCAATTTAGCAATTTCAAGCTTTATTTTTATCTTATATACCAAATAATATTGACTTGTAAATTTTATATGTATGTAAATGAACTTGCCTTTCTTCATAACTTTTTTTGTTTTCAATTATAAAGCTGAAGCTTATACGTATCGTTACCGAGGTGGTAACGAACCCTTAGGCCTTTTGACATTGAGCCCAGGCGTCCCCGTTCAAAAGATATGAATTAATGAAAAATTGCATAATTAGCACCACTTTCTTTGAAATTGAATTCACTACCAGTAGACTTATTGTCAATTTTAGTACCTAGTATAGCTATTGATAAAAAAAGAGTTATTTAAAATCATGGCAACGCCTAATTTACTCATTACCTACCATCAAAAATTCGTTTTGAAACTTCAATAAATCTATTTTTATTTATTAATTAAGTCGTACATTACCTATAAATTTTAAGTACCTTATTTATTAAGCCATAAACTACTACTTTTGTTCATTGTTTTTCTTTCACATTTTTAGCAAAATATTTTGGTTTTGCTAATTAGGGCAATTAGTTTATTTGTTTTGCTGTACATTGTAATTGTTGTTTTTGTAATAGTTGTTGTAGTATAGATTAGTTCTAGAGATCGATTATGATTCTAAATGAAAGTGGTAGAAATACCATGAGTAATTATATTTCATTTCATAAATCATCAAAACTCCGTACCCTAAAGTTACCCAGCGTTAATTTTAATTTGTTTAATATGGAAGGACTGGTGTCAAATATCGACATTTTTGTGTTTATCAAGCAAAATTCTTTTGATGCAGATAAATTATTTCAAAGATTGTTAACTTCTGTGAATTTTTCTCTGTCTAAAGAAGAAAAGACCGAACTTAAATCGTTTTGTGCAACTTATTCAAGTAATCTTAAATGAAAATAGAAATCGGCTAATTATACAGGAAGTATTTTTTTACAAAAGTCTGCAGAGTGGTTAGACATGGATATCAAGTGGCCAGCATTTATTGAAACATACATTGATCAGTTGAGAGATGAAGATGCATCAACGAATGTTTCCTTAGCATTACTACCTAGTACATCAGTAGAATACACTGTGTCTGATAGTGTATTTTTGTCACCCAAAACAAAGTCACCGAGAAAAGTATTCGCGGACCTAAGTCCAATTCATAAAAGGAGAAGAACAGAAAATCTTATTAGTGAAAATGATTTTGCTACATTAGCGTACGTTCTGGCCAAGAAAGCCGCTGAAAATGAAAACCACACTGACTTTTCTGAGTTACTAAAGCATTTAATTAAACACCCTGAAGATGCAAAAATGCTTCGAGCATGCCTAAACCCTACAAAGCGAACTTATTCTGCTGATGCAGCACTGGGTATATGAACGTCTTTAAAGTTATCAAAATGGCAATACGTAACACTAAGGCAGAGTACAAAATACATGGGGTGTGATATTTTCCCATCATATAATGCAATACAGTCTGTGAAAAAGGAGTGCTACGTGGAAAAAGAAAACATGTTGATAACAGATAGTGAAGTCAAGCTAAAACTTCAGTCTGTTCTGAACATTACAGTCAAGATACTCTTAAAAATATTACCATTTCCAACAGAAGTTAGTGGTAGCAATTTAACTCTCATCAGTAAATGGGGTTTTGATGGTGCATCTGGACAAAGCAACTACAAACAAAAAATGATTGGGGATGATTCCAGTATCTTCATGTGTTCATTTGTACCGTTGAAACTGGTGAGAGAGGATACTGATGAAATTACCTGGGAAAATCCTAATGCATCATCAACATTTTACTGTAGACCTATTTATTTGAAGTTCATAAAGGAAAGCAATTTAAATATAAAAGAAGAAATGCTGGCAGTTGAAAGGCAAATTGCTGCATTGCAGCCAACTGCTGTCAATGATACAAATTGTGAAACACAGACTTCATATGACCATGATAGATGGTAAGATAACTTCATATCTTTCAGATACCTCAACAGCAGCATGTGATATTTGTAAAGCGAAGCCGAAAGATATGAATGCCATCGACTTGATATCGCGAAGAACTCATTCTGAGGATATTTTTAAGTATAGCCTATCTTCCCTCCATGTCTGGATTAAATGCATGGAATGCGTATTGCATATTGCGTATCACATAGATTTTTAAAAATGGCAAGCCAAAGGAGACAATTTAAAGCAACTAGTAGATAACAAGAAAAAGATTATTCAAAAAAGTTTCGAGATGAAATGAGACTTCTTGTAGATATAGTTAAAAAAGGTGCGGGAACGACCAAAGATGGGAACACCGCAAGAATGTTTTTTGCAAATCCTCAAGTTACTGCACATATCACTGATGTTGATGAAGAACTCATCAGGAGATTTGCGGTGATTCTTCAAGTAGTGTCATGTGGAAAAGTTCCGGCAATATTGTTCTAAAACAGCTCAAAATATGTCGAGTTATATCAGTGGTATTATATGACTTCTAGCGTGCATAAATTACTCATGCATGGTGCAGACATAATTGAGCATAATAACTTTATCCCAATTGGCAAACTTTCTGAAGAGGCTTCTGAAGCACGCAATAAAGATTTTAAAAATTTTAGAGTATTCCACTCGAGAAAAATTAGTAGAATTGCAACAAATGAGGATATTATTCATAGTTTGTTAATAACTTCTGACCCATACCTGTCCAGCATCAGACCTAAGATAAGTCAACTTAGCCATAAACCGCTATCAGATGAAGCTAAATTGTTATTGGTAAATTCTACATCAAATAAAGAAAATATAGAGTTTGTAGATGTAATAAATTTGTGTGACTCTGAGTAATGTATGAATGTAATTAAGTAGGTATCATCGGAACTGTATGTATATCATAATTTGTAATATAATAATTTTGTTATAAAATATTTTTATATATTTGGAATTTACATTTACATCATCTATTTAGAGGTACTGTTGATATCGATAAGTTAAAATGAATATAAGATCTCAAGTTATTTACACTGCTTTCATTTAGAATCCTAATCTAGCCCCAGAAATAACTGTTTAATCTTTTATGACCAACATCAATATCAACGAAACAAATAAACTAATTACCCTAATTAGCAAAATCAAGACATTTTTGTACAAATGTGGAACAAAAACAATGAAGAATAGTAGCAGGTACTGATAATTGGTGTTAATTTAAGTTTAAAGAGCAAATTTATAGGTAATTTACAACTTTTAATAAAGAAAAATAGGTATATTGAAATTTTAAAACGAATTCTGAATCGTATTTTTGAAAACGAAGCGGTAGGGTAAATCTGTGATAACTTTATTAATCGATATCTGTAGCATTCAGGTCGAAAATAAACCTACAGATTGATGATTTCACCTCAATACAATGTCATGAAAGTATGAAATTTTCATCAACAATTATCTGTTGAACGGGGACGCCCGGGGTCAAGCTGAAGAAAGGTTCTAAGAGTTCATTACCACCCCAGTAACGATATGTATAAGTTTCAGCTTTACAACTCAAAACACAAAAAAGTTATGATGAAAAGAAAATCCATTTTCATACATTTGAAATTTACAAGTCCATATTATATGGTGTAGAAGGTAAAAATAAAGTTTGAAATTGCTAAATTATACAATGACATGACTGTTTTGACAAAACTGTATACTTAAAACTATGAAATAACATATTTAATTTTTCTATAATCCTATGAAAGGGAGGCTCCGATTTCAGCCCACTGTGCGGCGCGGCAGATGGTACACCGTGGAATTTTAGTGAGTAAGAGTCTCACACAACCACTCGTCCCCCCGGGCGGGCGTGTACTAATGACGGGTTTCTCTACGTTAAAAAAAATGATTTTCATAATGAAATTATGATCGTCATCAAATTGGCCTAGCGGTGTGAGACAACCAAACTTGTATACATTGTTGTATATTATACTGTATTACGATTAACGAACATATTGTAAGGTACAACTCGCAAGACTTATTATTATCTGACGGACGCGGACGTTGTGATGAAGCACCATTGAAGCACGACTACTGGAGACGAGAGACAGAATGACATTATTCATTAGTGTTGCCACATACATAGTAATATGAGTTGTCAATTGTTTGAGTCTCACTGATTTAGAATTTTTTAAAACAGATTTTTAGAAAATACTTTTATTTTGTCTGAAGGTTTCACTTCTACCGTGCGCAAAACTACACACGTGTTTTTCTAGGGTGCTACCTTTATCTTTGTCGACATTTTTTTTTTTGGGTTTTTGTCTAGTTTGTTGACATGGAGAAAGCATATGACCGAAGTACCCCGAGAGATTTTTTGTGGAGCCAGTACAAACGTCACGTCACAGCCTGGAGTTACCGACAAGTTCAATTTGGCCGTAGGCATCTACCAGGGATCACCTTTAAGCTTATCTATTTGTTCTTGTTGTGACTGCACTAACATCAGACATACAAGTGGAGGCATCTTGGCGTCTGCTGCTCACAGATGACATTGGTGTTGTTGGAGAAAATGCTACTGAAATCCAGAGTAAGCTGAAAAAATGACGAGAAAAACTCGAGAACGTTGGACTGAAAATTAGTAGAACAATACTAAAATATGTTCTGCGACTTCGGTAGTCCGACCATTTTTTGAATGGTGTGTCCTACAGAGATCTAAAGATGAAAAAGAAGCAGTGAAGATGACTGAGTATAATTTTATAATCATTATAACAATTCTTTACTGAATGACATTAAATAAAATCATTATAACAATTATTTACTGAACTGATTTGAAAAATGAAATCATTTTACAAATATTGGATTTTAAACACATAGATATTTTCCTCCACTTTGTTAAATATTGAGCTGGTTTTTTCATATCATTAATCATGTCTGATGGTATTATAGCAGCAGCAGACGGTACTGGGATTTGTAATTTATTTGCTTCATTTTTCTCATCGGTATATGTTGTAAGTTCAACTTCACAAGTAATTGTAGAAAAATCTCACAACTACTTCGATTCATTAAAAATGGGGAGTGGCAATCTACCTTGTCTACAGTTAACTTGCGAGTATATAGAGAAGAAACTGAACGCTTTAGATGTATCAAAAGGTGCTGGCTTAGATGGAATTCCATCATTTTTTATTTGTAACTGTTCATCAGAACTAGTTGCACCTTTATTCATTATTTTCAATGAGTCTCTTAATTCAGGAGTATTTCCCGCAAAGTGGAAAACTGCAAAAATAGTACCAATTTTTAAGTCCGATAACAGCTCTGAAGTTAGTAACTACAGGCCAATATCAATTTTGTCCGCATTTAGTAAAACGTTTGAGACTCTTGTGTGTCCCTACATCCAGTCGTACTTTCAGAGATTTATTTCTACTCATCAACACGGATTTGTAAAAGCAAGGTCCATAGTTACCAATTTGGTTTTGTTTACTGAAACCATTGCTGAAGCTCTAGACTCTAATAAACAAGTGGATGTGATATACACTGATTTCAGCAATGCTTTTGATAAGGTGTCTCATGCATTATTGCTCAATAAATTGACATTATATGGGTTCTCAGGACCTTAAGCTGGATAAGTTCTTATCTCACAGAACGTGATTTTTATGTTGTAGCAAATGGTTTTCAGTCAATAAAACGTAAAATAACTTCAGGTTTCCCACAGGGATCAAATCTTGGCCCAATATTATTTAATATACATATATATAAATGACGTTTCTTTTTCTTTTTATAACTCAAAGCCGTTCCTGTTTGCAGATGATTTAAAAAATTTAAAAATTGTATATTGTGTTGAAGATGATTTTTTACTGCAACAGGATCCCAATAGACTTATTGATTGGTATAAAATTAATTTCATGAGTCTTAATTATAAAAAATGCGTACATATGAAATTCACAAGAAAAAATTGGTTGCCTGTAAAGTCGGTATACGGGCGAAAGTTTTACGTGACAACGACTTTATGTCTGTCTCTCTCGCTCTTAGGCGGGCTAACCATGCCCGAGTGGAAGGGACGCGTGCCTCTCACTCGCTCTCATTGTGAGCGCATAACGTGAGCGGAGCGTAACGCAGTTTCTTGAAGTGTCAACCGGCAAACCAATTTATAAGACGTTGTCACGTCAAAAATAATTTCATAACTTCTACTTATAACATTACAGGTCACAATATAGAAGAGGTAGAAGTTATTAGAGATTTGGGGATCACGTTTGATAAAAAGTTAACTTTTGTGCCTCATGTCTGTCAAATACTCAAAAAAGCGTTTAAGTCTTTAGGTTTTGTAATCAGAAGTGGTAAGGAATTCCGCAAGCCCCAAACTAAAATATTACTTTACAATGATATTGTGCTCAGCATTTTTGAATATTGTAGTGTAGTGTGGAGATCACACTATGCCACGCACTCTCTTAGGATTGAACGTATACAGAAAAAGTTTTTATACCACTTGTTGTACTCCGTAGGCAAAGCAAATAAAAATAAATCATAATATAGATATAATGAAAGAATTTAAAATTGTAGCACTCTCTAAACGTAGAGATATTTTGGAACTTATATTTTTATATAAACTCATAAGAAACAAAATTGATTGTCCGGAAATACTTCAAATGGTTAATTATAGAGTACCTATTAGATATCCTCGTCACATAATAACTCCTTTAGTTCCGCCTTTCGGTTAGTTTGTTTTTGTTATATTGTTTATGACATAATTAGCTAATATAATTTTGTATGCTGTGATAGCCTATAATTAGTTAGTACTTTTAAGCATGTTTTCATAAACTATATGTTAATTAAAGAAATATTGTACAACTGTTGGCTAACCAATTAAAGAAAAAAAAATCTTCTTCGAAAAAAATTTTTTTTTTTAGATCTGACTACACTGTTAACCTTAGGGGCCCTGAAGCCGCTGCGGCTTTTACAACTTCACCGGACTTGGGAGTCTTCGAAAAGTGTAGCCAAAATCATTTTATATCATGTCCAATAAAATGAAAGCCTATTTAGAAAAAAAAGTGAACCGGACACCTGGCAGGCACCTGTGGCACGTGTGACACATCGAAATGGCATAACCAAAAATAAAATATTCTGATTTATTTAAAGAAAAAGATGATTCTTTATCGATTAAACATTTTTATTAATTAAATATAAAAATTAAAAAAAGCACTTGCGCATGGCGATGCATCACACGACCCGTATTAGATGAGCAGTCTTGACTAACACGTAATCAAACGCTATTGTCTGTGTTTAGCCCAATAAATATATAAGCAATTATACAGCTACTGACTGACTATACTGTTAGCCTTAGGGCCTGGAACCTCTGACGGCTTTTACAGCTTCACCGGACTTAAAAATTCCGCTACAGTTTTATTACTGGACAGATTTTAGCACTATTTTTGAAAATCTCAATTAGTAGTTTAGCTCTATTTTAAATGTCATTTAGCACCTACCTGTGGTATTGAGTTGGCAACCATGATATAAAGTGATCTGTTTTTTTCATAAACGTAGAAACGTACTTGTAAGTTGTTTGTCTTTCAATTTGTTCATATTTCCCATTTTAAAAAAAGGGGGAAAAACTTTGTAAAACACGTAATTTTGAGAAAAAGGAAATATTAATATGGGGAAATTCATAAAACTCGACCTGCCAACCCTGCCTCAAAATGTTAATGCAGCCATTTGTCATTGTCAAATGTCAATATCAAAATTCCTCTGGTTATTGGTCTATGATCAAAATAAACATACGGTTTCGTTAAACGCGCTACGCACGTGTAATAATTTACTATTTAAATGTATTGTCATTGAAATTTATAATCTAATGTCTATGCAGTATGGATGCTTACGATATCTTCAAAAAATTGACCAAAGGACTAACGTTTAAACGTCGTGTTTTAGGAATTAAAAACAATGTAAGTTGGAATAACCTCGAACTTTTTTACTTTATTATTTATTACTATATGATAGAAATCATTTAATAATTCTACAATAAGACTAAAAAGAAAATCTTTAAGTGGTATTATGTGTGTTATTATTGTTATAAATACTTTGTAAAATCTAGAAACTAACCTAAGTAATTCCAATTTGAATCTTTTACTGTTTATTGCGAAGATTTGAGAAAAAGATATTGATAAATGCCTATTAATTATAACATAAGATTTTATGTAAACAAAGAACTAGTGTTACTCAAAGTTAAAATACCTGAAGATACATTATGACGATGATATGTGTCCCTAGCTCATGTCTCTTGCAAGTATAACAATTATAATTTATTAGTTATAACAATTTGAAACCTTTTCCTTGTCTGTGGCATACAGCGCAGAGTTATTTGCCTGTTTTTTCTTCGGTAATAAAGATTTACTAAGTTAAGCTTGGTTGCTAGGGCCCAGTTTATATATCAAAAAAACTTTTATAAAATAATGGTGACAATTAAACTAACATAAACAACAACTTTAAAAAGGAGATAATGAAATTATTTAGAAAGATTCAACAGAATACAACTCTAATGCAATCAAGGGAGACTACAACCTAGTGGAATTTAAAGTATAATGTTTAGCAATACATGTTCCGATTATGGTACCACTTTTTTAGTATCATTTTAAAGCTTATTGTAAATATTATTGTCATTTCAGGTCTTTTATGTACACAGACCTGTAATATCAAATTAATATTTCAAAATAAAATAGTAAAAGCATTTAAATTACATTTCATAATAATATGTTATTTAAACAATTACCTATACAAGAAGACAAGAACTTATGATAATTAAAAGATTCTATAAAAAAGAAACCCTTTTATGATTTGTTCACATAAAATCTCATTTTTGTAATGAATATCATATAAACAAGTACTTAAGGCATATAAATTTGTAAATAACAATATATACCATCATCAAATAAAACCATTATAATTATATGAAATAATAAGTTATTCATACTGGATAATATTATAGCTCAATATTTCTTTTAAAGGTATCAAATCATTCAATTACACCTGTAAAAAAAGAAGTAGAAATCAAAAAAGAAGAGTTATCTGAAAACAAAGATGAGTTACAGAATGAGACAATTTTATCTGGTTCAGACTCCAATTCTGATGATAGTGAAAATGATGGAGAGAATAGTGATATGCAATTAGTAGATGGTGTTAACATAGGTGCAAAGAAAAAGAGGAAAGAAAAGAGGGAAAAGTCTGAGGATTTAAAAAAGAAACTCGAAGTAGAAGAGGTAATTATTATGATTATTGATTTCTTCAAATTAATGCCAAGTGAGAGTACAAAACCAAAGAGTAATATATTTTGTTCTGACTCAAAAAAAAAAACATAGGAACTAATGACTTATATTTTATTATATTTCTCGATGAAATTTATGTCACATGAGAAGCAGATATAACAATAAAGAATAATTTATTGCACTAATATAAACTTATTTATTATTTATAGCATTAACTGCCTCAATAGCCTAGTGGTCTTAAATGTGACTGCTATGATCTAGGTCCTGGGTTTGATTTTTAGGTTGAGTACAGTGATATTAGGGTTTTCTATAAAATTCTCAGTAGCAGCTAGCCATATTACATAGCCTCAAAAAAATATATCAACTGTGGGTGTACATTAGTACATCTCTGCCTAACCCTTTGGGGATACAAGCATAATGGTATGTTATGTTATGTTTAATTTTAGAGATATAATATTATTTAACTACTAAACATGTGAAATAATTTGTATAAAATGAAGTTATGAGTAAAATAATGATCCTAAAACAAATATATTACATACCATCCTTGGCCTCATCTTCAATTTCCATCAGGTGTGACTAAGGCTAAGCGTCAGCAGTATCTTAAATTATATATATATAAAAATATTGTTGACTATTATCATTCAGAATAAATATAATGATGTTGCATCTTCTTGCCTACCTCTTCACTATTAAAGTGTTTGACAATTGATCTCTATTATTGTGTACAATTTTACAGTACATCTATTAGAATAGACGTACCAGAAATAGTTTTATTTGAGTGATTCAGCTTTTAGTATCAACTCCTTGTTTGTGTAAAATACCCATAATATTGAAAATATGATATCTCAGTTACAATTGTTTTTAATTAAACAGCAAAACCGTTTCCGGAATGAGCATGGTATCAAAGCAGTTGGTCGACATATACCGGCAGCACTTCAGGAGTTTTCGGAGCTGGTTATGAGATATGGTATAACTCAGTCGCTGGTGGATGTAGTCACACAATGTGGTTACACGGAGCCAACTCCTGTCCAGCGACAAGCTGTACCTTGTATGCTCGAAGTGAGTATTTTAAAGCTTTAAAAAATTACCTTATGCAATTACAGATATTAAATAAGTAGCAAAATGCATTTATTTTGTGTAAGATGTACAGATAAATCACCATCTTAATTTATAGAGCTTAAAACTTGAAGTGAACACACTGGCTTCATTCACTATCTTGTTGATTGCTTATTACCTATTGTTACAAAATATACATACAAACCTGGACATAATATTTATTTAAAATTAAAAATTGTTTTATTGTTGAATAGGTGTTTGGTTTATTGTTAACATTTATTATTGGAGATATATAGAGATACATTATAGTTTTAAGATTTGGGGAACTCTATGGTTGCCTGTACATTGAAGTAGAGCTGTGCCAATTTCGATCAATAGAATCACATAAAAACTTAGAGATGCTATTCTGTTGGTCAAAATTTGCACATCTGTGCTAAGGCTGGTTTTCTTTTCAAACTGATTGTCGGCGGCGACCAGTCACAGTCAGCTCGATTCGTTTTGGTTAGTGATGGTAGATGTACTGGTTTCCTGGTACGCATACCAGGGAAAAACTACGCTGGTACGTAATAATACCAACTTTCAACATCGATCATTGGGTGTAATTTTGTTCAACAATAAGCTAATAAAATGTCTTAGGGAGCGGAAAAACAAACATGACTCTTTTCTAATTTTGGCTAACAAGCTAAAAAAATCATTTGTAGTAAGCACGAACAAAGCAAAAAAAGTTGTCTTTCTACAATAGTTAATGCTATAGAAAACGAAAAAAAAGTATGGAGTTGACATTTCTCAATGTTTAATCACGTGATCAGATGTCAATTCCATACATTTTTTTCATTTACGTTAGCGTTAACGATTGTAGAACGGCAACTTGGCTAGGCCTTCTGGTGTTTGCTTGAGTGTACCAACTTTTTTTCAAATTCCAACTTTTATCGACATGTGTATGTGCCAGGATTATTGCGCCATATCTACAATGACCATCGCTGGTTTTAGTTTCGCGCTGTTTGCCGCGATGTACAGAGACACAAACACTACTTAGTGCAATGGTAATGAACTCATTTTGGGTGCATTTGTCACTATATGACCAGTTGAGAAATGAGGGACATAAGGTTTTCAAGTACTTTCGTATGTCGTCAAAAAAACTCATTATTTACTTGTTTATTGTACTATGACGCGTACGTTCAGTGCGAAACGTAAACGCTCTCTGGCTGTGGTGGTGCGGTTCAACGCCGACTAGTCAATCTTATTCAAAATAGGATTCACAGCCGTATAATAATTATCGTATATCGTACGATAATTTGAAAATCCTAAGAAATCGTAAAAAAAGGTATTACCGATGCTAATGTTCACCCAATGATCTACAAAAAAGGTTGTCCGAAGCGGAAATTGGGAAGTACGATAGTTCTGGCTTAAAAACCAAAAATTTTACGCTGCTAATACGATAGCTGCTGCGCTTTAGGCTGTGAACCCTGTTTGAGAAACTCTTCATATTGATACATACACATTGACTTATCAGCACCGAAAGTGAGTGTGACAAGAAAACCAGTCTAAAGCAGTTATTTAATCTAGGGAAGGCAAATCCTAGCCTGCGCGCCGACGGGGTCTGGCAAAACTGCAGCATTCCTTGTGCCGCTCTTACACACCCTGGGTGCTCCAGCGGGAGGTCCACGAGCTTTGATCCTGTGTCCAACTCGGGAATTAGCACATCAGATACACCGCGAGGCACTCCGGTTGAGCGCACCAACACGGCTACGGTGCAGCGTGGTCAGAAGCCTCAAACAGAGCAAGGTTAAGGAGAGAGAAGCCACTATTAGGAAGAGTGGTGATTATTTTATTTATATACTAGCTGGTACCTGCAACGTCGTCTGCGTATTATTGGATACACATTGAGTGATCCCGGAATGCAAAAAATTAAAAGATTAATGATAGTTTTTTTTTTTCGATCTGACCTTATTGTTAGCCTGAGGGGCCCTATCCAAAAACAGCCGCTTATGGCTTTTACAGCTTTACTGGCTTGGGGGCGAGCGCTTAAGGCTCACAGCCGCGAAAGCGTGAGCAACAAGCGCACAAGGGTGCCAAAGTAGCCGGACCTCGGTTTGGGCTGTTGCCGTGATTGCCAAGAAGTCTCAATCTGACTAATTCCCTATCCGCACATCCGCATTTACCACTTTGTGTATAGTGGTCGCGATCCCTACCATCACGCTTTATTACTGCATGTAAACTTCTGAATACGACAGAGAGAAATTAAAAAAATAAAATAGAAAAAAATGTGGATAGGGACACCCTAATCACCTAGCGCTATGAAATACACTTTACGACCTATTCTCATACCTACCAAATATAAATGAAAAATTTCTTAAAAATCGGTCTAGCCGTTTCGAAGGGGTGCGGACACAACCACCGTGACACGAGATTTTTATTTCAAAGATTGTAGTTTTTCAAATGTTTTTAACTGACTTCAAAAAAAGGAGGAGGTTCTCAATTCGATTGTATTTTTTTTATAGATGTTAAGGCTTAACTTCTTTGTTTATGAACCGATTTCAATGATTCATTGGCATTGGACCTTCAACTTCGAAGATACACAAGAGAACTCTTCAAAATCATTCAAGTCGTCTAGTTTGTAAAAAAAAATCTTGTTTGCAGTCAAATTTTACATTGTCTTAACATATAAATATCTTTATAAGAATGAATTGTGTTGTTTGAACTCTGAAGACTTAGCGAGAGTGCCTCATGTGCTACATCATATAGCTACCTACATTCTTCAAACCGAAACATAGCATCATAAGCAGTGATACTTTTACAATAAGAACCGGCTTCCTGTGGTATAGTCTAATTCAGTTCATTATATTACAATGAAAGAAAAACCTGCAAAGTGCGTTTTATGTTATACCTTTAAAATATATACACATACAGTATGTATTAAAAACCCCGACGGATCCGTGAAGGTGTTATTAGGTATCGAGATTATATTCTGTTTATGTTATCTATCTCAGATTATAAGTAAAAAAAATTACCCCTAATAAAATATATAAAAAAATAGTTAAATGAGGAAACTTACATGGCAATACAGGCGGCACGGTGCAGGATACCGCCATAGGAAAAATACGTACCGATGCGCTGCGCCGGGGCTGGAGAAGGTGTTATCACGTTTTAAAAATTTGCTAAATTTTAAGGAAACTAAAACTAAATATGTTAATTTTAAATCACAATAACATTTTTATTTTCATAATAAATAAATAAATTATATTTTTTTGGTAATGTCATTGGGATACCTATGTACTCTTTTCGGATTCGATGGTGTTTTTAATACATATTGTATATGTATATAAAATTTAGTTTTGAGAAAGTACTTACTATACATGTCTTTCAAATAATTTTCTCATTTCAGATATTATAATAAGTACTCCGAATCGCCTCTGCTATCTGTTGAACCAGGATAATGTCAATATAACATTAGACAAGTAAGTGGAAGTTTACATTTTGTTCAGTATAAATTTAGAGATTATTAAAACCTGGTGATTAGGTAGGATTACATGACAAAAATTAGACGAGTCTGTGATTAGATAAAATATATTACCAAAAGTCTTATGGCGGTATTTGCAGCTATGAATTATTAACGTTGCTGAGTGTTTTCAAGAAGCATTTAAATATGTGGGCATTTTTTTAAATGAAAGCTTGCCCATTAGTATTTAGATAATGATCTTTAATGTTGTTACTTGGTACATTGGTTGTTGGCAATGTTCCTCAAGACATGATAGCCCTGCTCGAGGCTAACGAGCAATCTTTTACGAAAACATGGAATCAATAATATATTTGATTGCAAGTGATTTTTAATAATATCACAGACACCAAAGTCAAGAATGCTTGCCATGAATCCCTTGAATACGACGATAACCCAAGTGGACTAGATCCACAATGGGTCGCATCACGTTCTCGGGTTTAGGGCATGTATAGCAGTGGTGCAACACTAGTATGTAAAAAATATATAAAGGGGGTTCTATCTGTACCCAAGCTCGGCAAAATCACTTTATCTGATAAGAAATCGGGTCCAAGCAGAGACTGCGGTGGTAGATGGGTCTATAAGCCTATCACTTCGTTTGTTCTTGTGTTTCTTACAACCAATCGATGTCTAGAGTGAGGTGGTTGATTATCGACGAAGCGGACAAGCTGTTTGAAGGTTCCACCGAGCAAGATTCAGACTTCAGGCAGCAGTTGGAGCAGATTATGTCGGCGTGCGGTCGCGAGCGCCGGGTCGGCATGTTCAGCGCAACGCATACTCCAAGGGTAGCGCAATGGGCACGCAAGAATCTACGTGGACTCATCAATATCACTGTAGGTCAGAGGTAGGTTTTCCTTGCATAGGGGATTATTGAAGCTGTTGTGTTTTGTAGCATTAACTTGACTACCTGCCACCCTTAAGTTGAAAATATTGTTATATCCGTGGATAGTAAAAATGTAGTTCGATTTTAAGTAAATAATTTAATCATACTCAGTGAAACAAAGTTTAAATAAATTCACTATATTGATTCTCACTATACTGTGCTCGTACTTACAGTATCTCTCTCTCTCTCTCTCTCTCTCTCTCGAGCTCTCTTGCACATTTCTTCCTTTTTATCGCTTGTTGTTTCCACTTCATTGTCCAAAATAGAACTGTCTTGGCTCGAAGCCTCGGAACGCAACTCGCTTATATACCAAAATAAAAGTAGGGTCAAAATCACTAGAAAGGCCTCAAACTTTACGTCATTGTTTAGAAGGGGAAGTGTACTATTTTTAGTTGGATTACGCAATCGCAGCGATAAACTTTCAATGTATGAGTGAACTACAGTATTTTTATAGTACTTACGAATATATAATCAATGTTCTAATACATTCTAGATGATTCCAGATATTGCGAGAATAGTGAACATTCTTTTTTACTCAGAATATCAGATCGTAACAGTATCTTACCCCACTGAGTGCGTTAGGGCTATGGGAGCCATGGTCTAGGGGACAAGCTAAGATATGAGAGCCAAAACGCACTTTTTTCAGGTGTCTGAAGCAGAAAAGTTACGACCGTTTTTAGTGTTTTTTATACTACGATGGGCTTTGCCGACCCTTAAGCGCTGTTCACTCCCCATTTGAAAAATATATTTTATTTTAACATGATTCTTTTTGTTTATTTTATTGCTAGTTAGTTGTTACTAATATAATATACTTGCTTTTGCCGGCGACTCCGTCCCCGTTATGTTCAAAATTAAACGACTCACGCGCCACATCTTGTGAAATTCACTAAGTTTCATTGCCATCAGATGAATGGTATAGTATATAGGGAAACGAATAAACTTTCATATATTTATATACATATTATATTATTAGCTGTGTCCCACGGTTTCACCCGTGATAATTTTATCCGACAAACACCGCGCCGCCAACGCACCCGTGTAGTCTATCATAATTGTTCTTCCCGCAAGTACAAATTATTTTAATTGTTCATTATCTCCTAAACTATGCATCCAAATAACATACTATAAAGAGCAAAATTAACTTTATAAAATTCTCGTTATGATGAAGTAACTTTCGTTTGTAAGGATTAATATGCTATGCCCAAAAATATTGCTCATAAATCGCTTTTAAATATTCAACAAATTTTTAGTCACAAAATACCTTATTGTGGCTAATGTATATGTGTAAAAGATAGGCATATGCTATCGCGGACTTTTTTTAGATATACTAATGATCAATATTTTTGTAGAACATTGTATTTACGTATCAATAACCGTAATGGTTACCAGCGCATACAGATAAAGCAGAGAATTTATGTAGAGAATATTTTCCAGAAACGCCGCTACGAGCCTCGTCGATCAGGAGTTACTTTACTGCGGCAATGAGAATGGGAAGCTCGTTGCGTTCAGACAGTTAGTCCAAAAAGGATTGAAACCTCCCGTTTTAGGTGTGTATCGATTAAGTAAATCAAAATAATCTATATTCAATTTAGGCCTTAAGAATGCACTTATGAACGTCAAAACACTACTGCCGGTTCGGAAAACGTCTGTCTGGGAAGACAATCGAGAAGAACCGGTAAGAATCTCGGATCGGGTTTACCTTTTTTTTCAACTGTACAAATGTAAATATTTTAGGTACAATAATAATAATTTAGTGGATGCACAGAGAGGTAGTCACTTCCAGACATCACTATCATTCACGTAATGATCTCTACCCTTTGACCTTTGATAGTAAAACCTGCTTGACATGGTCCTTGAACTTGTTGTCCAGTAATCAGTAATGTGCTTCGGGATCTTGTTATAGAACCTAACATTTATTACCTAAACAACTTTTATTAGTCTTACTAAGTCTAAAACACGGTACTATTAATTTAAATATTAGGTCCATATATATGAAATTAGCGTTTTGTCGTACTGACAACTTTGATCTGAAATATCTCCTCTGTGGTTAAGAATTCCAAATTCATTTAGCTGGTACATTTCAGTTTTGAAAACAGTCATTCATTTGTTTTTTTCCTTATTATTTTTTTCTTTGTCGTCACTTATTACCGCACAATGGAAAACATGAAATATCGGTATTTTTACGAGTACGACTTCTACCGTGGCACCAGTTCGGCAGAAACAGCTCGAAAGATTAATGATGAGTACGGCGCTGGTGTCGCAAAAGAAAGCACGGTAGGTACGTTTCTTGGTTTCAACGTTTTCGTTCTGGAAATTTCGACCTTCAGAACCAACCCCGTGGACGGCTGGAGACTAAACTGTAAAATGAAGAATTAAAGGCTATTGTGGAAGCGGATCCATCACAAAGCACTTCAGAGATAGCTGCAGGCTTCGGGGTAAGTGATAAAACTGTATTAATCCACTTGAAGCAAATCGGGAAAGTAAAAATCTTTGAATGATGGTTACCTCATGAATTGAATGAATCGACACAATAATGAAGGGATTTTAATCGAATCATCACTTGTGATGAAAAGTGGATACTGTACGATAATCGGAAGCGCTCGTCGCAATGGCTGAACCCTGGGGACCCAGCCAAATCCTGCCCTAAACGAAAATTGACTCAGAAAAAGTTACTTGTGAGTGTTTGGTGAACTAGCGCCGGTTTCGTTCACTACAGCTTTCTAAAATCTAGCCAAACGATTACGGCAGATATTTATTCTCAGCAACTGCAAACCATGAAGGAAGAACTAGCTGCTAAACAACCGAGATTGGTCAATCGTTTTAGGGCACTGCTGCTTCACGATAACGCAAGACCACACACTGCACAACAAACAACCACTAAGTTAGATGAGTTACAATTGGAATGTTTGCGACATCCACCGTACTCCCGGGACCTTGCTCCAACAGATTACCATTTTTTCCGGAATTTGGACAACTTCTTACAAGGAAAAAAATTCAACTCCGATGCGGCAGTCCAGACCGCCTTTAAAGAGTTTATTGATTCTCGCCCCCATGGTGTTTTTTAGTAAAGGGATCAATGAACTACCTATGAGATGACAAAAGTGCATAGATAACAACGGTGCATACTTTGAATAATTAAATACATTTTATTTAAAAAAATTGACTTTATATTCCTACCGTACAAAACGCCAATTACAGATGTAAGGACATAATATTATATATTATCGAAATTGTTCATGTAACTACATTTCTCGTATACTTTTAATGTTTTCAATAATTTTGAACAGGGATGGAGGCGAATGGGAAATACTGTGGAATACCCATAATACCTGATAAATAAGTAATAATTATTTAAAATAGAGTCATCTGCCACGATCCGAGGGTGCACCCTAAACTTCCGTATTTTAAATATAATGTTGTCCCCTAGGAATAGGAGAAATTGTAAGGAAAAAAGGGGTGTCTCAACAATTGTTCAACCACAATAATGTTCAATATGGTTCGAATAATACCTTTTTTTTTTCTTTGAAAATTATATTTACAGGTAACTATTTGCTTGTTGCATTAAAGTCGGATACTGGATTAATTGGCCTCTTTAAGTTATCGTTTGATTGACAGTTTTCGTCCAAAGCAAGGATCGCGCTAAACAGCTCTTCAAAGAGCTGATATACGATGGAATCAACGTCGACGTCATCCACGCGGACAGGACCCAAGCGCAGGTGAGACACCTTCTCTTTCCTTAGAATTACTTTCCGATCTCAAAGTTGACACAGAG
Source organism: Saturnia japonica (assembly GCA_033032175.1). NCBI lineage: Eukaryota > Metazoa > Arthropoda > Insecta > Lepidoptera > Saturniidae > Saturnia > Saturnia japonica. The sequence goes on from CM065319.1 coordinate 16,838,511, forward strand.
TCGAAACCTGATAAAATCTCGACCGCCATAAAAATTACGAAAAGAGTTCTATTTTTTTTAAATCGTAATTGGTTTAGCGTTGTAGCCACAATCTCACCTGATCTTAAGTGATGATGTGTCGCTTGTGTTGCGCTCTCCGCGGCTCGTTAGCGGGAGTTTTGAATGTGGAAGGGAAAGATGAATAGGATTAAGCTTGTTCAGATACTTGGAGACAGATTTTCAACTTGAGGGTGGTGGCTAAATAGGAGGGAATTAGAAAAATCACGACCACCATGCTATAGTTTCGTCACGATGTTTTCCTTCACCGGGCGCTCAGGCTCGTTGCTGGGAGTCGAACTCGCGTCCATCGACGCGGAGCCCGTACACGCTATCAACTGATCCATCATTGCTTCAATATAGTTACTGTCTGACCACGAATCTCACGTACGATGTTCACATGCTAAGCATTGAGAAAATCTGCTCTCAAGTACAACTATCGAAATAAGTTCATAGATAAGAATTATTGAAAATAGGGAATGTGTAGAGTCTTAGGCAAACATTTTGAAAATGACGGACTAGAGTACAATATAAATTAATAAATAAAAGTAACAGACCACTGCTTACTCTTATTTGCGTTAGAAGAACAGGGACAATAAAAAAGAAAACTTCAACTTGAGGGTGGTAGAAAATACCACCACGCCACCACCACCATGCTATGTTTCTTCCGTCCAACGCTCAAGGGTCGTTATAGAATTATAACCTATATGAATCGAAACGCCCGCGTCTAGGCACACTCCAAATGAACCATTATCGTTTTCTTCGTTCTTGTCTTGTCACCAAACGGTTAATGGATGTCCCTTTTTCGATGGCCATTGTATCGAATATTAATGATTTTTATCGGCAGCGCGACAACGTGGTACGCAGTTTCCGTGTCGGTCGTATCTGGGTTCTGATCTGCACGGAGCTGATGGGCCGCGGTATCGATTTCCGCGGCGTGAACCTCGTCATCAACTACGACTTCCCGCCTTCAGCTATCGCGTATATCCACAGGTAAATAACTAACCTTCCTTTCCAGGCTTTCCTATCATTGGACAAAGATGTCTTCACTCAAGAATAGAAATTACTAAATCATAATGCCAATAGCCAACATGCAACACTTTGCATAAAACTATATTCCGTAACATTCACTTGGTAGCAGTTCTGAAAACATCTAAATCTTTATTGTTTCAATTTAGGCCTTAACAAGGTACTGAATATCAAAACACTACCATGGGTTTGGAAAACGCCTCAGTCACCGAGAAGAGCCCACTAGAAACTCGATTGAAACTTATTGCCGTGAACGGTTTAGGGATGGAATATTTAGGGGTCTGGACCCCCCTTGGGTCCTTAATCTATACTGAAATAGTAATGTAACTGTAACGGTAATATTCGTCGAACATCCTTTTGTATTAATTAATAATACAGATTTACTATAGAACTAAATTACATTTTTTATTGATTTTAGAAGCGTTTAGAGCTTTTTTATCTGACTTATAAAAAATACTGAAGTTACTGAATTCGAATGACTTCTTTGTATATTGAACCTATTTAGATGATTCTTTTTTTGTTTGATAGGGGGTACCTCAAGGGTGGTCCCATTTTAATTTCATTGGCATTAGACCTTCGAATTCAAAGATATACCACGGAACTCCTCAAAATAATTGAAGTTGGTTTTCTTTTTCATTAAAAGTTGTCTTATTATAGTGTAAAGTCAGGAGCAAAAATTAGTTTACCTTTGTGTATTTTAGGACACCCAATTTGAAAGCTATAGTACTCAGTATCGATTATAGAGCTGTACCTGTAGCTCGTGATCGTCCTCAGTACCAGGTGCGGTACCAAGAAGGGTCGAAAGGGTTATGTACCACCCGCCCAAAGTAAATGTAATTATAATGTACTCGATTTGAATATTGTAGTTATCTTTGAGAAACTCCAATGCATGACTCCCTCCGAACTTTAACTTCTAGATCCGCTCCTGCTCAATACGATTACCATATAAATTTGATTTAGTAAATGTGCACGAATTCTATAATATAAATATCAGTAATTGGTCTATCGATATATTCCATTTGTCTTAACTGTGCCCGCGGCTTCGCTCACGTGTCCGCGCGAATCTTGTTTTCCCACTCCCGACTATGTTAAAGACAAAATTTTTTCACTTTTTGAATTTTTGACAAAGACTTTTTTGTAGGCCTTTTAATGTCTACAATTATATCGTACATTAATTTGATATATCTCTTATAGTTTACTCAGCGTAAGCCATTTAAGCGCCCGAATTGATTCACCATTGTTTTTTTTGTACGTACCCCAATTCTTTTTGTAAAATAAAAGTAGCCTAAGTTACTCCCTATAAAATCAGCTATCTATCAGTGAAAGACCCGTCAAAATCGGTCCAACCGTTTCGGAGATTACCCGGAACAAACAGACAAACATTAAAAAAATGGTTTTTGTTATATGTATTTAGTAAAAGTTGTTATTTTGACATTACAAACAGACACTTCAATTTTATTATTTATATAAAATAGATGTGATAGGTAATATGTATAATCGGTGATTGTTACAGGATTGGCCGAGCGGGTCGTGCGGGACAGAGAGGCAGAGCGGTCACTTTCTTCACACAGGATGATATCGTAAACCTTAGAAGGTAGGTTATAATATATTTTTGAAATGACCCAATGTAATGAACTAATTAATAATCATGTGATGCAATCTTTACGATAACTTATTTGTTTGGTTTTTTAAATACTGACTTGCTGTAGTGACTTTTTGCCACGTGTAAGGTGGTCGCGTAGAAACCGTCCAGTGTAGGTTGCACCTTCGCTTCACTATCGGCTTTCAACTTCTGACGTGTAAGTGAGGTTCGCTTGTGTATCAGATTTAGAGTGTATCAACAAATGCGCGAATACTGTGTTCATTCACGCCCCCCCCCCCCTCCGCCCCCCATCATACTGAAGTACATTATTTTGAGAAAATTAAAAATGGAAATTTTTACAATTTTTATTTCGTAAAGTAATTTTCAAACCGGTATTTGATATAAGTCACCCGTGCACAGCATGAATCTGTTGACAAGTCAAAAATGCATACTTAGTCCAGTCATTATAGTAAGTTCACCTCGGAATTCGAGATACCCAGCTGTAAGTCTGTAAATACTTGTATATTGACACCCTAAAAGTTGTCTCAAAACCTACATATGGTAGGGTGTAAGCAACTATAAAATTTCAAGGTCAAAGGTAACAAAAATCGATTTTTTTTTGCGCTTTTTTTGTAAATATCTCATTTCCTATGGGTTTTTTTGCTATTTGTATTTATTATCAAAATTGTATAATACAAAATTCTCTACAAATTTTGTTTCAAAAAATTTTTCATACGGTGAACAGTTTTCGAGATAGAGGGCGGAGAGCGCGCGGTCACAGCATCACTTCAGGTCAACCGGTGACTCCGGTCGAAAACGCGCCATATATAGTTGATGAACTATCAACAAATCAATGATTATAAATATTTGTCAATTTTTATTAACTAATAAATTATATTTTATCATTTTCTTCATGCATTATATCTATTCAATAATACTGATAACCGTTTCCTAAAATTAAAACATTATTAAGGCAAAAACTTAATTCATAATATAATCATATTCCCATTTACACAAATGACATTTTAAATAGAAAATAATTTATTAGTAAATTAATAAAAAGGGGAAAAAATCATTTTTAAAAGTTTTTGAGTAACTGATAAATTTGGATGAACTAGCTGCAGCATTTGAGGAAGAAAATTGTTCGGCCCAGAGATTATTAGAGAGTGGAACTCAAACCTTATTGGCAGTCTATAATGCTCCGAAATCTCTGAAAAGTCTCGATCATCTTGGTTATATGCATTACGTCAAGTCTACAAAACTTAATAAACCTGTGCAGCTTTCAAATATTCCACCAACAAGTGCAGCTGCTCATCAACATTTCAAACGTGTATATTATCAAGTTCAAATTTGGTTAGGGCATGATTTGGAACCCCAGGTATGGGGTTGGGCAATGCGAAACGATTTTCTGGAGCCTGTCGTGACAATTTTACCACCTGCTCCAGAAGATTTGCTAAATACAATTTTCTGCAACTGCAAGAGTGGTTGTGGTTCGCGATGCGGATGCAGGAAAGCGAGCTTGCAATGCTCTTTAGCTTGTGGCCAATGTAATGGGCAAGCTTGTCTCAATGCTCTACCATATCAGAGCGACATTAACGAAGATGGAACCTTTGACCCCGAAATCATGGAAAAACTTGAGACAAATGTCGTTGAAGACGATAATGAAGACCAGTTTGAAATTTACCAGCAGCCGGTAGACGACGATGAAGAGGAAGAAGATGATTAAAATTATAAATTGTAGTTTTTGTACCCTTTATTCCATTTTTTTACTTTTAATAAAAATAAATGTATTGAATGATATTTTTTAATAAAAAGATTAATTCATAATTTATTTGTTTAATTTTTTTCATCATGTAAGAAGTTATTAATATTAATTAGGTTAAAATTCAAATATAATTCCTATATTTTCATTAACAATTCTGCAATTACATGGGCAGGTAAGTGTTGTTAAATAAATTAATACTGAATAAAAAGTGGACAGGTTAGGAAAAAAATGATAAAATATAATATAATAGTTAATAAAAATTTACAAATATTTATAATCATTGATTTATCGATAGTTCAACTATATATGGTGCGTTTTCGACCGGAGTCGCCGGTTGACCTAAAGTGATGCTGTAACCGCGCACTCTCCGCCCTCTATCTCGAAAACGGTTCATCGTAAAAAAAATTTTTGAAACAAAATTTGTAGAGAATTTTGTATTCTACAATATTGATAATAAATACAAATAGCAAAAAACCAATAGGAAATGAGATATTTACAAAAAAAGCGCAAAAACCCGATTTTTGTGACCTTTGACCTTGAAATTTTATAGTTGCGTATACCCTACCATATGTAGGTTTTGAGACAACTTTTAGGGTGTCAATAGACAAGTATTTACAGACTTACAGCTGGGTATCTCGAATTCCGAGATTCTTACCTAATTTAAGCTTAAATGACTGGACTAACTTTTCAGGGTGGCCATCATAACGACAACATTTTATTGCTAAATCCTTTTTTTTAAATAGACTTTCACCATAAAATTAGGCAACCCAGATGTCCTTTTTAAATTATTTTGAAATTTAATGTATGCCTTGTACGAATATATCGGCTTGCTTTACAGCCATTAAAAGCATCGCCTATTTTCTAATACAATTTTTACATTCTCTTTCTGTTTGCTTTTTTTTCTGTCAACGTAATGGTTAAAGCGGACATGAGATGATTTACATTTTTTCCATCAGTATTGCCTCCGTTATGAAGCAGTCGGGTTGCGAAGTTCCCGACTACATGCTACAACTGAAACAGAATCCAAACAGAAGGAAGAAACTGATTAAGAAAGCACCGCGGAGAGACAAGATATCAACGATACTGGAGAAGAAAGCTGACAAGTAAATTATACTTATGCAATTTTTTATTCTCTCTCTTCCTCTACTCTTGTTGATTGACATTTCATTGCGATGTTTCCTATTAAGTGAATGAGCTACTCGATCACAGCCACAGTTAACTAAGACCAGCCTCATGATGCGGTGGTAGATATTCCATCTATGGATTGATTGTCGGTTCGATCTCCATTTAAGGCAGACCTGTTCTGTTTAAAGTCTTTTTTAATTCTTTATATTTTTAGTGTTTAGCGACAATTTCACGTGATATTAAGTGTCGATGTGGATTTGACTTTGATTGACTCTCTAGTGCAGCTAACTGAACACACCTAAAAGTGTTTGGTGACAGTTTTACAACTTGAGGGTAGTGGCTAGCCAGGCAGGCATTAGAAAAAGTCCTACCACCATGCTACGGTTTCATTACGATGTTTTCCTTCACCGAAAGCTCACTGCAGGGATTCGAACTTACGACGATCGACGCGGAGTCCATACACGCTACCAACGGATCCATCGTTGCTTATTATTGCTTAATTACTTCGTATACAAATATAACTTAGACACGCTCTTTTTTCTTTCAATGATCTTATAGAAAGTAACAGTATGATCATGTATCAGGCTGTTATTTTAGAGCAGATTATTGGATTTTATTTTCTTTGGAACAGGAACAGGTATTATGAGTATCTTATTTTACTTGTCACCCCTAAAGCAATTTCCTAGAGTTACCGCCCACAAGTTGAAAATTTGTTTTCAGCTTGAACTTCTGAAATTATTTAGGCTTAGTGTATATATGATTATCACTCGCCATTTAATGAGATTGTAAACAAACGCCGTATCTATATAAATCACGAACCTTACGTTGTGGTAATTTCAGGAGAAAATTAGAAATGATGGAAAATTTTAAAAAATCCGATAAAGCCAAAGATACCGGATCTATCAAGAATAGTAAAAATAGAAAGCAAAGAAAAGTACAGAAAACGGAGAAAGGTGAGACAAGTCGTTCCAGTAAGAGTGGAAAGAAACCGAAGAATAATAATTTTAAGACGAAAAAGAAGAAACCGATTTTACATAAAAAAGTTAAGTCTAATAGTTAATATAACAAACCAGTTTTTTTAAGATTTAATAAAAACTTCCAATAAATTATCTTTAGTTTTATTTTAACTTTCCCGTATATTCTTGTTGTTTTCTAGAATCCACGACTGAAACAGCGACTTAACAGAAGCGGCTACTTAGTTAACAGGTCAGAATTTTGAAGCAGGAGCTTACCTTACGGACCTTTTCTGTCGTACCATATTAAATAAGTGCCTGTATCATTGTTATCAGTAATGTTGATCAAAAAGCAAAACTGGTGAACAGAAAACACCCTCTAAAGGTAACCTAGACGGTCCTTAACATTAAAAAAAACTTTAATGCAAAAAAAAATTAAATTCTTACATAAAGCTAGAAGGAGATGATGTGTCAGCAGTCAGGGAGTAAACTCGAGGATGATCTAAATGAAACTTTGTATTAAAAAAAAAAACCAATCATTCATAAACATTTAATGGTCTTTATGACTTTCAAATATACAAAACTCATAGAAAATAATACACAGTCTTTGATTTTAACGAGTTATTATATACACAAATATGGATTTCAATGTATACAACAACAAAAATAAAGAATAAAAAATAGAAATATCACTAAAATCTCTAACATGAAGAAAATTCATAAGCCAAGGTGTATGGCACATTCCGATAACATTTAATTTTAAATACATTGTGTTCGAAGCCTCTTCCAATTAATCACACGCAATGTTTAGAATACCGACATTTCGTAATAACTATTTTTATTACATATTTTTTGTATATATATATATCTCTATAGTTACATCTAAGCGAAATTCTTAATAGAAATATACCATTAATATTAAGGAAATTGGTTTCATAATATTGTAATATAATTAAAATTAATATTCACAGAAAAATTAAATTACTAAAAATGCATTTTTTCCATTAAGGCACTTTATAATTTGTAAACTATAAGAAATATTTATTTATATTATTATGCTATATTTTTAAACAGTCAAAAATATCATTGGTGTGTCTGAATTTGGTCCGTTCAATGTTTATTTTATTTATGCTTATTATATTTACAACTTAAAACTAAAGAGCCTCTTCAATTGGCCGAAAGAAAACCAATCAAATTCTATATATTCATAATTTGGCTGTTTTATCGACATAAAAGTGATTCATCAAGAAATCACTACTTAACTATTGCTCCTAACGAAATACAATGTAAGTGTATGCAGTATAATTGGTAAAAACTATAACTTTCATAACATCGCACCACATAAAATAAATCGTAAATTATTTTTTTATCGAAGTAAAATGGATAGGCGAGAGATTCTCATGAAGCGATTTTTTCTAAAAATATGGCTTATTTAACATAAAGGACATAAAATATTTTAAGCCAAATAAATCACAATATTTCCCTAAACTTAAAATCTACTAAAAAGATGGAAGAATTGTTGGCATTAGGTTATGATAATATGGTAATATACCTAGTTAACCCAGTTTTAAGAAAGATTTTCTACCAAAGTTGACATAGATAATATACGTATGCTTACATTTAGCCTTTTTTAAAGAAACTGCATCCAACTTTGGTACAAAAAACAGTAACTGAAAAAGTTAGCCAATCAAATTTACTGCACATTTCATTAACTCTGATATAAGAATATATAATTAACATACATAATTTAGGTTGCCTAAGAAACATGACAATCTTATCTAATAGTTAAGTTCAAGCAATTCTAAAGACGAGGCAAGTATATAAGACAGTTTAAGAAAACCCGATCTTGGCTTTATCTAGAACACTAAACATATATTCATCGAAATTAATAATTCCAATCGTAAGACAAAGGTCACTCGCAGAGCCAGTCGCAAGGCAATCTAGGCATCTTGTTTGCAGGCCAGGGTAAGTAGCCAGCAGTTTTAAACACCCAGTAATCGTACATGACTTTGCTAACGAGCAGCACCAGAACGAGAACTTCCAAACCTATGATGTAGTAGATGTAATCGGTCCAGTCTCGAGGCGTGTGGCAGACTTGATGCTCCAAGAGATTCACTACAGGTCCCAATCCATCTTGGCATTCGAGGCTGTTGTAATCCGGTATATTCTTGTAGTTTTCTAGAATCCACGGCTGTGGAAACGATTTCAATCTTTTATAACTAGTATCTACTAGCTTTTTAAAAAAAATTGTATCACGGTAAATTATCTACACTGTGCCTACCTGATCACAGTGTAAGGGGGCGTTCAAGTATTACGTAACGCAATTTGGGGGAGGGGGGATCTTGTATAACGTTACGATGCGTTACAAGGGCGGAAGAGGAGTTCGAACAACGCGTTACATAACATTGGTTTTTAAATTTAAATTAAAAAACTAAACAATTAAAATTTTCCAAGATCGCAACCCTTTTCGTTTATGTTTTGCGGGGAATCCCTCGATTGTATTGCTGTAGTTAGTGTTGTTAAAGTGAGTTCACACTTAATGTCCTCAAAACAGGGAAATCTTCATCATCAGCTTTTCTTGGCCTGTAAAAGCTCTTATGCTGACTTGGGGGTTACGTAATGTTTAAGTATGGGGAGGGGGGTACAGAAAAATGTTACGGCACGTTACATGGGAGGGGGATGCTCAAATATTTGAACGCCCCCTAATCGAATAACATCGGCGACTACCGTGGGTTCTACAATTCACCGCCAGTCGTCGCTGTTATACCGGCCTGCCCAAATGTCTCTTCACATTATGCTTGACGGACTCCCATGTTACAGAAAGGAGAGAAGAGGGAACACAACGGCCGGGAGACAGTTTCACTGCTTCACAGTACGGTAAAGAAAAGACGGAGGTTACCGTAAAGCGTGGCTCATGAGCCCAGAAAGTGTGGTTTTGTTATGAAAGGGAGAAGCAAGAATTACATTGAACAGCTCTTCAGAACACTCGCTTTAACAATTATTGATAGCTTTGGTACATTGATCTCAGGATTCAGCACAACTTTACTGGACTTAAATTTTGAAGCAGGAATTTACCTTAAGTACTTTTTCAGTAGTGCAATCGCAATGTATGAAATTTCCTCCGATCACAAACTTTGGTCCGGATATACCTATACGGTTGGACAGCACGTACGTATGTATCTGTAATTAATTATTTTTATTAGCTAAGTTACAGATCAGCGAGTTAGAGTTTAATAGTAAAGTTACGTCAGTATGAGTACTTTTCTAATTTATTTAAACTAAATAAAGAAATTATTTTCGCTGGATCACTATAAAAATGTTATCTGCTATTTACGTTAAATTACAATTAGAGTTATCTATAAGTAGTATAAAAACAGTCATGCCCGTTAAGGCATTAAGATCCACCAACAGTCACCGTCTCGTTGCCGACCTACAATTACAACTGAAATCTCTAAACGGGATACAAATAAGCTGATCAAGCAACACGAACGCAACCTAGTAAATGTCTAAGCAAACTTTACTCAGCATTGATTTTTTATAGTTATTGCGTTAGTTACAGAAACAAGATCCTCACCGTGTGGTCACTTGACCCCATATTGTGTAATAAAGGTGACATTTTGCATAATACAATTTATTTTTTAAGACCAAGTGAAAAAGACATGAATTCCGAGATGTCATAAAAACATTCTGGAATATTCTAACAAAGGTGCCACTATCTTGTTAGAATAAAAAAGTAACCAGAAGGTACTTATTCTATATTATAAAACGTGGGTGTAACAATATTTATTAACTAGCTTTGCCCGCGGCTTCGCTCGCGTAGGTGACAGAAGAACGCGTACGCGTATATCATTTCATACAAATTAAGCTCGTCCCTTAATACATGGGACCTAAAACATACCCGGCGTAATGTGGGTGTACGTTAGTGCACCTCTGCCGAACCCCTCGGGGAATATAGCGTGATGGTATGTTATGTTTAATATTCCTTGACATTGTGATACTTAATTGCATTTATTTTATACTAGCTGCGCCCGCGGCTCCGCTCGTGTGGAAGACAGAAGAACGCGTAGTGATTATAAAAATCGTAGTTTCTTAAAACTTTAATAACTTTTTATTGAATGAAGATGTCGTGATAATTTTTGGTAAGGACCAAGTATCCAAGGAGTAAAACAAAAAAGTTTGGTTAAAATATATCGAGCAGTTTTGGCGTGGTGCGCGCACAACGGCGAACCCACAGGGCGAAAGTTAATCATTTTATTTTATTTATATAGAGATAAAAGAAAGTTTAGTTAACAAGAACAAATAAGAAGAAACCTTACCGTCTTCAACTTGTTGTAAGTGATCGAGAATAACATGAAGCGGTCAATGAACTTTGTCCCCTCGAGTTCTAGAATGTTCGGTATGTCGTTGTGGTCTACGTATAGCTGCGACACGTGGTCGTACGTGTCATCTTCGACTGCCTGCAGCGAAGTTATCTGGTAATCATGGATTTCGACGTAATTAAAAGAAACTTAATGATACGGGCATGGTTTTTAAACTTCAATTGGTCATTAGCACGTAAATACTAAAAGTGGTTGTGATCATGACAATGTTTGTGGTAAATAAAATTGTTTTTTTTTAAATAGCAGCACTGCATATTGATGGTTCTGCCCCTGATGGTAGGCATAGTATAACCCTAACACAACGGCAACTACCGAGAGATCGTAATCCAACGACGGTCACCATTGTCATGCCAGCCTGTTGTAATGTCTATCTCGCTTACTCTTCAATATAATTATATTAGTGCAAGTAGTGGCGGTACTAATCTACATAATGACGTCGCAACTCCTAGTGATCCGCATTAGAACAAAACTCTTCTTATTTATATTAAAATCTAGTAAAATATACTTATAGAAGCCATTGGTAATAAAAAAAATATGTTATTCGTTTTAGGTTTTTCATTTAGCCAAAATATCATCTGATTTTAAAATGCTAAGCCTAATGGAGGACTGGCTCTCAAATACAGCTGCCGGAAAACACCTATAAGTATTCGGAGACAGTTTTTCAACTTGAGGGTGGTAGCTACCAGGCGGGCATTCACCATGCTATGGTTTCATCACAATGTTTTCCTTCACCAATATCTCATGCTCATTCCAGGGATTCGAACTCACATCGATGAACGCAGAGTCCATACACGCTACCACTGAGGAACTACTGCTTCAATCGACTCAAGATTCAATAAAAGATTTTATATATCCATGAAATACCTACGTTATTATATGACACGTTGAGTAAAACGGTATTAGTTGGGAGATTCGTTGGCAGCTGCTTCAGCTGCCTCATGGAGCAGTCAACGGACACCAAATATATAATTTCTCCATTGAGGACTTCCAGTCTTTCTGGTACACAGGAGCAGTTGATGTTCGGCGGCTCTATATTTCGACAGCTTACGTTCAGCTAAAACAGTTGCCGAATTCAATATTATTACAGTTAGGCAGCTGAGGAAATGTAGGGTTTGATCATCTTTTTCTGCCACACAGCGGTATTTTTCTGCAGAACACCAACTTTATCCTAAAGAGTAAAACATTATTTGTGACCAGTTATACTGACCATGGTTCGCAGTGAATACTTATCACCAGGTGGAATACATGCAAGTTTTGCTTATTCTGTATAATGCAGTTATAATCCAGTTGCAGGACACAATTTAAAACTTTAATATGCCAAATTTCCACATTTTAATGCTTAAATACATACATATTAACGTATCTTTCATAAAAACACCAATAAATTTCAATAATCCAATTGTACCTACCTATCTATCATTTCCGACACATTATGCATTTGAGGGTATGGTATAATATTTCATGAGAATTCAAAATCTTTCTAGAAAAATCAATTCAGAACAACCTATACGTAAAAATTGGCAACATGTACCGAAAAGGACAAATTACGGAGTTCGGTGAATTCGAAAAGAAAGAGACCTTTGATCTCGAGCACTATACTCTTTATACCTATGGAAAAAAAAACACTACATAATTAAACGAAACAACATTATTGTATTTTACAAGTGTTCGTAAGAATCTTGCTGTTAGCCTTAGGGGCCCTATCTAAAAACAGAGCCGCTGCGGCTTTTACAACTTTACCGGGCCTGGGGGCGAGAGCTTAAGGCACTCAGCCGCGAAAGCGTGGGCAACAAGCGCGCAAGGGTGCCAAAGTGGCCGGACCTCGGCTTGGGCTGTTGCCGCGATTGCAATGAGGTCGCGATCTGTCTAATTCCCTATCTGTAAAATTCGAGCTAAACTAACATATATGTACAGATATACATGTTCCTTCCTCCTGGGAGGAAGGAAGGAACATGTGTATGTGCATTTAGTGATCTGAAATATGTTCTACACTAACTAGTGCAAAAAAAAGAAAAAAAAAAGGTTCCTTAAAGAACCTATGTACCTATGAGGTGTGCCTATTTTCGTAAGAAGAAGCACGAATCGAATTTATTTAAGTTTTTATTCTTCAAGTTCACTGCTGCGCAGCCGGAACACACCTATAGGTGCTTGGAGACAGACTTTTAACTCGAAGGAGGTGGCTAGCCAGGCGGCCATTACAAAATTCCCTACCACTATGCTATGGTATTATCGCGATGTTCTCCTACATAGAAAACTCATTACAAGGATTTTTGTCACTCAACGAAAAGTGACAGCAAGTGATATAGATAATACTCATTGTTTATGAATATTGTAATTTTCAAACAGAAAATAGTCTATGATCAAAAAGTCGCAGGTCGAATTTCGAGCTTTGGACGATCGCTAGTATTAATAGTTACATATCTAAAACTCGCAAGAGTTAACTTGAGTCTCCGGCGTTGTTTGTGGACTGTTACGTAGATACGTGATTTATAGACATTTTCTCGAGCTAGTTTAAAACAAAAACTGATTACCTATGAATACTGACGCGTCCATGACAAGAGCGGTAATAGCGTGTGGGTCGGGAGGTGAGCGCGCATTTCGCTTGGGTCTCAAGTTAACTCATACGAATTGTAGAAAAACTCACCTCCTTTTGAACTCTGACGTGGTCTATTTGCATGATGCCCACGTCTTTGAACCAGCTGAATCTGAGATCCAGGGCGCAGTACGTCTTGTTATAATTAAGAAAGATAACCGGAGTATTGTTCCCCTCCATAACATTTTCGAAATGTTTGCACGGAAGGTAATTGTTACCTGTTTGGAAAAGCTATGTAAGTTAATGTTTAGACCTGAATTTTCTAAAGATTATCAACGTACAAACAATTAATTTTTGTATAGTATATATAAGACTGTTGTTTAAGAGTAAAAGCTTTTGGTTAATTTTTGAAATAACGGCAGGTAATATTTATAACATTTATAGATAGAGGTGGGCGATTATGAATGATTTACATAATCGAGATATTTCGATGATGAATGATAATTCATAATAGAACATCGAATAGGAATGATCATTCATATTCGAGCCCTTGATGTATTACTACCTATTAAAAAGGAAGTGTGGAAAATTAAAAAAAGGTCGTGCAATCGTAAAGAAATTTCTTTAGAAGAGCACATAAAACAATTTAGCTAAATTAGTCGTTCGGTCGTAATAATTACTAATATGATCAAATATATAACATTAGTAATTACTAATGGTACTTCGATTATGAATGATCACTCGTCATCGAACTACTAATATTACTAATTATCAATGGCTATAATCGAGATACCTTGAGATATCTTCATAATCGGATGATTACATTAATATATCTCATAATCACCCACCGCTAATTTCTAGTCCCTAAGTGCAAAGTGTCCTATCGTCACAAGGCATGACGGCAATGAAGAAAGTAAACTTCATCTTTGATATCTCACCTGATAGGTCGACAGATATCCTTCTTTTACTATGCACGAAGTTGAGCGGGAACTCTGTCAGATTATTAGCTGACAAGTCCAAAACTGTTAGATTGAAGAGATAGGCGAACGGCCTCTGTATCGACGGCTGGGGTTTCGCGCTGGTCAAGTTGTTGTTCGAGATGTTCAGGCAAGATATCCGTGAATGCTTTGGGTATTGACCTGAAATTAAAAAAAAAAAACATTATTTAAAACTGATTCGTTAAAATCTCACCACAACAATTAATACATTGTATAACCTACACACTTAATAACAGTGGGGGTAGGGAGCTCTTCCGAATTTTACATTTTTTTTATAGTAACTCGGTAAATTGACACTACTGTCCCTAATACCCGATGGTCTGATGACCTGATGGTCCCGCTGTGATGCCGGTAGCAGCAGTAGGTAGCATGCATGCAACATAAATATCTGTTCAGGTTATGCTTGAAAGACCCGATGTCGTAAGAAAGAGGTATCATATTGACCGGGAGAAGGTTCCACAGTTTCACGGTAGGACAAAAATATGACATAAAGAACTTTTTTATTTCTGCCGAGATGGAGGTTACCGTAAAACTGTAACTCCGAAGTCAAGCGTGTGTGGTTCTCTAGTGGAAAGGAGAGAAGGGATTTTGATTGAACAGCTCTTCGAAACATTCACTATGATACAAACGGTAGACACACTGAATAAGGCAATATTTTTGCTTAGTTGAAGCGACTCGAAGTATCTGGTAATGTTTGCATCATTAACAATGCGAACAGCCCGTCCCTGTAACTTGTCCAGAGCATCGAGGAGGTATTTTGCAGATCCATCCTAGGATACTGAGACTGTCACGCATTGGTGGCGAGACCGTCTGAAGAGTGGGGAAGTAGGAAAATGGTAATTTTTATGAAGAAAAAGGAAGGAAGGTTCAAGGTGCCATGCTATAAGCTTTCATAGGCTTCGGTAACGGCTTACCTAATTAGGCAGGCCGTACGCTTGTTTGACAACTTAGTTTTACTTAAAAAAAAAAAACAAATAGGCTGATTGTCAATACAATTTCTGGGATATATTGGTAAGTGTTTTAGCGATAGTAACGTATGAGGTGTAATAATTAGTCAGGCGAGAATAGTACCTAAATATCCTACCGTTATAAATAAAGATATTTCTGTTCACTTACCGTCATCCGTATGATTGCTATTATCATATTCCGATACTAAACAGCAGCGGGTAACAAGAAAATTGAATTGTAACACTTAACATACTTTTGCTTAAAGGAAACTCGTCGAAGTAAAGATGACGTTTTAAAATAAATGCACCTAATATGTGTCGATACATTTCAAATACGCCTCAGTCACATATAAACTACTTTTGAGAAAATGATGTTATTGGTTTACGACTCATTATTTCAACATAAACAGTTGATATTATTTCAAAACTTTCGTAATGGATACGAAGGGCGAGAGTACATAAAAAAAAGTTTAAAAACCACGGAGAATTTTCAAAAACCGGTTTATATTTCGGACTTAGGCATGTTTGATATCAACTATCAGGATTTAGGTTTGCTTTGTAAAAATCATGTTGCAATTTCAATTCATTACTTTTTATCATAGGCTTATTTTTTGATATTTTTGAACTCATATCACTTATTTTATCATCCAAAATTCTATAAAAACTTGAACGCAATATTCAAACATCATTAGCTAGAGAATGCAATGGCAGCCATGACACTGCACAGTACTGTTTGTGATTGGCCGGATGGGACTTAGTGATGGGACTTGTGTTGAGACTTGGGCACTATTGAAATAAAATTGAATATTCTGACCCATATTTCTACGTGAATTGATGGTTTTTTTTTTTAATTTAACAAATACCAAGTTTTTGAATATGATAAACGTAATAATACAATACAAAAATGTATTAAGCTGACTTTAGCTCGTTTTATATGAATCGACCCAAATAAAGTTAGTATTTCTGGTCACTTACCGTCATCCGTATCATTTCTATCATCATATTCCGATACTAAACAGCAGCAGGTAAAAAGAAAATTGAATTGTAACACTTTACATGCTTTTGCTTACGGGAAACGGTTTCATAAAGAAACTCGTCGAAGAAAGATTTCGTTTTAAAATAAATGCACCTCATTATAAAGTTAGTCTAAGTAGTATAAAAACCTATAAAATGTACACTTATATGAATCTATTGCACGGAATTACATTTAATTTAACTTAGTAGATACTGAGGTTAAGTTTTTTACACTCGATATTTTTTAATAATCATCTTCAGTCAACATAAAATGAAGCGCTTAGTAATCGACTTTCTAAAAAGTTTATTTTTTTTAAACTCGTTATCTCCTAATTTATAGCCAAGAATGAAAATCTGTGCGCTGTGAAGCAAAATCTATTTAATCCTTTTTTATAAATCTCGATAAACTGTGGCTTTTATTAACCACTGTGGCGACATCTCTCGCCACAATTAACGCATCCTACATAGCGACATCAGCGACATCTATCGAGATACATACAACGCATCCTACATCGCGTTATAGAAATTTACTCAACAATTGAGTATATATATAAAAGAACCCGACTACAACCGTTGGGCAGCTGCCCGCCAGACATAGCACCCGTCTAGTTGGAGGATCCTCCCTTTTCTATGGCGGATGAAGGAACTTTACACTCTGTTCAACCACTGTTCAACAACCGATTGTCAAATACGCTTCAAAAAATAAAAGAATTTTAACCTTACATAATATGACAAACTGTTTATCTACCTATCTGTTTGGTATAGGCATCAGTTTCCTTTATTCCATTTTTAATATTCATGTGAAAATGACGAAAAATGGTGTTAACCTGATACGTAATTCTCCAGTTCTGCGGAATTAGGACCCTTCATATTACAAAGTAAAAGTGTTTTTAAGATGCGTCATAGATGTAGGTTATATAGGTACGAAGCAAAAAAACTTTGTAAACGACATAAACACGACAATTTTTAACAAAAGATTTAAAAAACTTCAATAATCTTGAGAAGTCCCCAGGTACATCTTCGAATTCTAAGCTCCAGTGTCAATGAAATTAAAATGGGATCACCCTTGAGGTATCCTCTTTGTAACAAACAAAATAATCATCTAAATTGGTTCATAAACATAGAAATTATAACTGAACATCCATAAAAGCCTCTAAGAAACTCCTCCTTTTTTTGAAATGAGTTAAAAATTTGTAAAAAGAAAACAAAAATTTAGTATGTACGTGAAAAAAATATCAGACAAAAAGTACTTAACATAACACAATTTGAAAAGTTGAAAATGTCAAAGTAAAGACTTACCGACGATCTTCCCAATATTTCCATCGGTGAACGCCATCGAAGCCAGCCTCCTAAACATGGACTGCGAGACGTCCAGCTCGTCGATCGTAGCGTTTAACACGTGAAGATTCGTTTTATTCTGCATTACTGGAATTATTAATCCAATGTTGGGTTTATAATGGCTTGCTACGTAAAGATCCGGTACTTACTCCACCCAAAGGAAAAGTATTTTTAATGAAAACTATTTGCTGAGTAGAAGGACGCGATGCTAAGTCTATAATATTAAATAATAATATATATGATATATAATATTGAAAACCAGTTATTTGCAAGGTTCCAGGATCAATTAGTAGGTATATAGGTATCGAAAAATCAAGCGGAGTGTTGGGGATCTGTACAGAAATTTATTGTTGTTCTTTCTTTGTTAATCTTAGCATATTAGTTCAAATATCATTGTGTGCGCATTAGCTAACTATTTACCGGTTTGTACAAAAATGAAGCGAAGCAACTTGCGGTACGGGCGCGCGCGACGCGGGGCGGAGCGGCGCACGCGCATAATTTACGAGTGTTTACCGCAACTACGATAAATGGGGGAACGTGGCGAATGACATGATACCGTTCGCGTTACTGTTTATAGTATGCATGTAGTTATCTTGCAAATAATACAATAGTAAGGAAAACAGGCGTTAGTTTTTCCATTTTATTTTATTAGATTTCGTACATCTTCGTTTTGAAGGTGTGATGCGACCGATTCCAGACGGTAAAATAAGCACATTGTTTATCTATACAATTAGTAAAATTGAAGTGCCTGTTTTTTAAAATAACAGCTTTTTACTAAATGCATATGAAAGTATAATTAATATAATTATAATATCTATCTATTTCTATTTTCTATACAATGAATAAAGTTGAAGTATCTGTTTGCAATGTCAAAATAACAGCGTTTTACTAAATGCATATGAAAGTATATACGATACCTATAACAAAAACCATATTAAATTTTTTTTTTTCTGTTTGTCTGTTTGTTCCGGGTAATCTTCAAAACGGTTGGACCGATTTTAACGGGACTTTCACTGATAGATAGCTGATGATATAGGGAGTAACTTAGGCTACTTTTATTTTATTAAAAGAATTAGGGTTCCGCACAAATAAAAAAATCTGGTCAAGGTGAATCATTTCGGGGGCTTAAATAGCTTACGCTGAGTAAAACAAAAGGGATATATCAAATTAATGTACGACATAATTTTAGGCATTAAAAAGACCTACAAAAAAGTCTGACGTCTATCTTCTAAGGAATACCCACAATAAGCATTTTTAGAATAGCTGGAAGCGGGGGAGTAAGATTCGCGCAGGCATTCTGTAGTCCACGTGAGTGATGTCACGGGCACAGATAGTTTTAAAATATAAAGAAAAAAATGTATAACTTACTGATAGACGGTAAGGTCTCCTTCATGAAGTTGCTATCCATATCGCAGCAGAAGACCGACATGTTCCCCGGGCCCAGGGTCCTGCAGACTGACTTGGTGGGGCACATGGAGCGCGGCATGTGGAAGCATTTACCCAGGTTGAGATACTGATCGATTGGCTCAGGTTGAACCGTCGGCGCTGGTGGTTGCTGGGGGATGAAGAGCATCTCATTTTGATCACTTCTACTGATACTGTTCATTTTTTTAAAGTTAACCATACCGCAATAGGAAAGCACTAATTCGATAAAGTAGCAAAAGTTTTGTATTTCATCTGGAGGTGAGCACTGTCAAAGCATAGCAGTAACTACGCAGATATCTCGATAGTCACTACCGTCATACCGTCATTTAAGCCTACCACAACGGAAGCCGCTAGACCTAGACAATCCGAAATCGTGACGGACTAAAGCGAGAAGCAAGCGAAAGTGTATGGTTGTTATTGATCAAAAAATTAGCAACTTAAAGTTTTCTAAAAGGTAATTCGATAAAAATCCCAGGTCTTCAAAATCTCTGGTTTATTAAAGATAATTTAAAGACAAACAAATTTTAATTTCTGATTCAGTTTGAAAAAACTATAAAACATTTAAAACGCTTACCGATTAGAAAACCATGTATATCTCTACCTATTGGGAAAGGGATCCTAAAAAAACAACAACGTACAACTATTAGGTATATACAATTTTATATATTAAAGTAATATAATCCTCAACCCGTAAATATTATTTGCGTTTATTATACAAACAAACACATATCGTTCATAAATGTATTTAACGGAATTATCATTCACTTAATAACATCTTATAATACCATCGTTTCTCAACTTGAGTGTCGCGTCCCCCATGGGTGTCGAGTTCAATAATAAGAGGCCTCAATGTGTTCAAGAATTAAGACTTGTATACACCGTACACGAGACAGCCTTTTATTGAAGTATTTTTTATTACAAAAGCAATAAATTACAGTAATAACCAAAGCCATATTATAGGTTATTCTTCTTACACGCTCCTAGGAGTTTATAAGCAATTTAAAAACGATTATATGTATATACTTTACGATATATAATATGTATTAAAAACTCCGTCGGATCCGTGAAGGTGTTATTATGTATCGAGACTATATTATGTTAATGTTAACTATCTCAAATTATAAGTAAAAAAATGCCCCTAATAAAATTTAAATAAATTAGTTAAATGAGGAAACTTACATGGCAATACAGGCGGCGCGGCGCAGGGTACAGGCATAAGATCGAACGTACCGCTGCGCCTTACCGGGGCTGGCGACGGTGTTATCACGTTAATAAAAATTCTCAATTTTAGGGAAACTATAATAAAACTAAATATATTATTTTCAAATCGCAATAACATTTTAATTTTCATAATAAATAAAATGTTGATATTTTATTTTGGTAATGTCATTGGGGTACCTATATACACTTTTCGGATTCGACGGGGTTTTTTATACATATTGTATATATATATACTTTATTGCACATGAAAATAAGCATACAAGCTATAAAGCAATGATGGCTCAGTGGTAGCTTGCCCGGACACCGCCTTGATCGACGTAAGTTCGTATCCCTGCAATGAGTCAGCGCTCAGTGAAGGAAACCATCGTGATGAAACCGTAGCATAGTGGTAGTGCTTTTTATAATGTCCGCCTGGCTAGCTACCACCCTCAAGTTGAAAACCTATCGCCAAAAACCGATAGATGTGTTCCGGCAGTTGCACTTGAAAACCAGTCTTCCTACTAAGCTTAGCGTGCAACCATCTTGGGACACATCGTCACTTAAGATCAGGTAAGATTGTGACCAAAACGCTAAAAACCTATAACGATAAAAAAATTCTATAGATTCTTATAGATAGCAATTTCTTCCGAGCGACCTTTAGAAATAAATATAAATGGAAATCAATTTCGTGGCGGCAAACGCATACAGTATTACAAATGTCAAACAAACATACAAAAAGGACGATTCGTCTTCGTGTTAACAGGCCTACGTAAACTTTGAGAAACTTGAAATTAAAATATTGTACAGTAAAGTGGTCGCAACGTTTTTACATAACTTTTTCGGTTATTATGCGTCGCAACACTAAAAGGTTGGGAAACGATGCTTTTCACAGTGAAACCCGCTTTACATGGTCCTTGAATTTATTAACCGGTAAATCGAATATGCAATTCTATTATATATACAAAGAAACAGCATTTCTTACCGGTTTTTCAATGTAAGTAGGTGTTACTTTCCCGGTCGATGAATCCGAATATTCGAACAAACTTGTAAAAACTTACATAAGATAAACTTTCAATCAGAATTGCACCTAGCACTTGTATACCTACTTCCTTATAAATCTACAGATAAACCGAAGAGCTTATCCGACTGAAACAAAAACACTAGACGATGTTTATTTTCTTTTTATTGATTCCTACAATTTGTACTTCTATATCTTATATTGTCATTCCCACAATTAAGACGAATCTAACGACACCTCGTATGCTAAAATCCATTACGCCGTTTAGGTTATAGAGCGTGCCAAAGAAATTGACATAAGAGGTCGATTAACTAAAGCTGGCACGTTCAACACATTTACAGATTGCGCTTGTGTAGTGTCTGTGTCAGGCGACGGTTATTGTTTGCTTTTGCTACTGTTTATTTATACAGAGTGGTCTTTTTGGTTTCAACCGGTTAACGTCAAAAAAGCAAACGGGAGATTATCACAGTAATATGAATGCTAGTAATTATCAGAAGTGGATTAAAGAAAAACTTCTTCCAAATTTACCGCCACAGTCAGTTTTAGTAGTCGATAATGCATCGTACCATAACGTCGTAAGGGATCCAGGGCCAACATCAAATTAAAAAAAAAGTGACATGTTAGCTTGGTTAGACAAATATAATATATCATATCCAGAAAGAAATACAAAACCTGTTCTATTTGACATTATTAAAAAAATAAGCCAAACCATCTACAATTTGTACTTGATAAAATCCTCCAAGATCACGGACACAGTGTATTGCGCCTACCACCCTACCATCCAGAACTCAACCCAATAGAGTTACTGTGGGGTATTATTAAGGGAAAGTTGCATCACAAAATGTTAATTTTAACTTGAAAACTGTGGAAGAATTATTTAGAAAAGAAGCGGATTCTATTACTCTTGATATGTTTAGTGACATTTGGAGAAAGACGCGAGAACATGAGAAAAAATATATTCAACTGGAACCAAAACTGGATACTTTTACTGGCTGATTTATAATAACACTAGGAAATTCCGACGGCGAAACATCAAGTTCTTCGAGCGATGAAAGTTTCAGTGGGGTAGAAGATTTAATTTATGAATCTGATTAAAAGCAATAATGTAATAATCATATGTACATAAAACAAGTAACACTATATTTTTTTTTTGTTTATCCACAATGCACCTAATTTTCCTAAAACTTTACCTACATACGTACGTTCAATATAACCCTCATTTTCTGCACTCTGGTAAAAAAAGAGTAGAAAGTTAGAAAAAGTTTTTCCGCTACACACTCAGTTTTAACTACAAATACTGTTACAGTTTTATCTAAAGTTATTTAGATTTGTTTTCAATTAACCTGCTGAATTGTTTATTCTACTTAAATAACAATTTAAATCGCACAGTTAAAACTGAAGGTGTGTACCGCGCATTACGGATAACAAAGAAACTGTAGGTACTTATCAAATCAATGGCTCAGGCATTCAGTCGACTAACGAACACAGTTAACACTAACCTCCCTAGGAGCTGGTTGCTCAAGGTCATCCACCCGCATCTCTATCAGCGGGATGTGCATCACCAAATAGATCACGGCGCACCATAACGTCACCTGCAAACAAAATAAATTACTAAATATTTAAAAAATAACATCACAAATAAATGAGCGACCGTGCTTTGTTCGGTGTTTTGAAAAAAAACATCTAGATCTATGAATCTCGGAATCGGTTAATTTCATTTTTCTTATTTTTAGGGTTCCGATCCTCAAAAAGGAAAAAAGGAACCCTTATAGGATCACTTCGTTGTCCGTCTGTCAAGACCCTTTTTCTCAGGAGTGCGTGGAGGGTATCATGTTGAAATTAATATCAAAAACTCAGGTCGGCAATCCCTTGAAGCTTGAAAGATACAGCTTGATTGTGTCTCATTTCTATACAATTTCAAAGGCAACAAAATCCTATAGGGTACTTCCAGTTGACCTACAATCATGAAATTTGACAAGAAGCAGTGTCTTGTATCACAAGTAAAGGAAAAAAAACGAAAATTGTAAATTTGTAGTAAGATAATTAATAAGAATTAATTTACTTATTTGCAGTTGGTAAACTGACCGCGACATGTGTTGATGTATGGGGATAATAGTTTTTCAACTGCAAAGTTAAGTTTGTCCAGTTTATCTTTTCGTAGAACAATATTAAAATTAAAATCAGCTCCACCTGTCGAGTATTTTCACAAACTCATTGAGTTTTCTCATAAAAACGTCGCTTATCTCTATTCGAATAGCATCAACTTTGTGCTTTGAAATTAACAACCGTAATACATAGCGACATCTAACGTCGAGTAGCGTTACTCTGACACTGTACCTACTAGAGTATCGAATAAAAAAGTGTATAAAGTGATTGTGTACAAAATAAAATTAAGCGATATCTTTAAACAAGAGAGTTTTATTTTAATTATATATGTAACTTACAGTACCATATTCGGAAAACAGGACATAAGTTTCCGAAAGTCAACACTCTCAAATTAGTGTTTAGTAGTTCTGTGGTAACGATTTTTTTGACGTTTTCCTTTGCATGCTTGGTATAATTGGTGATGATCTACCTTGATGCCATATTTCAAGTTTCTGAGTTACCTAGAAGTGGTATAGGTTTTTAGAGTAAGTCAGTCAGTTACTTTTCAGACCTTAATAACTCAATAACTATTCGTCTCAATAACTTAATCGTATAATTTGGCATTCTAGGTGTTCAATGTGGGTGTTAAACATTCAAAATTTGTAGGTCTAATAGCTTTTGACATAAGGAGGGGCCAAAAGTAGTTCAAAAAGGTTCGTTTAACTTTGAAGGTTTAAATATACACATTAGCCGGTGTCGCTCTTTTCGAACTTGGCCATGTGTATCTAGAATTTAGACACTCGATAGAGAAAATATAAAATTATGCGTTTTCAAAATTATCTTTCGGTGAAAAAACAAACAAGTGATCGTGAAAGATCGTTGTACACCGGATTTAAAATTAATACAAAATAAAGTTGAAGACTAGGTTGCTATTATTTAATTTTGCAAATACAGAACATGAAACAAACGCGCCGATAGGTATTGACATATATATTACCTGAATTATCAATTTTAAATCAATGCTAATAGGCCATTTCGAATATCTGTAAATTGATATATCTATAAAATCAGTAAATGTATGGCCCATGGATATTTGAGATGATAATTAGGTAACTGAACTACCTATATCATCATTTAATCGACAAGACGATGAACCAAAACCAAAATGTATTATTTTTGGTAAGTTAATAGCTTTTAAAATTTTATTCCTACCCTGTTTAGAAACTCTGAGCTCGCCGATGCTACCTAATTATTTTTGTGAATGTAGCTGAACAATTACGGAACCCTCGGGGCCCGAGTCCCACTCGCACTTGGCCGGTCTTTTTATAAAAAAATCTTATTATTTTTAAGAGATATTAAATAAACTTATAATGTAATGCTTCATGTAAGTAGATATATTACAATTGATCAATTAGCTGTAACTAAATTTTAAAATGATTCTTTATATTTTATTGTAATCGGTATTCGTATTGTCTACTATAACGTTAAAGGAGTTTTACTTCAAACGAAATAAATTTCAATTGAAATAACGATTTTATTGGACAATAAAATAATTATTAACAAAATAATAATTATTATTTAATTATAATCATATAATTTTCACAATTCAATACATCTAATATGGCTGAACGCTGTCATCTGAACTAGATATAACCTGTGTCTCTGACAACTATCTTCCCCTATTAGTCTAAATTAGATGATATAAAGGTTCTAAAAATATGAGCGACAGCTCATTGGGTTCGGAATCACCACTAGAAAAATGTTTTTGATGGATTTTGGTGAAGGTAAAAATTTGCGCGCGCCGCCGCTAGAGAGAGTTCATCAGATAAAATATTTTTTTTATAACATAAAATGACAGTTTAAAAATTTGAAAAAAATCTAGTATCTTAACACTTGAAAAAATCGAGCCTCGTTGGAAAAGGTTTTTTCATCATTTTTCAAAAAGTTATTCAATTGTTAACTAACAATTTTTTTCCTAATCTCCGTTGGCATAAATAATGGCATAAAACTTATAAATGATTGGCCTATAAATTTGAAATTTCGTGGAGCCCTTTTGATATATATACTTCATAAGATCCTTCCTTCATAACTTTGTATGGATTTCCTTCTCAAGAATATCAATATACAAATACTTCCGTAAAAATCTGAATGCAGTGCATTTTTTTTTTCATTGCGCGTTTTTTGTTACACTATTTTGGGCCATATTTTTCGATTACAAACTGAATTTAGGTGAAACGGGTGACGTTTAAATAAATAACGAATATCTGAATAAGTCAAAAATAGAAGAACACTGTTTTATTTTAAAATCTCGTACTTATCGTTTTAGCTTCAAGGCTAAATTGAAAAAATGTTTATTTATTGTCGCAAGAATCGCACTACACAAAACTAATAAACAATCTTCCTGGATGTATTTAGGTTGGTACAGTAAGTATTTTAAGTAATTTTCTCAAGTGATGCGCGGTTTGTTTCGGGGGATACTATATTATATGATTTTATTAGATATAAGCAGAATAATGTTATGAAATACTATATTTTAGCACGTATATAATTATGTATTTCGATTTAGCTTAATTGAGATTTTGATGAGCCTTTAGAACTGATTATACTGTTAGCTATAACGGCCCTGGAGCCTCAGCCGGCTTTTACAGCTTCATCGGGCTTGGATTAATGCGCCCTTGAGGTTATAGGTACATATCTGGAGGCGCTGTCAGATTATTAGCGCTCCAGTGCTTACGCTTGTAGGCCTTCAGTCTCATGCTGAGACAGGGGAATATTCAAACCCATGCAACACTTTTATTGTGTGACTAGAGTTTTTGATTTCTCCCCTTACTTTTTTCCTCGATACTCGTTAATTCTCGACTAATAATTCCTGGGAATTCTTTAATCTTCGATAAATTTCTAAAACTTTCTTAAGTTCATAACATTAGTAAGTAATTAAATACAATTATAAAATTTCGCTTATTGCGAATCATCAATATCAATATATTATTATATGTATTTGTTTTAAAAATATTTTTAAACAACCTACATATTTTAGTAATAAAACTAACTAAATACATTAAACTTTGAGTAGGTACCTATCTTTCTATGTTACTTTATATTTTTATTTTTACTACAAAGTTAGTTTGAATGTCCTGAGGTAAGTAAAAATGAAATCACACAGTTTTTTAATAAAATAAATTTAATATAACTAATTTCACAATAAACTAAAGAATCTACATATGTTGAGGATCTGTCTTCCAATTATTTATACATAAAAAAAATTATGACTATCTTCAAAGACGATTAGCTGACAAGCTGTAAACAAATAGGATGAGAGTAATAAATCGAGATCTGAATTTCCTGGTAAACCATTCGTCTATATTTTACGTCTCTATTCTCGAACGAGAATACTCGATTTCTCAATACTTATTTCTCGCCTCTACATCAAGTAAGACCAGATTTCCCAGGAATTCTCGCTTACGCAGGTTTCGAACAGAAGCCTTAATTGTATCAGTTTGTATTGTTTTATATTTCTTCGTTTAATACTTGTGATAATGTGTGTCGAATGAATATTTTCTTTCATTCGTGAAAAAAAGACAATTATTAACTAATAAGTAAACCAACATGAATGATTTCGAAGTCAAAAATCCAATGTCAATGAAATTAAAATGGGGCTACCCTTGAGGTATCCCCTTTACAAAGAAAAAAGAATCATATAAATCGGTTCATGAACAAAGAAGTTACACCTGAACTTCAAAAAAAAAACAAAAAATTTTGGAGTCTGTTCAAAACAATAAAAACGGCATTTTACGTGAACGAAGTTCCAAGAAACCAGATAGTATAATAATTATACTATGTATTATATTATGTAAGTACAATGATAAAGCATTATGTAGCAACCACGGGATATCTGGTGTAACAGATGTATTTATTACGTTACCACATGACGCGCATCAAAATAGTTATTACATCTGGACATTATCACAGATCATTTTATTAATAATCGGATCGTTACACATTTTATGTTTTTACTGCCGTTTTCAATAACATATCTCAGTTTACCATCCCCGATTAGTACATATCTGTAAAAAGTACTATCATTACCTTAAAGACAGATATCGGCATCCCTCTTATCTATCCAAGCTATAGAGGATAAGAATATATATCACGTAGATACGAAAAATTATCCATTGATAGGCTATTGAAAAAAACGTAAGGACAAAAGGTTATATTTGTCTAACTTTAGTAACTGAAACAACAGATAGATAAGTTAAAACGGCCTTAAGACGGCAAAGATCACACTCTTTTAATGTACGAATGAAACTATAACCGCGGATTCATTTGTTTTTACACACCTGTTTCATAAAATCATACGATAACTACTTGCCTACAGATTGGCAGATAGATTGTCGTTTATGGTAATTCCTCTGCTCCTAAAAGCCATAGTAACAAGGTATTAGTAACTAACCTCATCTGCTCATTATCATAGATAAGTCAAACACAACGGCAAAGATCGAGAGATTGGCAATGCATCGGCAGTCGCAGCTGTGATGCCGGCCTGCAAGAATATCTCTTCACTTTACGCTTGAAGGACTTCAACAGACCACCAATTTTCATTATATTACAAAAAATAATAATCACCAAAATTGTAATTACTCTAAATAATCAGTATTGCAAATAAATTTCCGTGGTAACAATGCATTGGAATAACCATTCGGTAAGTCAGTTTTATTAATTTTGAATTTATTTACAATTTCGTTAAATTCTACTAAGATAGTTTTGAGCAACAAGTTCTACCTTGATTGCAATTGTTAAACGGAAGTCGCTTGTTGGACAATTGAAGTGGTTGTCCGTCTGTACATACACGGTACGTCCGCTACGTATATTTAACTCATCCACGTAATTTATTTACACTCACGCCGCACACTTGAGAGGGCTTGGCAGATATTACACGTATGTAGTTGGTTTTATCACTTACATATTTAAGTTAAAAATCTGTCAGTATGCATCCATGCGTGTATTTTGTAAGTTACACATGAACAACTGTAAGCTTCTAGGGTTAGTTTACATACTACTTCGAGCATAGGACCTAGTATTCCGTTGTCCGAAGAAAAAGGGCGCATGTTTAGGGTTTTGCTAAATGAGTTTTTGAAGTAAAAACTTCTTTAGCATCATTGTGATTTGAAAGTCGATGAAACGAAAAAGCGAAAGCGACAGTAAAAAGAGAGACACATAAATTTATAAGATTAAAAGTGGGAAACAATAAGATAGGAAAGTTTTAGGCAATGGTAAAATGGTACAAAAGAAGTTTGTTGCCATGCAATAATGAATTTTATTACCTCACCAAAAAGGCACGAAACAAAAACTTTTTAGACAACACTTATGACGTTCTGTTACCGATTGATATTTATTTATTTATTTTTACTGATCTGTTATTGCGCCCAATCAGCAAGGCAATGAAAATGTGTATTATAAAATTTAACACGACTACCTATTATCCGCTAAAAAATATGTTTATACATTAACAATATTCTTCGCATATCTTAACGATGAATATATTATTCAAAGACAATTACAATGCATGCCCTGAGTGAATCGTTTCCCTAAAACACTATCATGCTTATATAATATTTGGCCAATTTTAGGATCTTGGTATGTCGTGTGGTGAATTTTAGTTTAAACTCATAAACTTGCGTTATCTGTCCCTATGTTTTGTAATATTGTTGGCAGTTAACGTGATATAGTTTGATTATTTTGCATGTTGATTATAAATAATAACTAGATACATGCATTTTGAGTTGCCACAAAGACTCACTGATCAATTGTAACTACCACCATCTTATTAGAACGACCTACAATTTTTCCAATAAACCAGGGGCCACATAAAATCATCTAAAATGTGTCTTTTTTTACGCCATAATTATTATGAAGTAAGAATATTTTTATGGTAGCAATTAGGTTCTTTTTTTTAAATCCATGGTTGCCGACAGTAAAATCATTTGCCACTGTCACTGTTTTATTTTCTTGGGTTTAACCCCGGTTCATAATAATTACAAGCTATAATTATAAGCTACAATGCTGTTGACTATTATTGAGATTAGTTATTTTTTAGAACTTTATTAGAAATATAATATTAACGTAGGATAATAGGTTATTTTTTAAATTATTATTTTAAAGCGAATGTTCTAGACCTAGAAGAACAAATAAACGTAGGTAACGTAGAGATATAAGCTAATTTCAGTGATAGTACCAATATTTTGCAATATAACATACTATCTTATCAGAAAAGCTTACTTAATATACGTATAACTATATGTTATACCTATGTGTCAAGTCACAATTATTTTGTTATATTATTTCGACAGGAAATATTATAATATCTCATGATCCCAATAATCTCTATTGAATGTCAAATACTAAAGATAATTTTATATTACGTACGGAAAATAGGTAAATACATTTTAATTTAAAAATAAACAAACTATACATTTTAGATATAATTATTTTAAATATTACGTTTAATAATCATGGAGCTATTTACAAATCAAAGTTTAATTACATTCTTCTAGAGATATTAAAATTTTAAGCGTTTTCTGAGCCCTGAACTATGGCATCGTGTAATAACTGGCAGCCCTACGTAGAGTGATCAGTGAATGCCACAGGTGAACGCAAACTATGTGAGTAGGTACCTATCTAATTGTATAACTTCATACGTCCAGGTATAAAATGTGTAAATGCAAAGATTAAGCTATAATTAGAAGTGTCCATTCTATATTGTATGTAATTATATTAAGACTTTGTTTTTAATATGCCGCTTAGAAACATCCATGTAAATAAAAATATTGAAGTTTGCCGTTGTGCGCGCATCACGCAAAAACTACTGGATCAATTTGGACCATTTTTTTTTGTTTTACTGTTTAGACACTTGAACGTTATATATATATATGTATAAATAAAAAATAAAGTTTTGTCGATATTTTCATTCAATAATCGTAATTATAATATTACCTAGTATAGATTAATTCGAACGAAATGGCGGGCAGTTGTTAGTCTTTAATAGATGTAAGTATATGAGTTATAAAATGATAAATAAATAATAAATGATAAATCCGATGATTTAGTTCGAACAGCTATTATGTCGGAGTGTGTTGTCAAAATAAGAATAAAAGATATAGCACTGTTTCTTTAGGACAAATGGTGTATGGTCAGTACCTCGGTTGTTAAAACCTAACTCCGGTAGTGATGCTATAAAACCGGCTATCAACACGCACAGGCATACGAGCCTTTCCAACTTAAAACTTAGACCTCGGAGTTGGCAACCTTAGAGTGACTGACCTCAGATAGGGCTGCATACGCAGTTAGAGATAGCCAAGTATGAGTGTAACCACTTCCCATCTAATCACTTTAGTTACGAAGGGGCATCACATCACTTATAGCATTTTATCTTCTGTATCTTTTATTTTTATTTATTTATTTAATTAAGGTAACATACAGCCATAACATATAAATGTTTAAATATAATTTACACAAGGAGGCCTACAGTACCATATATTGAAATATATCTATAAGTACATAATTTTCATAATTTATGAATTCGCGAAATATTAATATTTGTTTATAGGACTTACTTAATATTAATATTAACCATCAATATTAAAATTAAAATAAAAACATACATGTGTTAAATTTATATTATATCATAACATGTCTTTATTCAGCAAATCACATAACTTCCTTTTGTAAGATGATTGAAAAGTTATTTGAAAATATGTCAATATCGCAAAGAAATCGGATATAGAAATATCAAGAACGTCATAAGGAGTTTTTGAGATAATTTGGCCGACAAAGGGAACATGAAATGTGTCCTTTGATCGCGGTATTTTCAAAGAAATTATTTCCTGAAGTGGAGAGGAATCTGTTGAGTAGATACTCTTTTATAATAAATTTGTACCTTCCATATTTTAAATTTGGTATGTCACACAGTTGTCTTTTGTTGTGTAAAGATCTTTGCTACCATATAAATATGTTTTTTCCTGTTATTTACTTTTATATGCTGGTTTTATTTATTACTACAAATAACTTCCACTGCGCTACCGGCTCATAATCTGCTACAATGGTTATGGGCCCAGTTGCCGATAAATAGTATATAAATAAAATCGGTGGATAACGAAAGAAGAGTTATCATATGTGATCGTCGAATAAAAGTGCAAAGAGATCAATTGTAAGTGGAGCAGCGAAAAGGGCGGCACCATGACTACAATGAGGATCGAGGTTCTTGGTAGGAATAACTATGATTCCTGGAAAGTACACGCACAGGCGATTTTAATAAAGAACAATTTATGGGAATACGTAGATGGTAGTAAACCAAAGCCAGTCGAATTACCAGAGGCGGCTTTATGGGAGTCACAAGACTCAAAAGCGAAGGCAAAGCTACTTTTAGCGATGAGGCCGAGCGAGTTACGTCATATAAAAGAGTGTAAGACATCAAACGATGTTTGGTTGAAACTTGAGTCGGTATATGCTTCGAAAGGACCAGCTAGGAAGGCTAGCTTACTGAAGCAGCTCATATTATGTAAAATGAGCGAAGGTGATGATATTCACGAACACTTGGCCAAGTTCTTTGACGCTAAATGCAAGTTACACGAGATGGACGTAGAAATTCACAATGATTTAGCATCGATATCAAGACCGAGCGACGCGAGTAAATTGCATCTTCTAATCGAAGTAACTTAGGAATTACTTACTTACACTTCATTAATTACAGTATTATTGTCACTATAGATTACTTTGTCAGTCCTGTGGCTGTTTTAAGATTATGTCTTCATCTATTCTTGTAAGGACCGAAGGACTTTAAGGACTTTAACAAGAAGTCATATTGTATAAGATACTATTTATTACAAGTCGCAGAATTGTGTCGATGTTTAGCTTGCCATCAAGTTTCGAGAATTTCAGGTGTGCAATTGAGTCTAGAGATTCATTTCCAGACCCGGAGATATTAAAAATTAAAATTCTTGAAGAAAGCAATGCTAGGAGATCGAGTAGCGATAATACTTTCAATGTTTTGAAGAGAAATAAGAAGAAATTTGGATCAAACTCTGTACAGTCTGTCGATAAAATGTCTAAGTTTGTTTACAAATGTTTTAAATGTCATAAAAAAGGACACAAAGCTTCGGAATGTAATAAATTAACAACAGAAAAGGTCGATACTAGTTTTGTAACATTTAATTGTATTTCAGGTGATTGTCACTTTGGAAACTGCGAGAATGGAAACTGGATTATCGATAGCGGTTGTACGAGTCATTTATGTAACAATAAAACCTATTTTGGAAAAACTTTACAGCCTTCTGACGGTAAAGTGACTCTGGCTACTAATCAGAGTGCTCTAGTACAAGGTAAAGGTACAGTAAGATTGTCTGCATATAATACTAATTTCAAAAGTGTAGTTGAACTACCTAACACGTTATATGTTCCTGATTTGCGAACTAACTTGATTTCAGTTGCAAAAATTACCGATAAGGGGTTTCATGTTACGTTTAGGGATGATAGGGCTCTAGTGACTGAAACTGATGGTAATGTGAAGTTAATCGCATTTCGAAAAGATAATCTTTATTATGTAAAGGAACAGTGTGCTCAAGCTTCATCGGTTTCTAATGAAAGCGATATTTTAAAATGGCATGAGCGTTTGGGTCACTTAAATGCAAACGATCTAACAAAACTCTTAGACCATTGCAATTTACGTGTCGGTACTAATACGAGTACCGTCAATAGGTTGCGTAATTGCGAAATATGCATACGTGGTAAAATGAGTTCTCTTCCTTTTTCTTACTCGAGCGGACCGTGTAATGAAAAACTAAAAATAGTTTATTCCAATGTATGTGGTCCTATGAAAAATGCAGCCTTAGGAGGCGCGAAATATTTTGTGACGTTTATCGACGATTCTACGAGATGGTGCGAGGTATATTTATTAAGTAAGAAGAGTTCGGTTTTTACTGTGTTTAAAATATACAAG
Organism: Saturnia japonica; assembly: GCA_033032175.1. NCBI lineage: Eukaryota > Metazoa > Arthropoda > Insecta > Lepidoptera > Saturniidae > Saturnia > Saturnia japonica. The sequence goes on from CM065319.1 coordinate 16,871,929, forward strand.
CAATATGTAGAAAATATGACTGGCAAGAAAATAAAATACTTACAAACTGTTAATGGCGGTGAGTATTGTAATAAAGAGTTTGATGACTTCTTGAGTAAAGAAGGAATTTCTAGAAGAAAAACGATTCCTCATACTCCACAGCAAAACGGTGTAGCTGAGAGGATGAATAGAACACTGGTTGAGATGGCAAGATGCATGTTGTTATCATCTAAACTTTCAGGTGGGTTTTGGGCGGATGCTGTAGTGACGGCATGTCATGTTAGAAATAGGTGCCCATCTACCGCGATAAATGGCGAAATACCATATGAGAAATTCTTTGATAGACGTGTAAATATAAATTATTTAAGACCTTTTGGAAATAAAATTTTTATTTTAGATAAGGATATAAATAAGGATAAATTTACAGCTCGTAGTGTAGAAGGAATTTTTGTCGGATATCCTAGAGACCAAAAAGGATATAGAGTATGGTTGCCGAATGATCGTAAACTGATTGTTGCAAGAGATGTAAGGTTTTTAGACGTAAACACATCTGAAAACGAGAACAACATAGACCCACTACAGGTTGTGACTCAATCACAAGAAGGGAGGCAAGTCAAGTATGTGGACATAGAAATTAAACCATCGACTTCAAAGACTCATATTGAAGAGTCAGCTCAACATGAGCCTACTTTGAGTGATAGTACTGTCCTAGAAGAAGTACGAGAAGAAGAAGTTCGAAGAGGCTCAGGTAGACCTAGAATTCAAAGAGGCCAAGTAGGTAGGCCGAAGAAGGTGTACCGAACTGTCAGTGCAACGAGAAGCGAACGAGAGCAAGACGAAGATGAGTGGAGTGAAGTAGGTGGAAATAATGCCAGCAATGAAGAAACAGCTGTAAGTTTAGATGAATTTACTGATTGTGAAGATTTCGTGGGCAATGCAATGGAAATTTCGTTAAAAGAGGCGTTATCGAGTAGTGAAGAAAAGCTTTGGAAAGAAGCGATTACTTCAGAGATAAGAAGTCTCGTTAAAAACCGGACGTGGGAAATTGTCAAGAAGCCCTCAAATCGTGATGTAGTAGGATGTCGATTCGTTCTAACTACAAAGATAAATGTGGACAAATCTGAAAAGAAAAAAGCCAGATTGGTTGCCAAAGGTTACAGTCAGCGATACGGTATTGATTATCGTGATACTTTTGCGCCAGTGATGAGGCTTGATACTGTCAGATTGTTATCCGCTTTAGCTGTTGAGTTAGATATGGAAATACATCAGATAGATATCAACACAGCCTATCTGAATGGATATCTAGACGAAGAGGTATACATGAAAATACCGGAGTTTTTAAAAGAAAGTCTCGTTAAATTGTTACAAACGGAAGATTTTTTAGTCAAGAAACAGGCGCAGCAAATGTTAGCGGACATACGAGCGGGTGGCAATGTTTGCCGTTTACGCAAGTCTTTGTATGGCTTAAAGCAATCTGGACGCCAGTGGAACATAAGACTTGACGAAAAATTGAAGAATATGAACGTTAAGCAGTCATTAAATGAGCCGTGTTTGTATTTTAAAGAGGTTGACGACTGCGGATCAAAACTCTTTGTCTGTGTATATACGGACGATATTTTGATTGCAAGTCAGAAAAAAGATTGTTTTCTGGATTTTAAAAAGGAATTAGGAAAAGAGTTCGAATTGAAAGACTATGGAATTGCAAAGTTTATATTGGGAATAGATATTGATAGAAGTGACAACGTCATAAAGTTGACACAATCTCAATACATAAATAAAATAGTACAACGTTTTGGACTCCCAAGATTGTAAGGATACAAATGCCACACCAATGGAGGTTAATTTAAAACTACAGAATATTGATACTGATAGTGGTTCTATTTTTCCGTATAGGGAGTTAATAGGATGTTTGATATATTTATCCGTCGGTACCAGGCCAGATATTGCAAATGCAGTGGCAAAAATGGGTCAGTTTGTCGATAAAGCAGATAAAAATTGTTGGAAAGCGGCAAAGAGGATCCTGCGTTACTTAAAAAGGACGCGTGATTATGGTCTTGTTTATAAGAAAACTGGTAAGTCTATTAAGGGATATTCTGATAGTGATTGGGGCAATTGTATTATAGATAGACGTAGTTATTCAGGTTATGTTTTTACCTTAGCTGGTGCAGCAATATCCTGGAAGTCACAAAAACAGAGGTCTGTCGCGACTTCTACTTGTGAGGCAGAATATGTAAGTTTATCGGTAGCTATGAAAGAGGCTATCTACTTAAATAGTTTGTTGACTGAAATCGGGTTAGCGACTGTGAGCAGGGTACAATTACATGCAGACAATCAGGGAGCAATAGCGTTATCGAAAGATCCCGTATTCCATTCCCGCAGTAAGCACATTAGTATCGAGTATCATTTCTTGAGAGATACGTTAAAAACTAACAAAGATATTGTGGTGAAATATATTCCAACAGAATTGATGCTTGGTGATATATTAACGAAACCACTGCCTAAGCAGAAACATTATTTTTGTATGGAAGGTTTAGGCGTTACTTAGTTTCTTAAATTTTTAATGTGCTGTTATGTTTATATACCTTGTTTGTTTCTCTAAGTATATAGTAGATAGTTATACTATGTTTTGGAAGGTACAATTTAAGGGAGCGTGTTGAGTAGATACTCTTTTATAATAAATTTGTACCTTCCATATTTTAAATTTGGTATGTCACACAGTTGTCTTTTGTTGTGTAAAGATCTTTGCTACCATATAAATATGTTTTTTCCTGTTCTTTACTTTTATATGCTGGTTTTATTTATTACTACAAATAACTTCCACTGCGCTACCGGCTCATAATCTGCTACAGAATCTATATGGTAATTAATTATTTTATGTAAGAAGATTGCATTAACATAGATCCTTCTATGTTTTAAGGATTTAATGTTATGCCTGGAAGCACTTGTTTTATAGTCAATAAAATTATTACCAGTTCTATAATAGAGCGACTTTAAAAATCTGTTGTATCTTGGTGAATGTTCTCAAGATCTCAAGAGTTGTTTCCCCTTATCCCATAATTTTCACTTCACTAAAAAAGAACGCGGGCTAGTATACGAAGCCACAAACATACGGAAGCATCCACCTCGGCAAGAATAAAGAAGTTCGAATTCTTATGTAAGTTTGCCGTATCGGGAAAATGTGGAATCGCCTACCGGACAGCCTATTTCCTCCTTCCTACTATATTGAATCCTAAAAACAAGACGTGAAGAGGCACTTCTGTAAGACAGCAAGGCGTTGAGGACTGCCGATGCAATTTGTCACCAATGGTCGCCGTTTTCTGAAATGCACCGTACTTTGCAGCCAGTTTACGGAGGTAGTTTAAAAAGGCATCTTCATATTACTACCTTTACATACAAAATAGTGAACAATTCGTAGCAACAAAAATTTAATTAAATAATGTTTAATGTAACTCGTTTCATCGTATCTGCATTATTAATCTATGCTAAAGTATGCATTGTGATTCTCCGTTACACGGTACGCCCGACCACTCTAATAATAGAATTGTACTTAGTTAAGTACCTGATTATATATTTGCGCAACATTTGATTTCATCTTTGTTTAAGTATTATTATATCTAGTTCTACTTGCAAACGAACATAATTTATGTATTCTGCAAAAATATTTCACTTTGAAGTTTTAGCTACAATTTAGAATTGCCGTCCGTAGTTTATATTATACTTAGTACCTACTTATTGTTAGATTTATGATCAATTTTTTATTTAGAATCTTTTATGTTTATGTTATACTAATAAATCTAAGATAATGCGTTATTTGTTCAATTATGCTCTTTATATAAAAAATATCGTGTGTGGAAATACTTTATTTCACGTGGTTTCATTTTCTAAAATTTATTTTACATAGGTCATTAAAAGACCAAAAAATGTGATCATGATTTAAGATAAGACCTACTCCTATGCCCTCTTATATTTACGAAATAATAAAAAATTAAGCATAAATTACAAATACCAAGACGACTAAAATTCATCATATTGGTTATGTTTATGTTGGTCCCGTAACAGATATAGTTTCACATTTATATGTTTTTATTATTTTAATAATAACCATTCCATTACAGTTAACATTTCTTATCTAATAAGCAAAATACACGGCAAGGTCGTAAGACTTCACAAAGAACAATCTCGTTTATTTTATATTACTACAGCTTAGCGTTTCATATTTAAATTACCAGAGGTATTTTTAAAATATAATTATAGTAGGTAATTAATTATAATTAATGACATAAGTGTTGGAGAATCGTCAATTCGAAAATTAATTACAAATCTACTACAATTTATAATATATTAGCGACCCGCTCTAGTTTCGCACGGGTGCGATTTAACTATGGTATATTTTATGTTTAAAAAGCACTATTTAGAATTTATAGCTTTAGAATTGATAGTTCATATCTTCATAGTGATCGCGACGCGCAACTCTTTATAGGGGCGGAGTGCTGGCCAACCGTTTCGCTGAGAGTGATCTCTTTGGTTGCGCGTAATTTTGAATACGTGATATCTTCAACGGTATTCATTTAAATGATATAGTATAAAGGACAATTTTGATCTTCATTAAGTGCACGAGTTAACTGACATATTTAACTGGATAAAAACTAATACTGAATTGAAGAAAATAGCTTCGCTAATAACCTGATATTTTTAATTATTACATATGTTGAAAATAAAAATAATTACTGTAAGTTAATCTTAGGAGATAGACATATGCTATCGCGGATTTATCTCTACGTTTTTTAAAGGTTTAGCCTGCGTAAGCCATGTAAATGCCCAAAAATCGATCTATTGACGACATGAATACAAAACATTGGGCTTTGTCTACTATACAAAAACTTAATTGAAAAGTAATGGATTATCGAACTGTCGTAAATACCACAACAGGTTATACTCTACCAAAGGCTAAGTGCCTTGGGCAGTAACCCTGTAAAGGGCAAAGAGATAGGGCCCGCAGCAAATATTACTTATAACCAAAAAAGACGACTCCAAATCATCTTTTTCTTGCTCTAATACCCGCTAAATATGGCCGCCACAACATTTTCCACTCTCCTCTTTCAAATGCCATCTTAGTAGTCGCACTTTTTACCCAACTGCGAAAAATGAGGGTTATGTTCTTCGAGCGTAAATATGTCATGTTGACTACTTGGAAAATACCTAATACCAATATAGATTGACTGTAGGTATTGCAAACAAAGGCGAAACGTTTGTTAGGGAGTGTTGCACAGCGTCATACCGAGACTCATGCTGGGTCGGGTATTGGCTTATTTGTGTTATTACCTAGATAAATGACCAGCGCCTTTTCTGCGGTTTCGCTCGCGTCAGAGTTCAGTTATGTCCCATTATATGTTTTTAAGTCCTATCGTAACTGAATTACTAAATAGATTCATGATCAATATTAAAAAATCTGAATATTCATACAAAGTTTTATATCTTTTTCACCATCTTAGGGGTTGAATTTCCAAAAATCCCTCCACGCTTTGTGTTCAAATTGTCACAGTCCTAGCCCCAATAATTTGGACTATGCGTTGGTAATATGTCAGTCGGTCAGTTATCCATATATATATATATATATATATATATATATATATATATATATATACTAATATTATAAAGAGGAAGGATTTCGTTGTTTGTTTGCATTAAATAGGGTCCAAAACTACTAAACCGATAAAAAAAGAATTTTAATGTTGGGAATCCGCACTATCCCAGAGTGACATAGGCTATATATTTTTTTTAATTAGGGATCCTTACTAATGTAACCCAAGGGTTAAAAAAACCTAAAATATTCTCTACAACGCGTGCACTGCAAAAACTATTGATGGTAAAATAAAATAATGTACTACGACTTTGCAGAATACATCATTATTTACAAAAAGTGTCGCGATAGCATATCTCTAGCTATTATATTTAGGCCACAATAAGTGTTCTTTTATTTTAAATTAAATTGACAAAACGATCCAATATTGTACGATATCGTAACAAAAATTATGTTGCACGGACCATGCGGAGAGCATAATTTAACAGCACCATGTATGAAAAACGGTATCTGTACAAAAAAGTACCCTCGACGTTTCGTCAACGATACCCAAACCAAAGAGGACGGATATCCAGTTTATCGTCGTCGTGACGCCGAAAATGGGGCACAGTGCGCTACGCTAAATATTAGAGGTAGTAGGTTCCATATAGATAACAGATGAATTGTTCCTTATTCTTCACTATTGTGTAGGACGTTAAACGCTCACATAAATGCCACTTAGTTCAAGCCATCAAATACATTTGCAAATATATAACGGATCTGACCAAGCTACTTTTAACGTCATAAACCCAAATGAAAACTACGTGAATGGCTGGTACATAAGAACATCCCAAGCTGTTTGGCGAATATACGAATTTCCGATCCACGAGCGGCATCCTACAGTATTGCGTTAGCTGTCCTCTTAGAAAATGGACAAAGAGTTTATTTTACCGCAGAAACGACTGAACAAGTGGCCCAAACATAACATACCATCACGATTCACAAGAAGGAAGCGCGGTGTGGACGTAGTTGGCCATCCAGGCATAAAAAAAGATGCCGCTTTAGGAAGAGTCTGCGGTGTACATCCTTCTCAATCAGAGTGTTTTTATCTTAGGATGTTGCTACATCACGTTCGCGGTCCAACCTCACTCGAGTACTTAAAAACCGTTGAGGGAGTTCTCATAGAGACCTATCAAGCAGCTTGCCACTATAAATTTAAACAGAAATCGTGATATCCTTTTGGATAAGTCTCTAAAGCCAAATAGTCCATAATTTAGAAATTTTAATAGATGCAGTATACCATGACATTGAAAATTTGCACGAAAAGTACTTTCGTTGGTTCAACACCTAGGTATGATTCGGTGAACGAAATAAACAATTTGATTATTCAAAAAGTCCCCAGCTAAATAAAAAATTATAAATCGATCGACTCTGTAATTAATATCGAAGACGCAATGCATTACCCACAGGAATTATTAAATTGTCTAAACCGTTCTGGACTGTCACCACATGAACTTGACGTTAAAAAGCAGCAAAATAAAACATCAAATACTTATCGTTTACAGGGAAGCCCGAAATCAGTAAATTGAATGGCTTTTGTTTTGTATATAAGATCATTTTACAAAAATTGGAAAAAAAATTAAACGCTCATTAAAAAGAAACAAAAAAGTTATTAAAATAATAATATTCAAACTCTCTTTATAATTTTCTTTTTTTAGAAACCTGAAGCAAATATAAAGGTTTATTCGTGTGTATTATAATTTTCAATTTGAAAATTTTTGTTAAATACCCACGCGAAGCCGGGGCGGGCCGCTAGTATGTATACATATATACACGTAAATATATCATCCCCTTTTTGTAAAAGACTATTCATGATTGTGTATGAAAATACATTTTCAACACACTTGCTCATAAAGTGGCTCTAATATCACCGCAATTAGGCATATAATGACACCTGTAATCAAACTGTGACTTTTTCATTGCTATTATTCACAAGTGAGTTATAGAATTTTTTTTTATTTTATTGGTCGAGTTGCTTTGTTCTTAAAAAAGTTTCGATACAAAAAATATAATGATCAATAGAACAAATAAATTAATGTACCTATTGCTTGCTCATTTCATACAACTTCGTATTTAAATAGATAATTTCAACTTGTACGTGTTTAATAAATAAAACTTTCACTCAAATATAACTTTTGTTTTCTCTGTAATAAAGAAAACTTTAAATTCCCCATTTTATACGTGGCTAAAACGCTATCTGCGGAAAGCCAAAAAAAAAAGAAACCTCATTCCTTTAGTCTATGGCCGATCGCCATTGTTAGATGCGCGCGCAAACTGATTAATTTTTCGCGCCATAGCGAAAAAAAATTCACAACTCGTTGTCACTGTTGAAATTTTAGTTATTTAATAATTAAAATGTCTACAAGTACTAGTTATGAAGAAAATGATTTATGTTGTACACCGCCCGATATAAGATGTGAAGCATTTAACGTTATGCAAAGTTTACTACCTGAAAACTCCAAGGAAAAATGATTTTTTATTATTATTTTCTTCACAAGTGTGTTGAAAAACGTCGTATGATACACGTGTGTATTGGTGATTACCGTCCTCGGCTCTCTTAAGACCCTCACGGCCTCACCTAACGGCTCGGGTCTCAATGGCGCCTCAGCGGTAAACACCAACATTACACACTTGTACCATAATGTACTATTGTATCATCTAATATTTAGGCTCGACTGAAAATGAATACAATACCGTCCCTTGATAATGTACCTGCGTTACATTTTCATGTCATATAGAGAACTTTAAACTTAATATATCCACCGAAATTAAGAAACATCCCACGATCGACTTTCAATATGTTCTCTCACTATTACCATGCCCAATGTGAGATAAAATCAACCAAATACTTAGTCTAGACTAGACTTTACTGTGTAAAAGTCAATATATTCAATGTTTGGGATATAATTACATTTCTTATAATATGAAATTTACAAAAAACCGGTAAAGTACCTTTAGCGATAGAAAGATTTTCGATGCCCAAATAAAAAATACTATACCTATCCTACCAGTAGAACAACACTAATGCATCGATTCATAGTCATATAAAATTTAAATAAAACTCAAGATTGAATGTTAATTAATAATTATATACAACATCAATTAAAATATGTAGACATTAATTACACCACAGATAAATAATCTATTGAATGCATGTTAGGAAATTGCGGACACAGATTAATTATTATAAAACATGATTGGATAAATTAACAAACATAATTGCACGAATGAAAAAATAAATACTTATATTTTATTGTTATAAATTATGTATAGTATGTTATCTTTGATTACTATTTTCATATTAATTACAACGGCAACATTAATAATCTTTTTTTAAATCGCATATTAATATTTTTCATTAAACACATTTATTTACGAGCTCCTTGGCACGTTAAATCGTTTTTTAATAAGTCTGTTTTGCATATAAATTACATTTGCTATCCGGGATTGATTTAAATAAATTTGAACGTATGGCTTGTATTTGTTTACCGTGGAGAGTATTATAGTTGAAGTTTTTATAATAGTGTTTCTTATTGTAGGTAATACCGCCTTTTGTACCTTTATCTGTGATCTGATAAAATTACATAATATTAAGTAAAAAAATCTAAATACGAAATTGCGTAAACTTCGGATACGGCTTTTGGAAACCTCAGTCTCGATATAGAAATAGGTATGTATAAAATATATTGAATTATCTGTTAAACATTAAAGCCAACCTTGCCAGCACGCACAATTGATACTCGCTGCGGAATAAGAAAAAAGAGAAGGTGTAGAACTCGTGCCGCCATGGTGAAACAAAAAAAAAATTATTATGTTTGGCACGTAGCGTCGGTTTTTCCAATTAGATATTCTTAAAATCTTGCAATTCGATATGACGACCCGCGACTGCTTTCCGCGCATGATTCCCATGAACATTCAACTGTGTTTACCTAAAATTACTGTGTAATCGGTTTGAAGCACAATGGAGGCTCAGTGTCGATCGACTTGAGTTCGAATCCCTGCAATGAGCCTGAGCTTTCGGTGAAAGAAAACATCGTGATGGAAGCAAAGCATGATGGCAGGACCGTTTCTAATCCCCGCCTGGCTAGCTACCACCCTAAAATTTAAAGTCTGTCGACAAACACCAATAGGTGTGCTCCGGCAGCTACACTTGAGAACCAGTTTTCCATTAGGCTTAACTTGCTACCATCTTTGTTTAGGATCAGCTGAGAATTGGGCCACAACGCTAAACCTATAACAATAGAAAGAAACAACATCATTTCTTATATAGCGAATTTAAGATAAACAAAAACGCGTAAGTTCAAAAATATTTTAAAAAACTTTTCTTTCCTAATATTTCGATTAATCCAAAAAAAGAAGCACGTAAGCAAAGAAGCGCATCCGTCGATCGACAAAAAAACGTGCAGAAAAATTTCACCAGCCCATAAAAGGCAAACCGTGGCTTTAAAGATCTATTAATATAACAGGTATGCAAGCTGCGACGGGGTCGGTAAACTCGACTCATAACTAGGGTTACCAGCTTTGGAACTGAAATTTACAGGAATAAATTTACTTATAAATCAGCGTTTGTTTATATTCATGATGTTTGTACCATCGCACTGCTCGCCAACGGCAGGGAGTTCATCCTCACACTTTGGAACTCAAAAAGGTCGCGGACAGACTGGTTTCAGAGGAGTTTTTTCCCGCGAATGTTCCGGATGTGTAATAATCTCCCTGTTGAGGTTTTTCCAGGGGACTACAGTCTTCAAAAAGGGTGGGAAAGAGATTGTAAAGGGTCGGCAACGCGCCTGTGATGCCTCTGGTGTTGCAAGCGTTAATAGGTCGCGGTGACCACTTACCACGAGATGGATAGCATGCTTTTTTTTCTAAAATGTATCTAAAGATAGTAACACACCAAATCTCGAAGATGCAGAAAGATGATTGGTAGAATTTGTATCAATTTTGACTTTTTGTATTGTATGAATTTTTACTACGCATAATTTTGCTGCAAAGTAACAGTCGTCGCGGTTGTGTTCCCGTTTATAGTTGACCTGTTTCAACTTAGGTGCCACTTCCACGAACGACTTTATCGCGGCGTTATTATCGTCCTGCCACTTCATTCTATAACAACTTTATGAACGTATCTCCACAGAGCTATACTATCGCTGTGATGCGACGAGTGAAATTGCTAAGGAAAACGCCAACGACTCGCACTCGCCACAAAACAGAAATATTAACATTTTCGCTCGTGCCTGTCACCAAATTGAGTTTCTTGCAACAACATCTTGTTGTGAGCATGCAACAGTCCGCGAGTCGCGACGATACGCAGGCGTAAAAATAATAGTCTCTTGGGTGCATGTGGCACCGTAGTCGTCAAGTATGCCTATCGATGACGGTCCTCGAGATTTTGATTCTATTTGATCGTTTATTTTGTTCTCAAATACCAATGTTTTAGCTGTTATACGCAGCTGCCGGAACACACTGGTGATGATTACTGACATATTTTATATTCGAGCTACCAAGATAGTCAGGACAAGTAACATAAAATTCTCTACTACCTTGCAATGGATTCATCGCGATGTTTACCTTCACCGAAAGGTCAACTCATTTTAGAATTCGAACCTATTCGTTTAACGCGGTATCTGAGTCTAATATCACTGATGCATCATAGATTTAGGCAGGCATGCTTGCAGAAACATTCAAAGCTTTATTAGTAGCTGGCTGGCTTCGTAATGAAACTACGCACGCGCCATCTATTGCAAAGTGGTTGCACTAATTCAGAGACTTTTGCGGACGTGCGTATAACAACACATCAAAGGTCACATAATTGGTTAAATGATGTAGGCATAGTTTAACGATTGGTTTCCGTTAGCGCTTCAACTAGATAGAGCGCTACCTACAAACAATAGCTCCTAGAATACAGCAACATAGTATATTAGTGTGTAGTGATTATTTGAAACAAAGCTTATCAACTGTGACAGTATTGTCGGTATGACACTGGTTCTCGAGTACGCCGATCCGGCGTAGTTTTGATTGTCGCATTTTTATAGTAGGTACGCCGACGGTATCTCGTTGAAGCGACGCCGAAACGAATCATTAATCTCTGGATATATAAGAATACACACGGGACAAACAAAAATACACTGATTTAATAGACCTTTATTCAAACTAATAAATTTGAATTGAAAGGGCGATCTAGGCAATATCTCATAGTATGGTGTTATTTAAATCTTTTGCTAAACAAGACTTCCCAAATAACACACAACGTTTGGTAACTCTACGTATAACTTCGCGAACTTATTATTATTTTTTTGTTAAGATTTCATTACAATTAACCGTTTTCGTTTGCGCTGAACGTTCGTTAAGTTGTTACTATGTAAAAAATCATTTAAAACCATTTATAAAGTTCTTTCTTTGTTGAACATCATTTTAAACCTGAACTCTTTGTGGTTGGTTATAAGATCTCTTTTACGTGCACGATTTGTTTCTAAGAAGCAAGTTTTTTAAGACTCCATTATCCAGTCATATTTTGCAATAAACTGTTTATGTGATTCCATAATTATATGGTTTAAGCTAATCTCAACCGCGACGCTGCCTGACTTGTAGTTATAAATCGTTGCATTTAACTTTTACCATGATGATCATAAACGAATCGTTGAACATCGTTTTATTATTTCTAAATTGTGAATCGAACATAGGATTGTTTGAGGGTTCTATTGTCTACCAATATTGATCACTAAACCACGGAAGGCGCTATACTTAGTGTAATACATGTATTAATTTACTATTTTGTTACAGATGCTACTGTTTTGTTGTTTAATAATGAAATATGTGGACAACTGAGCATTGCTCGGTATCTAAAAAAAGAAAAACACTTATGTAGGTAAACTTGAAATATAAAACATTATCTAAATACAAAATTTCATCCAAATCGTTGGAGCCGTTTCCGAGAAACCAATTAAATTTTTATACATTATAAATATTGTTTATGTATATGCATATATGTTTGTATATGGTTTGTTATATATATTGTTTATACAAGAATTGCTCACTTAATATAACTAGCGATCGCCCTAAGGTCGAAATTCGACCAGCGACTTTTTGATCATAGACTATTTTTTGTTTGACATTTACATTATTCATAAACAATGAGTATTATCTACTTCACTTGCTGTCACTTTTCATTGAGTGACAATGTCAATATTTGCGGGGGTCTAAGTTCAATGGCACGATCGGGTTAGGATTCGCAGTATTAATTTATTTTATTTAATATATTAGTAACAGATATTATAAATAAATTTTAGCTTTCTGAACTCTTCTTCATATAAACTTTAACCATGCCAAATCTCACAGTCTTCCGTGCACGCAATACGCTTAAAAAGGTACCGAAAGCTTTTGCTTCACGTATTATTATATAGATAAGATTTGTTAGTAAATAGCGTAAAGAGTATTTCGTTGTGCAATACCTACGTGGACATGATGATGGTGTAGCAAGGTAGCAACTACCAAAAGCAATCCATTCCTAGCCTTCGCGTCGCGCCGCGCCGCGCCACGTCTACACCGAGTACCGCGATATGCGCTTGGTATTTCTGCATTACGAAGTGATTAATATATTTTCAACACACTTGCTCATAAAGTGGCTCTAATATCACCGCAATTAGGCACTTAATGACACCTGTAATCAAACTGTGACTTTTTCATTGCTATTATTCACAAGTGACTTATAGAGTTTTTTTTTTATTTTATTGGTCGAGTTTCTTTGTTCTTAAAAAAGTTTCGATACAAAAAAGATAATGATCAATAGAACAAATAAATTAATGTACCTATTGCTTGCTCATTTCATACAACTTCATATTTAAATAGATAATTTCAACTAGTACGTGTTTAATAAATAAAACTTTCACTCAAATATAACTTTTGTTTTCTCTGTAATAAAGAAAACTTTAAATTCCCCATTTTATACGTGGCTAAAACGCTATCTGCGGAAAGCCAAAAAAAAAGAAACCTCATTCCTTTAGTCTATGGCCGATCGCCATTGTTAGATGTGCGCGCAAACTGATTAATTTTTCCTGCCATAGCGAAAAAAAATTCACAACTCGTTGTCACTGTTGAAATTTTAGTTATTAATTAATTAAAATGTCTACAAGTACTAGTTATAAAGAAAATGATTTATGTTGTACACCGCCCGATATAAGATGTGAAGCCCTTAACGTTATGCAAAGTTTACTACCTGAAAACTCCAAGGAAAAATGATTTTTTATTATTATTTTCTTCACAAGTGTGTTGAAAACCGTCGTATGATACACGTGTGTATTGGTGATTACCGTCCTCGGCTCTCTTAAGACCCTCACGGCCTCACTTAACGGCTCGGGTCTCAATGGCGCCTCAGCGGTAATCACCAACATTACACACTTGTACCATAATGTACTATTATTATACTGTTATTCATAGTTTAACGCGTGGGTATCGAACAATGTGTTTGTTATATTTCCTTATTGATTTTATACACGGCTACATTCTTACACTTTATAAAACGCAACATCTACCTGTCTTTGCGTTAGTCGATTTACAACCTAACACACACTTGTATAAAATGAAAAGCGGCAAAGTAGGTCTGACCGATAAAATTTTAGCAATTCAAAAACAAACGAATAAATATTAATATTGTATCCATTGTGAATTTGTTACTGTTAGCTTCGCCCAAAGATTATATTCAAGTATTCGCTATATTTAATGTATATGGATATTTACATATTTTTTTAAAATTTATTACCAAATTATCGGTAAACTTTGATTTTATACGGTTCACTTGTCAGTTTTACTTGATTCTTCTTTTACTATATAGACTGATAAACTTTCTTGTTAGGTATAAATGTTATGTTAGATGACATAGGAAATAAGTGATGATGACAGATTAATGAGAGGTTTCCGCGCTGATTCAACTAGATACCGGCGGCTTACTACACGAAAGAGGCAATCAAAACTACGCCAAATCGGCGTACTCGAGTCCATGTCATACCGACAATACTGTCACGTTGACAAGCTTCAATTCAAGTAGCAACTACACACTACGATATTAGACTGTCGTATTCTAGGAGCTATTGTTTGTAGATACCACGGTATCTAGTTGAAGCGCAGCGAAGATAAATCATTAATCTATGTATAATAATTGTAATCCAAGTCAGACAATAAATTATTAAAAAGGAAACAAAAAACCCAATAGCAAAAAAAAACACTTAACTAAAAAGTATATACATATATTTCAATTTTTGCATTGTCATTTGATTCCCAGACATCGTTTTTAAATAATATATAGCCTATGTCACTCCCACAATTAAGACGAATCTAACGACATCTCGTATGCTAAAATCTATCAAGCCGTTTAGGCTACAGAAGATGCCAAAGAAAAACGTAGAAAACGTCAGAAAACATAGACCTCCTTTTTCAAAGTCGGGTAAACACTGCAACCAGCGCATTCAAAATCAAAGTAAAAAAATCTTTATTCAATTTAGGCCCTACGAAGGCACTTATAAACGTCAAAACACTACTCTCTCCTCCTCTCTCTACTTCTCTTGCAATACGCTAACTAAACCTTTAAATTATG
Organism: Saturnia japonica; assembly: GCA_033032175.1. NCBI lineage: Eukaryota > Metazoa > Arthropoda > Insecta > Lepidoptera > Saturniidae > Saturnia > Saturnia japonica. The sequence continues at coordinate 16,887,111 of CM065319.1, forward strand.
GAACAATATAAATTAAATATTTTTGTCATCACTGCACTGTTTGGAAGATGTCATGATGCTAGTCATGAGATACAGTCACAAACATAGTACTCCCACACCACTATCAACAAACATGTACTTTTGCGTAATGACGTAATTTATTGAATATTAATATGACACCGACTGCGGTTTAAATAAAAGTGAAGCTGGTTAGTCATCGTATGTGAAACAAAAGCGATGCGGCGCTGGTTTACATGAAATAGATATCTCTTTTAGGTAAATACTTATCTCATTATGAGGACAAATCGGACGTAAATATAAAAATAATATTATGCAGTGCATCGAAACAGGTTTGACTAGAACGTATAAATAGCACTCTGATAAGAAAGTACAAACCTCAAACCAATATTCTTTTTCCTCACTTGGCGTCGAAGTAACATTTGCCACTGTCAATATTTTTGGTTCATTTTTTTCTAACTGTTTAACGTTGTTCGCCTGGGAATCCTTAACAGCTACACTGGGCTTCGTGGGAAGTGCAGAAGGCGCAAGAGTGCCAAACTTTGGATTGGGCTGTTGCCGTGCATCCAATTTCGCAATCTAGCTAACTATCCATTCGATCTAATTAAACATATTTAAGAATACCTATTTAGTATGTATCAAACCTTTGCATATTTTAACCCGGCTAGACAACATACGAGGAAATGAGGAAGTTGGACCTATAGGGCATGTGATCATGGGATGGGAATGGGATCCATGTGGATCTAACAGATTTCCGAGCACCTTACACACCATCAAGAAAAATCTATACAATTAATAAAATTGTAGTGTCTGTTTGTAATGTTAAAATAACACCTTTTAACCTAACATTTTTCTACCTTGTAACTTTTTAGCTAACTGCCTCGTTAGCCTAGTGGTCGTAAGCGCGACTGCTATGATCGAGGTCCTGGGTTCGAATCCCAGGTCGAGCAAAGTGTTATTGGGTTTTTCCTATGAAATTCTCAGTAGCAGCTCGGAGTTTGGTTACGTGCCCGATTAATGGCAATAGGCTCGCCCCCTATTACATGGGACCTAAAAAAATACTCGGTGAACTGTGGGTGTACAAATGTACACCACTGCCTAACCCTTCGGGGAATACAGGCGTGATGGTATGTTTGTTATGTTTTTACTAAATGCGTATGAAAGTATATACGGTACTTATAACTAAAAAACTAATTTTAATTTTTTTGTCTGTCTGTTTATTCCTGGTAATCTCCAAAACGGTTGGACCGATTTTGACGGGACTTTCACTGGTAGATAGCTGATATTATAAGGAGTAACTTTAGCTACTTTATTTTTATTTAATAGGGTTAAAGTCTCACCCAAACAAAAAAAAATTTGTCATAGTGAATCAATTTGGGCGCTTAAATGGAAACGCTGTGAACCATAACAGATATATCAAATTAATATGCTACATAATTTTAGACATTAAAAAGACCTACAAAAAAGTCAACAAGAGCATATGTCTATCTTCTAGTATTGAGCGTTTTGTTCAGAAATGGTTTTTGGCTATGAAAAACGAACGAACTGTTTCTCTATTTAACAAAAACAAATTTCAAAACGAACGAGACCATTTTATGATAGAACAGATCTATATTTATTTCTATAAGGACTGTAATTGAATGAACAGTAAACGGTTACAAGAAACTAGTTTAAATTTGAAATATCGAATAAGCTACAATGAATCTTATTTCTAACACAATACAATACAAATTTGGTTGTATAATAAAAACGAAAACGAAGGAACGAATAAAAACTGGTTTTTGGTTAAACGTCAAATGTTCGTTATTTCAGTAGGTACAGTTTGTTCTCGAGCTTAAGAAAAAAAGCGTTTTTTATAACCGGTTCTAAAAACGGTTCCTTGAGTGTAAAAAAGCACAATAAGCATTTTTGGAGCGGGGGTAGTACGATACGCGCGTTTGCCCGATCGACGGCATTCTGTTGTAGTCCACGCGAGCGCAGCTGCGCGGGTACTTCGAGCGTCTCCGTTGATCTTGAACTACTCACCATTATCTTTTTGTCGAGTGTTTATATAGAAACAGAAATCCACTTTAAAATTTGCATCTGGTTTAAATAATAAATTAACACAATACTTGAATAAATAAATAACATATTTCATTAAAAATTAAATACTTTCCAGATCTTACGAAAATGAAAAATCCTCTATCCCTATTCCTTATACTTTACTAAACCCTAAGAAGACACAATAGGTCTGTGGAAGACACACACTACTATTGAAAGAAAGAAAGAAAGGAAAATGTTATTTATTTATCACACAACACATCAAAAACAAAAATTATAAAAATATAAAAACAACACAACTAAAAAAATAACAATAATAATAAGTAACGCACCGTGCGGGATTAAACAGGCATAATTGCTACACTGAATCAGTGCAGCGCTGGTATTCTGACTGGGCCACATTAACACACATCACGGACATCAATAAAATAAAAATAAATAGTAAATAAATAAAAAAATAATAAGTACATACTAACAATGTACAAAAAATAACAGTGTGAGAGAGAGAGAGAGAGAGAGAGAGAGGAGAGGTTCACACCTTTAAGATCACGATAAGCTACAATTCTGGTCCGGTAATAAAAGTTTTTTATGCATTACTCTTAAAGGTCTGGACTGTTTTTAATGCACGAAGTGGCGGCGGTAAATCCTTTCAGCATCGTGAAGCCGCAAACTTAATTGAACCTCGGAAAGCCATGGATCGGTGCTTCGAAGTAATAAGCACAAAGCAACGATTGGATTACTACAGTGTTAGTATTATATTGTGCTTACCACCAGGGACATTACCAAAATTCCGTAAGAGTTATTGTAATAGTAAGAGTAAATTTGTAAGTTCAAAACAAGGCGATAACTTCAGTAGCTAATTGGTAATAAAAACCAATTATAATCATTGTTAAAACGTAAAAAAATCAATTAGCATAAACATTGTTTTGTTATGATGAGAAAACTCGATGGCAGAGTCAAGCGCAGTGTCGCGAGGAACGGCGTGTCAGTTCACAGATCAACCAACGACTGTGTTTAAATGGACGCGATCGAATTATCTCATTGTGGGCTGACCGACGCGACCCCAGACGTTATATTATACGAGAGATAGCGCTTTAATAACATAAATGTGTCGCTGAGATGGCCTTTTAATTCATTTGATTTCAGTTTTACAGCCTATTAACAAATAATGCAACCATTTATGTTTCAAAGTCGCTTTACTATTTTTATTCAACTTTATTTACCATTATCATAATATACATACATACATTAAAACCTTGTCAGAGAATATAACATATATGAATTCTAAAAATCGGATAAGAGGTTTTGCAATAATTACACGCATAATATTAATAGACAGAGAGACGCGTACGTTGCATTTTTATTATTTATGTGGAGTTATTTTTGTTCAACGAATATCAAAAATAATGCTAGTTTCAGTTTTTCCCTAATCTCATATCGTAAAATAACCTTCATGTCATAACCAACCCTTCAGAGTTGATCACTTCGTCCCCTTAATTAACTATTTCACAAGAGTAAAGCGATAGCAGAAAGGCATATCAATTTCAAAATAGTAAATGTGTTTTATAAACAAGACATCTGATTTTACAATTTCTTGGCGATATAAATTATCGATTTATATATTCCGCTATCAATTTGTTATTTCCTAAATTATTAAAAATTAATTCGTACCCGACGAAGCGGCTAAGTAACAGTTAGTAATAAAAAAATGAATTCTATTAATCATTAAATTATTAATTTATGGAATACCATAATGATAATTTACTAAAAATTTTAAACAAGTCGCAAAGATTCTAACTCCTTATCATGCCCGTGCCACAATCAACCGCCGTTCTAACCTTTTTATAATTTTACACTCATTATTCTATTTTTTGTAAACTACTAAAGTGGCAAACAAACATACGGCCTGCCTGATGTTAAGCAGGACTCTTTTAATACAATAGGTATCTCTAGCGCGTTGCCAACCTTAAACCCCACTGTCCCTAGGAGCTCTGGAACCCTTACTCACCGCAAGAACACAAAACAGGGTTATATTGCTGCGATTTATCTGTAGGGTCTCCACCCTCCGTATACCTCCGTATTCCACCAGTCGGACTACCCCAATTAAAGAGAAATATCCAAAGATATTTGTGTGAAAGGTAGGTTCCTTTCTTACAAGTCTTATTATCTGCTAACTTGGTAGTGTAGACCAAAATTCATAGATTACTCAATACATAATTTAAGCATGTTTCTTCCCTCCTCCCAGAGAGAAGAGTTAACACTAGAAATAAAGATAAATTAGTCGTACCGTGTTTTAGACTTAATAAGACTAATAAAAGTTTTTTAGGTAATAGTATATAACAAGAACCCGAAGCACATTACTGATTTGCCTGACAACAAGTTCAAGGACCATGCCAAGCGGGCTTTACTGTCAAAAGGTTATTACTGGTGGATCATTATGTGAATGATAGTGATGTCTGGAAGTAACTCCCTCTCTGTGCACCCACTAAATTATTATTATTGAACCTTAACAAATATTAACATTTGTATAGTTGGCAAAATAAAGATAAACCCGATCGAGTTTCTTACCGGTTCTTCTCGATGTCTGGGATATTTTCCCAACCGGAAGTAGTGTTTTGACGTTCATAAGTGCCTCCTTAGGGCCTAAATTGAATAAAGATAATTTTGATTTTGATCAAATAAGGGATAGGGAATTAGACAGATCACGATATTGCATATATAGCCGTCAGATCGAAAAAAAATCTGCTAACTTTTATATCGAAGTTTAAAATAGGGGGTCAAATAACATTTTAAGTCTTGATACACCCAAGCCAACTTAATCTGCACGTGGTGCAAACCAGGAAATGACGATAGCGGGGTGGTATGGATATTTTACTCAACTGGTTCTCGACCACCATGCATGCGTTGAAAAGCCTGTCATAGTAATTCATATTAGGTCAGAGAAAAAGTGTTTTCGCATAACGTAGGTATAAACTTGTTATAAAATTGTACTATTTGTATCTGGCTGGTTTTGGTAACATTAAAAAGGTTACATTAAAAATTAAAAAGTTCTTTCCCGCTATTTTTCATTTGTTTTTCTTTGTGTTAAAATAAGTGAATCTAATGAAGAAATTCGATACATTTTAACCCATTTGAAGAAAGCTGGCTATACCAAAAAGCTCGATATTTGGGTGCCACACGAGCTCACTGAAAGAAACCTAATGAACCATGTACTCATTTGCGATTCATTATTGAGACGTAACGAAACCGAGCCGTTTTATGAAGAGATTCATAACTGGCGATGAAAAGTGGATCACGTAGGACCAGAACGTGCGAAAAAGGTCGGCCAGGCTTCACAGACTGTGGCTCAACCTGGGCTAACTCGAAATAAGGTGGTGCTGTGTGTATGGTGGGACTGGAAGGGCATTGTTCATTATGAGCTTTTACCGCCCGGCAAAACCACCGATTCGGATCTCTACTGCCAACAACTAATGAGATTAAAGGAAACAGTTGAGAGAACGCGGCCGGAATTGATCAACAGGAAGGGTGTGGTCTTTCATCACGATAACGTTAGACCACACACATCTTTAGCCAGTCGGCAAAAATTAAGAGAGTTTGTCTGAGAGGTTTTAGCGCATCCACCATATAGCCCTGACCTTGCACCTCCAGATTTAGACATGTTTCGGTCTCTTCAGAATTCTTTAGGTTCTGTAAGGTCAAGAGAGGACTGCCATAACTATTTGTCGCGTTTTTTGATCAGAAGCCCCAAAGTTTCTACAGCAACGGGATCATGTCTCTACCTACAAAATGGCAGAAAGACATCGAACAAAACGGTACATATATACTGTAAATAAATGTAAAAAAACTTTGAAAAAATAATGTTTTGAGTTTTCATATAAAAATGCGAAGACACTTTTTCCCCGACCTATTATATACGCGTTGCGTTTCGGGGTTAGCCGGTGCATATCCAGTTTCTTATTACCCCGGTCAGCATGACAGCGGCGACTGGCGTTGGACTGTAGATCTCTCGGTGGACGACACTTATTGTCGTACAATTACGTCACATTGTCGCGCTACTATAATAAAACTCGGCATATTGAAATTTATTAAAAATACATAATATTTCGAGATATGATATTGAAGATTATTTGCAAGTAGACAAATGGAATGGAGGCACGACGCTTTACTATGAAGCAAGGAAAATTGAGCATACACTGAGCAGAACCTTCTTTGAGTTACATACATATATGTATATCCCATTTGTACTCGTATTTACAATGACTAATGAGTTACATTTGTTATTTTAATAGCGTGGACGTAATAAACGACACGTTCCGATGAATTTAACAGACTATTTTTAGATTTTCAAGGGAAAATCACGTTGTCAGCTCCGGCAAACGTTTCGTCGTTTGTTTGTCTTTATTTCTTATCGAATACCAATACTATATCTTTATATTTATGTACATATATCCGACTCTTAAAATATAATGTACGACCGTACGTACTGGAATGGCTATTTTAAACATAATTCATGGTGCTGAAGGCTTCATAAAAGTTAGTGAAAGAAAAAAAAAATTTTTTTTTTTTCGATTTTTTGAATTTGTTTGGCTCGTTTAGTTAACGGAATAATTGTAAATTCATTTTACTTTGTTTTATTGTTCTTTAATTTTGTGAAAATATCATTTTGATCATATTAAATCAATTAAAGAGCCCGAAAAATGAATTCGCATTGCTAATTTCATGGTAATATAGGCACGCAGGATAATATTTTTGAGTTATTTTTTACCCCAGAGATGTACGATTTCTGAAGAGGATGCACGGTCTATGAAACTTTTCATGAATTTCTAAAATGTATTGCTTTCGCGCTGTATACTGTAACACATCAACGAATAGAATGCGAGAGTGACAACTGCAGTTCGGAATGCTTGTACGTAAGTAAAATTGCCAAAATCATAGTTTCGCATTCCCCCTGTTTCCTCCTACAAAACTAAACCCATTTTAATATTTTTTCCAAGAATAACATAACAAGGACATTGTCTAAGTATGCACGTTTTATTTTTCTTTTAATAGTCGTCAAATTTGTTTGCTGGACATTTGAACATGACAGTTAAAAAGGGCAATTTAAGTCATTTTAAAAGGATCCTAATTTTTATAATAATTAATTTATGAAAAAAATCAAAACATAAGGACATGGTAGTGGTAGATATAGATTGTTTGGTATAAAAATAATAGATTTAGTACCATTATCCGGGGAGGAAGCCGGGGAAGAATACGTTTGTATGGACAAAACGCCCGCATTTCCTCTGAAGTGCGTACAAACTACACACAATTCTTTTTTAGGTCTAGTCAATATTGCGTAAAATGCGTTACAAGTAATAAAGACACGTGTGTCGCCTCTAATATATATGTAAATATTAACTCAGTGATTACCACTGAGTTATTTAACCGTTTTTCTCAGCGTATTTATTTATGCATCTTATTACAACCATCTTTTTAAATTGCGGTACAATTTAACTTTCATATTTACTAGTTAAGACCTAATTGAAATAATACATAGATACATAAACATAATAATTTACATATTATTTTAATTATGATTCACATTATAGATCACGTAAATTTTAAATTTCGTCGGCTTTTACTACCGTGGCGAATCACCAATATTATTATTAATTCGTCCACTAGATAGAGCGTTTAGAACGGTGTTTATATTTCAGAGGAAAAATTACAATAACAGAATTAAGTGCAGTGGAAAATATAAATAATTATGCAATATGAAAGTAATTTTAAATTTGAATACATAATACTTTTATGCTAATTAGGTAATCGCTTTTCATTTAATAAGTATTTATGTATATGCAAAATTGTACTACATATTATTAAAATATCCATCATGCAGTGTAAAAAAGACAATATAGTAACTTCTCTTTCTCTCTGTAATGTGAAATAGAAACAGACCCCCAGTTACCTACGTATTTCGCAAGGGTAAAGCGATATCAGAAATCGCTAAATTAAGACTTCAAAATTACAAATCCGTATTATATACCAACCATAACTTATAATTGCAATTTTGAAGGTAATGGTTAACAATTTCTGCTATCGCTTACCAAATACGTAATTAGGGTTTTTTTTTTACATCTGACTACACTGTTAGCCTTAGGGGCCCTGAAGCCGCTGCGGCTTTTACAGCTTCACCGGACTTGGGGACGAGCGCAGAGGGCACTCAGCCGCGAAATCGTAATTAGGGTAAGAGATGGGACGTAATTTACCTGTGGCGCATGGTTTGTGTTATGATTTATGATGCACTTCAGTGTTTACATTAAAGTCGATTATATATTATTACAATTTTTATTGACTTTTTTTGCTTAATTTATGAATTTATATTATTACTAGCTGCACCCTCACGAATATTGCACCCCCGCTCCCGGCCATTTTAAAGACAAAAATTCTTATTCTGGGTGTTCCTTAGAAGATAGACGTATACTCTCCCCGAGTTTATATAGTTCTTTTAAATGTCTAAAATTATGTAGTATATTAATTTGCTATAACTTTTATGGTTTTCTCAGCGTAAGCCATTTAAGCACCAGAATTGACTCACCATGACCAATTTATTTTTAATTTGTGCGGAGCCCTAATTCTTTTTTCTAAAATAAAAGTAGCCTAAGTTACTTCCTATAATACCAGCTATCTATCAGTGTAAGTCCCGTCAAAATCAATCTAACCGTTTCGGAGATTACCCGGAACAAACAGACAGACAGAGAAAAACTGGTTTTTTCTTATACGTACGATATATATACTTTCATATACTTTTAGTAAAAAACTGTTATTTTTGGTGCAGTTATTTACAAACAGACACTTCAATTTTATTTATTGTATAGATGATTGTTAACATTCGTTTTAAAAGTAGCAGTCCTGTCGTCAACGGAATTGAATACCGATGGAAGATATTGAGCAGAGCGATCACTTATTGTCAAGCAGGCGCGGCGTCTGACTCAGTCAGGGATGCTAGACGAACCAATTTTCTGGTACACGCATCAGTTTTCAAGGTCTTCAACCATGTACCACGTAAAATCTTTGCTGGTACGCAAAAATACCAACTTTTAATATCGGCGGTCAATGTTTCAGATTTATTGTATTTTGTTAATCGAGGAGTTAAAAAAGGTCTCCAGAAGACGAAACTAAGCCCCTACTAGTATTTGATTTTTTTGCGGGTACCTCATTTTTTTTTAATACCAACTTTTTCAACATTATCTACCATCCCTAGGCTTAGTCTTGTTCTGCCAACTTCTGAGTACTGATACAATTCTGAAAGTTATTTCACTAATAAAAAGCTAAGTTGAGGTTGATGATTACAGCCTGTTTTATTGTTATTTGCTAATGTAATATAAAACACATAATTATGACTAAAATATAAAAGTTACAACGTGACCAAGCCAAGTAGACGAACGAACTATCAAAACTACTATCAAAACGCGGCACGCCGAACATTGGGCAAGACAAATCTCATACATTTAGTTTTGTTTGCATTTAGCAGTAAATTATTCAGAGCAAACCATTCAAATATTTGAATTAAAGTATTGTTTAATTGCCTAACCTCTGATTCTATTCTTTTCGCTTTGAATATAAGTGAAGTATCGTCTGCAAGAAGAACCATGTCAGCAGTTTTTTCAACCACGAGCGGTAGATCGTATAAATATGATATACCTATAGGCAATGCATGAAATGCCGGCATTCTATAGAAAGTCATGTGCTATTTAGGCAAAGTATGAAATACATCTCCGATTCCACTCAAATAGGTATGTGTGAGTATGAGTTTTTGGTGCGATCCTAATGTGTCATTTTATGATTTTTGCTTTAAATTCATAAACTTATGTTATTTTGCCCTATAATATATAATTTTGACAGCATTTTATGTGATATAGTTTGGTTTTATGGCAAAATGCGCATTGTTATTTAGGAAAAGTATGCAAAAAGGTCCTGGTGAGGCGATCGAGCTCGTCCGACTCGATCTGTGAATAGTCGTTCTTGGAATAGCGATCATAAGACTCTATTCTATACATTTCCTACAACATATATAATACGAGAAACAAAAACGGTCCCAAAATCGAGCCCTGAGTGTTTCGCCAACCACCCGCTTTTCGAATAAAACATTTTCAGTACCCTACTACGACACTGTTGAAAAAGAAGAAGCGTAAACCAACCACGAGCGATTACATAGAAGCAAACTGACCAACAGTTAGATACGAAAATATCGTAGAACAGCGCTACACGAGACAACGAATTGTGAAAACTGTAAAAGATAAATAACTATTCGGATGATAATGCCGAACAAGAAATTGATCAAACGCCAACTTATTTTGCTCGACTCGACTACTAGGAAATTATATAAATTCCACGTCATACATTTCGTAAAATATATTTATTTTGATGTCTAACAAAATAAAACACTCATAATATCTAGGTACATAGATACATACCTAAGCGAATCATGTATCACTTCTAAGAAATTACTTGACTATACTATTTTCATGGAAGTGGCAATAACTGGATTTGTAGGCAAAACAAAAATATATTGTGAAATTCTTGTAAGTTTACTCTATAAGAAAATAGCCCAGAAGGTATTTGTTTTTTAATTACAATGTGTAATAAATACACATTATTCATAAAGTTATTTTTACAGAAAGAAAATTCATGAATACTCACATCAATTAAATAAAATCCAAAAGTTTTCATTTTCACAAAATTTAATTAAAAACAAAAAAAACAACACTCGTAAAAACAACTGATCTAGTTCAAAACAATAAACAATGCACTATCACAATTATTCAAAATCTGTTTTACTACAATAAACAACTATTGCATCCGAAATAAGCGGACAACTTTCCAACAGTGCCTACCTATTCTATTGGAATCTTAGAATAGTCCCCGTGCGCCGAAGACGCACGGCCGCGGCCGGGGAGACGGCATTTTTAATCACAAACAAAATTAACATTAACACATTACAAAAATACAAATTAACGACGACACACACTACAATCGCCGCATAAAATACATGCAAGCGATCCAAACAACGACACCAACTTGGTCAAACTAAACAGAAAACGAAGCCCAAACGTATGTCGTACCGTTGTAGTATGCTAGAGAAGGACAAACATATAATTACAAACTGCAAGACATGCGTGTAACAAAGATGATTGTATTTTAGAACGTTTCCCGTCAGCATCCGGTATTCCCGTTCAGGATTTTTATAACACTGTGGTATATTATACGATAACGTCTGCCCAGTGGACAGTGGCTACCATTGTTATGTTGTAATAGACTCTAGAATACGATAATAAGGGATCAAAACGATAAAAATGTTAATGGCACTCCATAAATCATGTCATTGTTCGATGCAACTTCAGTAACAATAATTTTTATATCAGATAAGAAACTAGGCGTTTACTGTATTCATTTACTTTCGCATTAAAATTAGATTAAATATATAAATATAGAATAACCTACTTGTTTTGGAATTTGTGTTATACAAAGATCAAAGTGTAACTTAGAACGCAATAGTTCAGCCAGTTAGCGTACCTAAACCCTTAGTGCATAAATAAAAAGTTCCAAAATTCAAATTTTTAAGTTACATGCTTTCATAAAATAAATGACATGCTTCTTGATAAAAACTGATCATTTTTATATCGTACTATAAATATTTATTGTACGTGGTGTCGTGTGTGGATCACTTTTTTACGAGATAAAAAAGTATGTTAGTTTTCAGCTATAACAGTTTTCTCTATAGGTATTACACGAAATATTTTAATACAAATTCAGGTAAAATGAAATGACTATGTAGAATCCAAAAATACTGGTTGACTTTCCAGATATTATCGGAAAATGTTGTGACATATTACCGGCCTGTGAATTTACTATCGCGAAAGTAACTATAACTCTCTCGTTCTCACTTTCCGTGCTTGTCTACAGCTTCGCATAGTGCTTGACGTTAATGGTACATGGCTCCTTAAAACCTTAGCGTAATGTTATAACCTTCCTTAATAAATAAGCTACAAAATGCACAAATAATTTTTCGAATCTGACCAGTAGTTCCAGAAATTAACATGTTCAAACAAACGAAAAAAAAAACAATCTTAAGCTTTATTATATTAGCATAGATATTAGATCTATGTCTATGATTAATATAAATGACAAGACTATTTGTATCCTAATTTATTTACAAAAAGAAGACTATAATGCAATCTTAATTATAGGAGTTTATGACACACAACGATCAGTTGAAATAATTAATTTAAAAGGAGCACGAATGAATTTGGAAATGTAATAAGAGAAAACAATTAAACTTTAACAAATTAAACCACAAAAATATTTAATATCAATTATATTCTACTTAGAAAAACAAATATATTTATATTTCTCAAGGCTATTCGCGAAGATGTCTAAATCTGACTTTTTAACGTGATACAGTTATATTCAATGGAGAGAAAAGCCCCAAGTTTGCTCGGTAATGATTAGCGACTAGCGAAATATTAAAACGAGAAGCTCTAAGTAGTTTTAAAGGAACAGTCATATTAACTCTACTCAGTAACATCTAAGATTCCGTTTATTAATTTATACAAGAATGTGAGATCGAGAAACCCTCTGCGATCCTTAAAAAAGTTTAAATTAAGATACCGAAGTCTGTCTTGGTATGTAAGCAGTTTTTTCCTAAGTGTAAATCATATGTCAAATGCCACAAGAACCTCTTTTGAACCCTTTCTATATTTAATCTTACTAGCGGTCGCCCAATGATCGAAATTCGACCAGCGACTTTTTAATCATTGAATATTTTCTGTTTGGCATTTGCAGTATGAACCTAAACAATGAATATTATATCACTTGCTGTCATTTTTCATTGAGTGACAATGTCAATATTTTGGGGGGTCTAAGTTCAATGGCACTGGTCGTAATAGGATTCGCAATATTAATTTATTTTATTTTATTTATATTAGTAACAGATATTATAGATTAATTTTAGTTTCTGCACTCCTTCTCCATATAAACTTTAACCATGCCAAATCTTACAGTCCTCTGTGCACGCAATATGCTTAAAAAGGTTTCTATTCACGTATTAATATAATGATTAATGATTAGTTTTAAAGCCTATGTTAGCCGAATCATAACTCGGTTCCGCTAAAGTACCGATGCCGCGATGGGTGTGAGATTGTTAACACGGGCTGGGACACGAAACGTCCCAACTCAATTCTTAAGAGCAGCACCTTGATTCACTTATCATTGCCCGACCTCCTTGTCTGCCCGCGCTGCTCCAACCGACAACCTGGTGATGATGATGACCGACCTCAAAGTTGCAATCCTATTTGAGGTTAATTATACCTAAAAACAAAAACCAAAACAATGACAAACAAGGATGAGATAACGATAGAAGTAGATGGTGAAAATATTGAATACGTGAAAGATTACATATACTTAGGGCAAATAATATCATTTAAAGACTAAACAGACTCACAAAATAAATAGGAGAGTATCTTGTATTTGGAAAAGATGCTGGTCCCTAAAAGAGATATTTAAAAGCAAAAACTTTCCTATGGCAGACAAGGAAAAAGTATTTGGGTCATGTGTCCTGCCATGTCTCACATATGGGTGTCAAACTTGGGCGTTGTCACAAAAACATTGTGCAAAATTGAGAACCTGTCAAAGGGGAATGGAAAGGGGCATGATAAGCGTCACTTTACAAGACCGAAAAAGAGCAGAGGAAATAAGATTAACAACAAAAGTGGAAGATATAATAAAGGGAATAAGGGAACTAAAATGACGATGGACGGGACACATGACAAGAGAGAGCAAGATGAAATGGACAAAAATGATATCAGAATGGTATCCACGTGATGATAAAAGGAAAAGAGGTAGAACAAGTAAAAAGATGGATAGATGACATAACATAAATTGGAGGAATAAATGGCCAAGAAGGGCTAAAGATAGGGTAATGTGGAAGCAACTGGAAGAGCCTACGTGTCAAGTGACACGCTGACCACTAAAAACAGGATACCTGATGTGTAAATTAAGAAAATTATAGTTTGTATGTATTTAGTATCAGCAATAAAGGCTTAAATAAATACCCCACGCTACAGTCACCATAATATAATATCAGTTGAACTGTATTAATTAACATTATTACTCCAATTTTATACAACTAAGATGACAATGAAGAGTATAACCCACCTGATTATAAGCGGCCACCACAGCCTATAAACGCTTGTATCAATATATTTATCACTAGCGCGTCGCCGCTCATAAATCCATCTGCCAATAAGCTGTGTAAGTAAGCCCTACCTACCGCAGAAATAAAAAACATTGTTATTTGGATGCGATCTCCTTCTATAGGTATTTCATCCATGGGCGCCCCCAGGATTACTTTCATGGAGATGTATCAGCATCAATGTCATCTGCACTATACCTACTATTAACTAATTAAATATAATTTATAAATACAACACCAATATATTATACTAGCTGACCTGCACAACTTCGTCTGTGTCATATAAGAGAGAGAGAGTGGGTCGTAAGCATTGTATTATTAGGTGCCGCCCGCATCCCACATTATTCTGCATAATAAAAATGCGCTCGCGATACTTGATCATTATTTTGTTTCCGAGTTATTTTAAGACTGTTAAATCTCCTAAGACATTCATTTAAATGAAATACTGTAAAGGGCAATTTTGTTCAAAAATAAATACTTGTGATGAACAACGTATTTATTTCGATAAGGATTAATACCATGTATATAAAAACACTTTCGCAAATAATTCATTATTTTCGAACAAATTTAATTACCATAAAAAAAGTTACATTTTTTTAGAACTTTTTAAGAGAAACAATTTCGTTACACATGATTATTGCGTAACTTTAACTATTAACGCAGCGCACGCAGTGGAAACTCTAAAAAGGAATAAATTTCCCTCGTTTTTGCAACATTTTTCATTGATGCTCCGCTCCTATTGGTCAAAACGTAATGTTATGTTTATCCTCGATAAATGGGCTATCCAACACTAAATAATTTTTTTTTTTCCATTCGAACCAGTAGTTCCTGAGATTAGCGTGTTCAACCAAACAAACAAACACTTCAGTTTTATAATATTAGTACTATATTCATATATTATAACAAATCTGAACATTGCTGTTCTAGACACTAAGTTTTAATTCAAACAGTAACATCATTAAAAAAAATCTTAATCTTATTTTTTTTTTTCTTTAGTGACACGAAAGTGCAAGTATTCCTCCTTGCACCCTGCTGCGGGTGCCCATGATTTTACCAGTCGAACTGTTCCTAGTAGACAGAAATCTCCGAAGACATTTCTTCGATCCTTTTCATAAAAATAATATAAACGTCTGACTAATGTGACTAACTAATAGGTGACTTAAATACAGCTAACAGGAAAATAATAAAAATAATTCAAATAGCGCAAGAACTTACTGGCAAGATAAATAATTTGATTTAAACCTGTACAGTTTATGAACTTAACAGTATATGAAATTAATTTTTCTTAGATATTTATCTGAGTAATAAAATCCAGAACATCTTTGTAGAGACGTCATCGTGCCGCTGGGAATAAACTTATGTCGTAACTGGTAAGTACCTGAGGCAGCTAAATATACACAACCATATTCCGAAACAAATCACTGTGACAATTTTTTGTGTCATGTACCAGTACAAATTACATCCGGCGCTGTACAAAAAATGAAATTCAGAAAACTTGGAGCCCCCTAAAAACACGTACAATTACATGTAACGCTTACGTGACAAAGCACCCCTGTCATAGAAACCCCTTTTTCTTTGTTATATATCTGTTTATCTTTTGTCTATATTTTTGACATCTATGTTTATTGTATTCGGAAATAGAAATTCACTCAGTGTTTTGCAAAGCTAAACCTCTTGTAAGTAAATTTAAAACGTAACAATTTTACATACTTAATTTCACCCAAATTGTTATGACCGTTTCCTAGAACTCAAATAATATAATTACCATGATAACCGCCCGCTTCTCTAAGCATATAAAATATAATTAAGTTATACTTGTGGTATACACACACACACACACACTTGTGGTATATACACTTCTGAAATCTTAAGGATCATTTAAAACAAGTTTTATCAAAATCCCTCAAATAGATTTTTTAAGTTCGTTCAAATATACGTATGAAACTATAAACAAGAATAACTCACTTAATGGTCACTTAATAGTATAAGTATGATTAGATCACGATATTATTAATAGCTACATAGCTACATACAAAGCTCTTTGTACATACAAAGAGGAATCATTTGAAGAGATCATTCACCATACACAATGTTACAAAGTAAAACCTGTTTTAAACGTTTGGATATTTTAAAGAATCTTATTAATAATCGTAACACGGTTAGTAAATTTAAAACTTATACGGTTAATATTAAGGTTCATAATTCTTCTCTGATCACTGATCAATCAAAACAACCAGACTGACTGACCTATCCTATCAAAATTCTGGTTGACCTTAGGGTCAAACATCTGTATAATTATATGAATCTTATAGTACACTACCGGACCACACTATTTACGTTCTCGCTTATCGTACTATCTGACCTGCGCTTTGTGATAACTGCTCCACCCTAAGGGTCGTAGCGTAGGGTAATGTTAGATTGATGTTAGTTCCAGAGATTAACGCGTTCATTAGAAATACTTAAAGATTATTATACGAGAATAGAAAGGGAAAACCTTGAGGCATCCTTTGCAGGAATAGATCACAAAATCGCACGCGTTATTAAACATCATTAAAGTGACTTCATATTGACATTTTAGTCTCGGCCATGTTGTCAGTACGTTATATAAGCTTCAGTATCGAGCGTCTTTTTTTAGACGTGACTACGCTGTGCCTGGTGGTGAACGGAGTGTAATCCAACATCATCAGCGACTACCGTGGAATCTACAATCCATCGCCAGTCGTCGCTATCATAGCTGCCTTCTCAAATGTCTCTTCACGTTATGTTTGAAGAACTCCATGATGTAGGAAGGTGGGAATACTCTCGCCGGTAGTTTCACAGCTTGGCTCCGGAGTCCAGCCCGTGTGGTTCTGTATAATAGGGAGAAGCGGGAATTAGATAGATGAGGCAATGTTCCTACGCAACTAAAGCGGCTTGATGAATGTTCTGAAATTGTGAATATTCAATTATAACCTATTATATATTATTGACAAAGAAAATCTTATCAATCAGGTATCAGAATAATTAATCTATGTTATGTATTACACGATAGAAGCTTAGAAAACAAGAATTATTGATCGTTGACATTTGTACTAGTTATAAAGTATATCAAAGATGTCAATGCCCTCAATTTGAATATTATATGCATAATTTAGAGGAACAATTTAAAAGTATTATGTATTAATAATCTGTGTTAAGAAAAACAAAACAATTTTTAACAAAAGAGGAATTCTACTTTAATGACTTTGCGGAGTCCCCGGTGTATCTTCGAAGTCGAAGGTCCAACGCCAATGACATTAACAATAAAAGAATCATTTAAATCGGTTCATAAACAAATAAATTGTAGCTGAAAATCCATAAAAAATATACATTCGAATTATGAAATTCCTCCTTTTATGAAGCCGGTTAAAAAGACAGAAAAAAGTTTTTTATTTAATTAACTATTTTCAATATACATAATCTATATTATACCATTTCCATTTCTTCATTTTGCTCGATGACAGCTCCTGTGAAAACTTGAACGAGCGTATTTTTTACATTATGTATGCATTATTTTCATAAAAATAAGACGTTTACACACGTACAAGGTTATACCAGAATCGGAGAAACTGATAGGGATGGGGCTATATCGATAAACGTAACACGATAACAGACCCGATATTTTTTTACAAAATGTAAGAAACTAAACTACTGCCGGATACTTTTGTACAAATTTATTAACTAATATTATATTTCATTACAAGATGTTACACGTATTAATTCTTGATTGATAATGCCAACTTCTTCAAAATTTTCGTAGTTGTTGTAATATAAGTAGGTATAGGTTGGTACTCGACAATAAACGAAATAATTATAAGGACAGGTAATCTTTATTTATTTATTTTAATCAAAATGTGATGAATCGTCACTACTTATTTCATATCTATATTCATTAGGATCGATAACTCATTACTTATTTGGTCACAACACTACAACTATCAAATTAGAACTGTCATCGAGAAAATAAAGAAATGGAAATAGCTTAAATCTGTAGTTTTGTCTGAAGGTACAGTTTTTTTTCTGAATTTCCCGATAGACATACTGTAATATAAAGGACACTGATCACGAATATGCCATAAATAATTTTTGTCTGTCTTCTTTATGACCAGGTTTAAATCAAAAACGGCTTGACCGATTCTTATGAAATTTTGTACACTAAAAGCTTATGTCTCTGGTCAGATAATTATGACTGTATAGGAAATTTCAATAAGTATTACTTTTAGATATCGTAGAAAAAAAATTATTATTGTTAATTCTTTACTGATTTTGATGAAATGTTTGTTATACAAAGGAAGTATTCGTCATTCCATGATTGATTGGCTATGAAAATGGTTCGTTAAGTTCATTAGAAATCGAATAATAGAATATTAATTTTCAACCGAGTTTGATGAAAATAGTACACAGGCAGAAATAGATGCCATTCCTCGATTGATAGCCTCACTGTTAGCCTTAGGGGCGCTATCCCTGCTGGTGGCTTTTACAGCTTTACCGGGCTTGATATGAATTGTCAACAAAATGAGTAAAAATAAAATTGCGGGATGTAATTAACTACTGCGTAGTAAAAAAACGCGTGCGGAGCCGCGGGCACTTCGCTAGTAGTTTTTATATATATTCCAAAATTACCAATGAAATTTATGTACAATAGAATATCTGATTTTAGTGGTTAAAATATCCAATAATAATCACTAGTCATGTGCAGCCGGCAGATATCTAAAAAAGACACGTTGCTAGGAAAATATTACCAGGCGTTTATTATTAAGTTGCTTTCACTTACTTAAAAAGTCTCAAAAACGTTTTTTTTACTCTTATACTATTTGTATTGTTGAATGTATGTCATATTATTACAGGTAAATTGTAAGATTTAACGGGTGCCTAGTTTCATCGCTGTTACTTTAATTATATCTATAAGAATGTAAGTTCTTCACAAAACAAGAGACCATAAGAGATATAGCAAATTAATGTACAAAACAATTGTAGACATTAAAAAGACTTACAAAAAGGTCTGGGAGAGTATACGTCTATCTTCTAAGGACCACCCACAATAAGCATTTTTGTCTTTAAAATAGCCGGGAGCGGGGGAGCAATATTCGCGCGGGCATTCTGTAGTCCACGTGAGCAAAGCCACGGGCACAGCTAGTTGTCAATTAATATATATGTTAATTTATTAATCATATAATTTAGCGCGTGGAAACGCCGTTGAAATTGATGCTTAATTAGTTTGTTTAAAATCAATAATTGTTCTTTTCTGAAGTATTTTACTTTGTATCTTTTGTAACTACATGCTTAATGATCCACCTTGATGCCAATTTTCAAGTTTCTGAGATACCTAGAAGAGATCTAGATTTTTAATAAATGAGTCAGTGAGTGATATAAAAGCTAGACTGGCAGACCCTAATAACTCAAGAACTATCCAAGGTTTATTCTTGTAATTTGGGATTCTAGGCGTACAAGAGAGGTTTGTTAACATATAAAATTTCAAGTATGTAGGCCGAATAGTTTTTGACTTAAGGAGTTGTCGAAAGTAGCTTGAGATATGTCGCCCGAACTTGACTGACACACTACCGTGTGTCTAGCTAGAACTATCCAGATTACTAGGATCCTATTTATGTTTCTAAATATATATAATATTATCTTTATACAGTTCCTATCAGGTTAGAGTTCCGATTGTTCCGAACGAGCTGTAGATGTTTAATATAAATTACATTAAAAACAATTATTTCTATACTTTTAATTAATCAAGTTCTGATAATAATTATTATTTTGTCTATAAAACGAACCAGTGGTTTATGAAAATCCAATCAGACGACATAAATAGCATACGCATACTAATTACTGTTTGCAGCGCGATTTCATGGTGCACGGTATACGCGGGGTTGGCCGTTAAGTTTTATCAACTATTGATAAGCAGCGACGATCGGACCCCGCAGGCCTCCGCCCCCCGCCGCGCCGCCCCGCATGGCGGATATGTGGGTCACCGTTGCCGACACTTGTGTTTGCTTAAGGTTGGCGGAGCTTTTCCTTTATGTATTTATGAATAAAGTCCACTAAAATATGACATTAGTGAGCATGGCGAGTAACGTAGACAGCAAACGCCTAAGTCAAGTTTCACATGACAAACGATTCCAGTGAACACATTTATGTCACTGTGATATCTAAATGACATGGAACAATGTCATCCGATGTGTATGAATTGACTCAGTCGTGAGTTTTATTTAATTCATTATTTCGCACTTTTTAAATGTAATGTGCTGATATAACAGGTATGATATAACTCTTATGTATATTTGATGTCCGTTCAATATATGATGACTTAAGTTTGACACAATTTTGATAGAATCTATTGGCGTTTTCGCAATATTATATCAACAGAAACTTTCAAGTTACTGCTGAAATAGGATGTTGAGAAGAAGATGCTGAAGACGTTGAAGTAACCATAAACAGAATTCACACTTTCACGCTAGAATGAACTTGGGCTACTTTTATTAGGGGTTTTTTTTAGGTTCAAATAAAATAACAAGAATTTTTATTTTTAAAACAACGGGCGCGGAGCGGCGCAGCGCTCGACCGCTGTGGGTGTAAGAGGGGTCACCACGAATGAACAGAATACCAACGGCATTCTGTAGTTCACGCGAGCGGAGCCGCGGGCACAGCTAGTATTTAAATAAGATTCTTAAATCCAAACGATTAACGATCGTCATGAAATAAGTTGGTAGGTAGAAGTATTTTTTCATTTAAAATGTTTACGCCATCCATTATCTCCCTCATTAGCCTAGTGGTCGTAAGCGCGACTTCTATGCTCGAGGTAATGGGTTCGATTCCTAAGTCGAGCATAGTGTTATTGGTTTTTTCTATTAAATTGTCAGTAGTGAGTAGTAGTGAATTTGGCTTTGTACCCGATTAATGGCAATAGGCACGCCCCCTATTACATGGGACCTAGAAATATACCCGGCGAACTTTGGGTACATTAGTACACCTCTGCCTAACCCTTTGGGGATACAGGCGTGATGGTATGATAGTATTTTAATATTAACGCGAACGAAGTCTTGAGCACAGCTAGTGATATATATAATACTAACTCTGCTCGTGGCTTCGCTCACGTGGACTACAGAATGCATGTGCGAACCTTGCTCCCCCGCTCCTGGCTTTTTTATAGACAAAAATGCTTATTGTGGGTGTTTCTTAGAAGATACATGTATACTCTCCCGGTTTTTTTGTATGTCTTTTTAATGTCTATAATTATGTAGTACATTAATTTGCTATATCTTTTATGGTTTACTCAGCAAAAGTCATTTAAGCGCCTGAATCGATTTACCATGACCAGTTTTTTTTTATTTGTGCGGAACCCTAATTCTTTTTCTAAAATAGAAGTAGCCAAAGTTACTCCCTATATCATCAGCTATCTATTAGTGAAAGTCCCGTCAAAATCGGTCCAACCGTTTCGGAGATTACCCGGAATAAACAGACAGACAGACAGGCAAAAATAAAAAAAAAAATGGGCTTTTTGTTATAGGTATCATATATATCCAGGTCCTTACATATGAAATTAGCGTTTTTTATGGGAGGAATATAAAGTCGATTTTTTTTGTAAAATATATTTAATTTATCAAAGTATGCACCGTTGTTATCTATGCACTTTTACCATCTCGTAGGTAGTTCATTTGATGCCTTTACTAAAAAAAACCAAGGGGGGCGAGAATCAATAAACTCTTTGAAGGCGGTTTGGACTGCCGCATCGGAGTTGAATTTTTTCCTTGTAAGAAGTTGTCCAAATTCCGGAAAAAATGGTAATCTGTTGGAGCAGGGTTGGGAGAGTACGATGGATGTCGCAGGACTTCCAATTGTAGCTCATCTAACTTAGTGGTTGTTTGTGGTGCAGTGTGTGGTCTTGCGTTGTCGTGAAGCAGCAGTGGCCTAGAGTGATTGACCAATCTCGGTTGTTTAGCAGCTAGTTCTTCCTTCATGGTTTGCAGTTGCTGACAATAGATATCTGCCGTAATCGTTTGGCCAGATTTTAGAAAGCTGTAGTGAAAGACACCGGCGCTAGTCCACCAAACACTCACAAGTAACTTTTTCTGAGTTAATTTTCGTTTAGGCCAGAATTTGGATGGGTTTCCGGGGGTTCAGCCATTGCGACGAGTGCTTCCGATTATCGTACAGTATCCAGTTTTCATGACAATTAATGATTCGATATAAAATCCCTTCATTATTGTGTTGGTTAAGCAAAGTAACACAGCAGTCGACGCGTGTTTGCAAGTTTGATTCACTCAATTCATGAGGTACCCATCGTTCAAGTTTTCTTAATTTCCCGATTTGCTTCAAGTGGATTAATACAGTTTTATCACTTACCACTATCTCTGAAGTGATTTGTGATGGATCCGCTTCCACAATAGCCTTTAATTCTTCATTTTCCACTTTGGTCTCCGGCCGTCCACGGGGCTGGTTCTGAAGGTCGAAATTTCCAGAACGAAAACGTTGAAATCATTACTCCTTCGAGCTGTTTCTGCAGCACTGGTGCCACGGTAGAGCTGGTACTCGTAAAAATACCGATATTTCATGTTTTCCACTGTGCGGTAATAAGCGACGCCAAAGAAAAAAATAATGAGGAAAAACCAAATGAATGACTGTTTTCAACACTGAAATGTACCACCTAAATGAATTTATAAATTTGAATTTGGAATTCTTAACCAAAGAGGAGATATTTCAGATCAAAGTGGTCAGTACGACAAAACGTTAATTTCATGTGTAAGGACACCTTCATATGCATTTAGTGAAAAACTATTATTTTGACATTACAAACAGGCACTTCAATTTTATTAATTGTATAGATATTGCTAAAAAATTTGAAAAAGAAATCGGATGATGCAACGAACACAATCAAGGAATCTTAAAAGGAATATAATCTGTATTAATATGTATAATAAAACAAGAGTTTTTTTTTTGTTTGTTTAAACACGCTAATCTCTATTCTCCAGAGAATAAAGATACAAAGATATTTTTGTCTACTGTATCAAGGTATGAAATTTTTAGACACGGTGGAAGTTCTCTTTTTAATAACTCTTTACGAGCAGACCTGTATTATTTTCATTAAGTCGGTACGTGATGATGGATACCTTTGATTGATACGTCATACCTATAATGAAAAAGGGATATATCCTACATAAGAACATAATTTTTCGTTATAACTGTCACATATACTATCAACATCATCATCATTATATTAATTCGTGAAGCAAAAACTTACTACCCTTTTTTAAGCGTATTGCGTACACGAAGACTGTGAGATTTAGCATGGTTAAAGTTTATATGGAGAAGGAGTGCAGAAAGCTAAATTTTATCTATAATATCTAATACTAATATATAAAATAAAATAAATTATTACTGCGAATCCTAACCCGACCAGTGCCGTTGAACTTAGACCACCCAAAATATTGACATTGTCACTCAACGAAAAGTGACAACAAGTTATGTAGATAATACTCATTGTTTAGGTTCACGAATACTGCAAATGTCAAAGAGAAAATAGTCTATGATTAAAAAGTCGCTGGTCGAATTTCTATCATTGGGCGACAGTTAGTTATAATTATTACAACCGAAAAATATAATTACTATGCACTAAATTAATTTCAAAGCACAGACTACTCGTACATAATTCCACAGTTAACTCAGCTGTAGAAGTTAACTAAAATAGGTACGTATTATAAAGATACCTATAATCAGAGTATTATAAATTTTGGTCGACATAAGTTACTACCTACTCACTTATTTCAATGCTCCACATCAACGTACTAGTTCGCGTTTAGACAACTCTTACTCCTGTATATTTTCATATTACAAAATTGATGTTAAAATTCCTTTTAGTTTTTTATTCTAGATAAAACTACACTGTTAGCCATAAGGGCCCAAGAGAACTCGAACTAACAGCCAACCTGGAATATAAAGCACCATTCACGTAAGAGTTTTCTTACGTAGTTTTAAATTTGTTAAATCGTTTTTTTTACAGTAGCTTTGCAAAGTGACCGCGCTATCCAGTACAGTACAAAAGCAACAGTGACCAGCGATAGATCGGCATTTCACCGAGGGTCGTCGCTGTCATGACGTCATGCAAGCCTCAAGGCAGCTGGCACTGCACTACACTACACTACACACTACAATACACTGATTTCGAAACGTGACAAACCATGCATGATTACCGCAATCCTACACTACCTATCCTAATCCTAGTAACTATGTCGGGAGTAAGGTATAGAATCTAGTGTATAGTAGTCTCAATCAATTCGGACTTAATTGCGTCAAAACGACAAACGTCTCTATCCTCGAAGAGCTAAAGGTTTCTCAGAGACTTTCGAGCATCTGTCTCCAAAAAGTGCTGCAATACTCTGGCCATATAGCTCAAAGGCCCTCCGACAATCTGGAGAAATTGATCCTCACGGAAATGCTCCAAGGGGACGCCAAACGGGAAGTGTCCAAACGATTTGTTTTTTTATCTTTATATGTTTAGCGTTGGTACCAAAATCGCACCTGATATTAAGTTACTATGTGGCCCAAGATGGTAGCACGCTAAGTCTAGTGGAAGACTGGCTTTCAAATGCTACTGCCGGAACACATCTGTTGGTCTTTGGCGATAGACTTACAACCCGAGGGTGGTACCTAGCCAGGAATATAAAAATCAAAAATCAAAATTTAAAAAAAAAAAATCTATTTTGGCCCTAAGAAGGCACTTATAAACATCTAAACTCTAATGCCGGTTCGGAAAACATCCCATCATCGAGAAGATACGGTAATAATTAAGCTCGATTGGGTTTGTGTTTTTCTTTTTTGAACAGTAGGTACAAAAATGTAACCTTTTTATAGTAGAACCTGCTTGAACTTGTTGTCCGGCAAATCAGTAATGTGTTTCAGGATCTTATTATAGAACCTAATATTATTTACCTAAAAAACTTTTATTTGTCTTATACTAAGTCTAAAACATGGTACAACTAATTTATCTCAATTTTTAGTATTAACATTAACAACAACAAAATCCAGCTTGTCTAAGTTTTTACGAACATAAATTAAGTTATCAAGAATGTATTGGGAGGGTAAAGATAAAATACTAAATTCTACGAACTTGTTCTTCAGTGATTCGCGAGGTCTCAGGTTATAGATTGGTCAAATTGCTCGCTTTTGTAATATAAAACCGTAAGATATTAATCTATGGAAGTAAGCAAAATAGACTAACCTAGCGGTGCCAATATCTATTAATTGGCGAACTTGTGTATTGCGAATGCAGCAGAACTCAATCTTCCCCATTCTAAAAGCCCTACACCACCATGCAAAGTATGCAGATGCACTTAATTAGACTAAAGACCGCGAAAAGTGGAAGCAGGTCTGTCGCGAGAAGGACCGGGAGCATCTCGACGCTCAGCATCGAGTTTTCGACTGAATGAGGAGGAAGACAAGTCACCACCCAGATTAATTGTACAAAGGTCAATTTTTTAAAATTCACTATTTTTCCTTAAAGAAAAGACTATAAATGAATTTTCTAAAATAGGACTTTCCTCACTAAACCGGTCTAACGTTATTAAAACAACATAAGAAAACTAGAAAATTACAATTGTTTCATGAAACACTTGTGGAAACAGCATTTCGTTTGAGGCGGTGGATCGGCGCGCGCGCAGCTCGCTCGGCTTGACGCCGGCCGGCCCGACCGGTATGACCAAACTGTCTTCACTAGTTTGTTCGCCCCGGCTCGAGTCGTCCTGCGCCATAAAGCATCGAATGACCAGGCTTTATATGTTTACACTCAAATGTGTTCAGTGATTGGATTTTGTTACTTTCAGACGATCCAGGGAATAAAACTATAAAGGTAAGTCCCATATTGCCTTTTGTTAAACCTGACGGCTGGCGTGAAAATATTGACAAATAAAAAAAAGTGGTAACTAAATTTTTATGTAAAATCAGTATATAATGAATTAGGTCTCGATTTTTTCAAACGTCATCGATCGAAAGACTTTTTTTCAATGTGTCGACAAATCAATATTCTCACGCCAGGTGTTTTATATGAGTTGAAATTAAAGTATTTTAACTATAGCACGTTTTTAAATAATGTTTAATGATGAGCAAGTACCCAACCAGAACGCCATCTACCTAATGTTATGCCACTGATAGCCGTATTTGTAACTAACCTCGAAGACGGCATTTCTAACTAAAGCCAGTTATAAATATGTACTACCTCTGAGGGTTGAATTGGGGCGGTAACTTCCAGAGCTTCCTAACGGACTTGATCACAGCAGTTCAAGCACTGGTCAGTTGTTTCTTATGCAGCAAAAATAGTTGCAGCAGTAGTAGCACTTCCGTAGTCGACCTTGCATATTCTTTTTTTTATATAAAGGTGGCAAATAAGCATACGGCTCGCCTGCTGGTGAGCGGCTACTGTAGCCTATGGAAGTAAAGGTATCACTAGCGCGTTGCCAACCTTGAACCCCCCTTCCCCAAGGAGCTCTGGAAACCCTACTCACCACAGGAACACAACACAAGGTTATTTGGCTGCGATCTTCTGTAGAGTGAAGGTATTCCATCAGTCGGACTGGCCCAAATAGAGAGACAACTCTAAATAAATTTATCTATGCCCTACCTCTCCCCAAGTATTTTATACTCTACTCTTTAAAACTCCTAATAAAATATATTTTGCCTAAAATAGTTTTAACAGATCGTTTCGGCAGCTCTGCCCGATTTTTAATTGTGTGCTAGCATTTTTTAAATATCTAATTTATAATGCAGAGACGAAACATTTGCCAGAACAAAAATAATAAACAAATATATTCTTGTGAAATTCATAATACATCTATACAATTAATAAAATTGAAGTGTCTGTTTGTAATGTCAAAATAACAGTTTTTTACTGAATGCATATGAAAGTATATATGATACCAATAACAAAAAGCCCATTTTTTTATTTTTTGTCCTGCTGTCTGACATTTTGACGGGACTTTCACTGGTAGATAGCTGCATTTATAGGTAGTAACTTATACTAGCTTTATTTTTGAAAAAGAATTAGGGTTCCGCACAAATGAAAAAAAAACTGGTCATGGTGAATCAATTGGGGTGCTTAAATGGCTTACGCTGAGTAAACCATAAGAGATATAGCAAATTAATATACTAAATAATTGTAGACATTAAAAAGACCTACAAAAAAGTCAGCGAGTAAGGTACACCCGCAATAAGCATTTTTGTCTTTAAAATAGCCGTGAGTGGGGGAGCAAGATTCGCGCGGGCATTCTGTAGTCCACGTGAGCGAAGCCGCGGGCACAGCTAGTTATGTTATAATATACAGTGATAGCTTCAGATTCCATTTGAAAATCTATAAACCAAACATCTTTCAGACGTTTCTAACAGGAGCATTGAATCCTGTTCTGTTTTTAAATTCAGCATAAGAATATTACTTACTCACTTCGCAGGGTTTTAAAGAAAATGTTTTTATAATAAATATACTTAGTTTACCATTATCGTACATTAGCAAGTAGGGCGATTACTAAATACCTCCTTTCCCAAGGTCTCTGTTAACCTTAATAATATAATAGGCGTGAAGATAAGCAGTTCTGTTCGTGGCGAGCAATAAAATCGAGTATTGTAACTTGATATGTTATTTAAAAACCGCTAAAATTTAGTTTATTTTGTTAAGTTAGGTTAAATTGTTGTAAAGTTGTAAAGTTATATGTAATGCACATATAAACAATGTGCCTCACTGGGTAGTGAATTTCTGTTTGTTAGCATTTATGATTGTCGGCTGTACATATATTTTGTGTAAATGCTAATGTACTAACTACTACTGAAACTTAAGATTAAAATATATAACCCCATTATAAGTCCTTAAGTGATGTATGGATCTGAGTGATGGGCAACGAAACAGATGGATGAAGGAAGAAAGAAAGCGAGCGAATGTTCATTAAAATTGACCGCGAAATTTCCACGAGATTTTTTAAATTATTGCCAGTTAAATCTGAATGCCAAATATTTTTGTAGTATCGTTATATCTTTATATATAGTATCGTTTATTTTTCTTGATTTTGTTTATAATATTTTATGTTTTATTTGGTGTTTTTTTTTCATGTTTTTGTTTTTTGTTAGTGTATCTTGAGACAATAAATAATTTTTATTTTATTTCTTTCTTTCAAGATTATATGTGGCAGAAATGCGAATGTTAAGATTGACGTTAGATGTACCTACTAGAAGGGATAAGATTAGAAATGTGTATTTCATAGGAAGTATTAAAATAGCACCAGTCACAGAGAAGTTGAGGAATAGTAGGTTAGCGCGGCATTGCATGGGCGTGGCATGACTAGGATGGATGAAAGTCATCCGTCTAGAAGAGTGTTAAGTATGAAATGGACGGATACATCAGTAGAAGACCAGAGAAAATACTATATGGGTCAATGGTTTATTATTAAGTAGCTGTGCCCGCGGCTACACGATTACACGAAGACAAAAATGCTCATTGTGGAGGATCCTTAGAAAATAGACATATTATGCTCTCGCTGACTTTTATGTAGGTCTTTTTAATATCTAACATCTGGGCGACAGAGCTATGCTCGGTATTTAAAAAAAGAAAAATACCTATCTAGATATACTTGTAATGAGAAACATTATCTAAATATAAAATTTCATTTATATCGTTGGAGCCGTTTCCGAGAAACCAATTACATATATATATACTATATACTAAAATTGCTCACTTAATATAATAAGTTAAGTTAAATTAATCATTAATTTGAAATATCTCTTATGGTTTATTCATCGTAGTCCAAAATATCCGAATTGATTTTTATTTGATTCCTAATTCTTTTTATTAGTACCCGAAACATACAGACAAAAAGAAATTGAGGTTTCGTTATGAGTACCGTATATAATTTTTTTTATACTGCATAGGTGGCAAACAAGCTTTCGGGCCCCTTTAGCATACTTTCATATGCATTTAGTAAAAAAACTGTTATTTTGATATTACAAACAGACGATTCTATTTTATTAATTGTATAGATATATGTACTAATAAATGATAGTCATGAACAAAAGTAATATCAGAATTGTATCTAAGATTTATTAAGCACGACGAAAAACTCGATCACGTTCTCAAAAATCATTTGTTTCTATGAAGTTTAATTGTGACTGAGGATGTAAAATATCCGTTCCATACAAAATATTCCCTTCCGAAGACCACATTTAATTCTTATTATAGAACAAGACATTTTAATTTCATTCGCATTGGACCATCAACTTCGAAGATACACGAGGGAATTGTTCAAAATCATTTTATTTGATTTTCAAAAAGTTGATTTTTTTTTGTTAAAAATTCTCTTGTTTCTGCTTCAATCTCAGTAGAATGACTGACGATATGAAAGGAACAGTTCGATAACAGCGTTAACCGTTGAGAGGTGAGGGTCTGACGATGAAATCCACTAGATTGGAAGTATGACTTGTAGTGCTTTAAAGGGATGCGACCCGGGTACCCAGACCAAATGAGCGTCTACAGCCTTAGTTCCCAAAGTGGCCAAGGGGTCCACGGACGACTCGACGGGGGTCTACGTCGGCGTGACAAAAAATGGGGTTCATAATTCGTAAGCGGGGTCCACGAAAATTTATCTGCTTTCGATAGTGAAGAACTAAAATGTTGGCTTGACTCCACATATCAATGTAGGCAGATAATATTTTAAGAAGCTTAGCGACTGTTACTTGTATGAACTTGCATATTCCATATTAGGGGTGAGCTATAACCGGTAAAATAAGATACCTGTTACTCCTGTTCCTGAGAAATAACGATTTCAGTAACCTGTTCCAAAATAACAGCCTGTTACGCTTTAGTAGGTATATAATATGTTGTAACACTTGTAACTATTAAGTATGGATCGGCAACTCGAAATCGTATGCATAAAATAGCGTATAACTCAACCCATCATTAAACATGTAAATCGATCTATTCATCCATCCATCAATCCGGAAATCCATCAATCTATGTTCCATCCAGCAGCCAGTCCATCCATCAATCCACCAATCCATTATTTAATCCATCAATCCACCAATCGATAATTTATAATAAACATCCTTACGATAGAATACAGAAAAGCATGTTCCAAACTGAAACAGTAACACTCTATGGAACAGGTACGTATAACGTAAGAACAACCTGTTAGTTTAAGAGTCTGTTACTAGCTGTTACTCGGATACACCTGTTTTTTTTTATCTGTTCCGATAAATACTCCTCACTATTATGTGGAACAGCCTAGTATTTAGTAACCGCTTTTTCTGATATTAGATAACAATTCCAAACTGTTACTTGTAAATACCTGTTATTTTTACCTACTGCGGTAAGTACGCCTCATTCCTATTTCATATTCACAAGTCCGGTAAAGCTGTAAAAGCCGTCAGAAAAAAAAAATCCATATTCAGAACAACGTGTCGAGCTAGTGTCGAGACTTGCGCCGAACTCAACCGCTACGCAAATTTCCCTATAGTTAGATCTAATCTTCACATTTCTTGATCAGATCAGATCAAAGATCAGCACAATGTAAATACTAGAAATAAAGATAAATTAGTCGTACCGTGTTTTAGAGTAAGACTAATAAAAGTTTTTTAGGTAATAGTGTTAGGTTCTATAACAAGATCCCGAAGCACATTACTGATTTACCTGACAACAAGTTCAAGGACCATGTCAAGCGGGTTTTACTGTCAAAAGGTTATTATAGGGTGGATCATTATGTGAATGATAGTGATGTCTGGAAGTGACTCCCTCTCTATGCATCCACTAATATATTATTATTGTACCTGTTATATTTGTACAGTTAACAAAAAGAAAAAGAGATAAACCCGATCGAGTTTCTTACCGGTTCTTCTCGATGTCTGGGATATTTTCCGAACCGGCAGTAGTGTTTTGACATTCATAAGTGCCTTTTTAGGGCCTAAATTCAATAAAAATTATTTTGATTTTGATTTTGTTGAGTTTTGGGAATATGGTAGAAATGTAGCTGCAGGGGGTCCACCGGAACCAGCTTAATTTTGAAAGTGGTCTATGAGAAACAAAGTCTGGAAACCTTTAATGTAGAGTTAGTACAGAGTCTTAACCGACGAATTAAACGCTTTAAAATTAACAACTTTATTTAAAAATAAGCAAATAATGAAAAGAATTGTGTAGGTAATCATTGGCTCAGGGTATATAGGTAGCTGTAAGAATATCACAGCCAAAAAAGCTTGTGTTCATGCGGTGAGTAGGGTTTCCTTCTGGTTTCAGCTTTCTGCTTGGGGATTAGGGGGGTTCAAAGGGAGGTAGGGCACAGAAACTTCTTTAGAGATTTTACCTTACTTGGGGCAATCCGACTTGTAGAATACCTTCAAATTAAGGGTGCTATAAAATATTTCCCCGAAGCCTTTTATGCCTACCAAATAATAAAACCAAAACGCATACGACTCGTATAGCATACAAGAGTTTATTTAAACAATTTAATGTTTATTCGAAAGCAATCGCTCTCTGTACGTTTGCAAAACCTGGCCCAGTTACATGCGTGACGTGGTTTACGAGCGCATTGTTGTCGAGCGGAATTTTTCAAAATAATCCGATAATTAATTGAAACTAGGTAGCTTTGTTGATATTTCCCCAAACTGTGATTAAAGTTCGATATTATCATTTGAGGTTTTCGTGTTCTAGTTTGTTAGGTTTATAGTAAATATAGGTGTAGTACCTAGTTTGTTACATTTCGAATTACTAAAATTATAGGCGAATTCCCTTTTCATCAAAATGTTTGTCGGGCAGTATAAATATATGAAAAATTAACCCCTGAGTTTGCCTAGAAGCTTTGAGGGTTTTAAACAAATTGCTTAGAGCGTGAAATTCTTTATTTGAATTTCGCTCACGAGCAAAAGTTTAGACACTGGTTAAAAAAATAGAAAGATTTAGATGCTCTCAGATTTCAGCGCGGTACTCGTTTAGCTACTATATTACAATTCACTAATCGATTAAAAAGCACAACAATATTCCGATAAATTCTAATTGAAAATCATACAATTTGACCCCTATATTCAAACACAACACTCATTTGTATGGTTCCGTAGCATTTTCTTACCTGGCTAACTAACATCTCCAAGTTAACAGGTATGTAGCTACGGGCTGCAGTGACAACTTTACATCAAATAGACTGACTACATCTCAGTTTCATGCTTAGTAACAAGTTATAATAATAAATTATCATTGTATTTAAAAATAAAATTAATGAGTTTTTCTTTATGAGATCAGTATTGGAAGCCAAAATAACCCTTATTATGATAGATTTATAGTTTAGAAATAGGGATGTCCTAAAACGGAGGTGCAAACACCCAAAGTTCTTAACAGCGCAAACTAGCGCCACCGTGGGGGAGTTTTAATACTTCTCAATCAAATAATCTTAAAGATTTTCACATCCCGGCAAAGAATTTACGTAAAACATCAGTGTCCAGAAAAATCTATCAATCATGCGAGACTCAATTCCATATGCTCAGAGTATGTTCAACACGCTATTCATTAGAATTATACGAATTTTCCATGGCATAAAATTGTCCGCGATTGTTATCAGCACTATAAAAGTATTTCAACTATAAAACTACGCTTGGTTTGCAATAAAACTCAACCTAAATATCGTTATGCCTGGGCGTAGCGCATACGTACGACTCCCTCACAAGTTTCTTATTCGCTTTATTGTTATTAAACGAAATAAGTTTTTTATCTGTATTTCTAAGGATTCATAAAGTTTGATTTTCAATTTCACAATCAGTTTATATTATGTTCAGTTTTATTTACCATTTCATTGCACTTCGGCCGTTTCGTAAATCGTAAGATTATGATAAGAATTATTTTATGACATAGCTACATATTGGTAACTGATTGGCAGTCTGGAAGAGTGGCATTCCAAAGTAGAAAGAGATAGAAAAGTTATTCTACGTCTTCTTTATTTTGGGTAGGTTTCATTACTGTCATTAAACAGAGCCACCAGCTGCGGCTTTTACAGCTTCACCGGACCTGGCACCGACGGTTATAGTCGGGTTCTTGTATATACATATACTCAATCGTAGAGTTAATTTCTATAGCGCGATGTAGGATGCGTTGTATGTGGCTATGCTCGATGGATGTCGCTATGTAGATGCGTTGATGCGTCAGTTGTGGCGAGAGATGTCGCTACAATGGTATTTGTATTTCGTATGACAGATCATATTGTCATATTAAAAATTTAGCAATCTACTATTACTAGCGGTCGCCCAATGATCGAAATTCGAGCAACGACTTTTTGATCATAGATTATTTTCCGTTTGAAATTTGCAGTATTCATGAACCTAAACAATGAGTATTATCTACATCACTTGCTGTCACTTTTCGTTGAGTGACAATGTCAATATTTTGGGGGGTCTAAGTTCAATGGCACTGGTCAGTTAGGATTCACAGTATTAATTTATTTTATTTAATATATTAGTAACAGATATTATAGATAAATTTTAGCTTTCTGCACTCCTCCATATAAACTTTAACCATGCCAAATCTAAGTCTTCCGTGCACGCAATACGCTTAGAAAGGGGTTGAAAGTTTTTGCTTCAGGTATTAATATAATGATAATGGACGATTTTCAAATTGTCTAAACTATTCGCTTAGCAGATATAATCTTAAAACACATCACTTCCTGACACGACAGAAATTTAGAAACTTGATCACGATGTCATGTCGACTGACTGTAAAATCCTTAAAGAAAAAGAAATAAATAAAAATTAAAACAAAGTTATTATAGGATATTAAAAAATACACTGGTTTTTTTTAGATAATATAATTGTTTTAATTAAATAAAATCACAAATTAATACTTAGAACTTTATTCTTGCAATTGTCGATAAATTCCGCTAGTATTATTTTATACCTAAATTTTCTAAATAAATAACACTTATATTGGACCAACTCTTGTCCACTACTACAATATTTCTATATAGATCTAGCTAAATTTATATATATCAAGATTGCCCACAACGAAAGAATCTTATCTAAAATAGTTCTCCACTATGTACACAGTAGCGTGTTTATAAACAAATGTAACACGCGAGTTACTAACGACATCTAGTATTGAGTGTACTAAATCATTCTAAGGCCGACTAAGCCTTTGTGCCAGATGAACATTAAAAAAAAGTTAACATGGCCGATTAGCGTTTCGAAACGACCATGGACTAATATTTTAAAACACTTTTAGCGAATTCAGTGGTGAATATGTATAAATCTTAAGATTGTATAAAAATATATAGTTATGCTTTGAAATTCAACTAATAAGCCGTAACAAATGTAACCTTTTTCTTAAGTTCAAATGTCATAAGTTATATACAATTAAGAGTTTAAGAAAAGTGGACGTTTATAGAATATTTATATTGTTTTTTCTTCTAACACGAAACAATAGAAACTCAACAGATGAAAAAAAAATTAGTATTTTAATAAACCGGACTTACGACTGACACTCAATCATTCAGTTATGAAGAACAATTATTTACTATAATATATAATCAATCCCAATTAAACTATGAACTAACGTAAAGATTCTTATAAGAATTTAAAACTACATTAATTCCTTTAAAATACAACTTAGTGTCCATTTTTTCCGTAACTCGAAATACATCGTTTTACATTCAGCTAAGATTTAAATAAATGAAAATAACACGAGTTATCATGTATGTAATTGCAATAATAAATTGATATACAAAAATAAATACAACTAATCTAACAGTATAATTATAGTCAGTAAAGACACAATGTATATTTCGTACTTGGTAAAAAAAAACTATTGCACTGCCTTGCCGGTTCGTCATAGAAATATATTTAATAAATCTTTATTAGTTATCCACAAAAATACCAACTAATTACATAAAAAGAAAACCTTTAAAACGTATAGTGCAGTACTTGACATCAAAAACTTATACCTCATCGATATTTCCTCCCTTAATCTAACAATTCCAAAGTGGCTTTAAAATGACTTATTCAAACATATAGGTATATAATCTGTCTATTTAATATACATAGTTTCCACTCAGCTACTCTCGAAATGGAAAATATCGATACCAAATACGAATAACATCGTATCACATTTAGCTAAGATTACAGAAGAGCCGTTTAAATAAAATCGGCTCCATGATTTCTTTTGGCATCATGATTTAAATGTAAAGTGGCTATCTACTTATTTTAAAAAAAAAAAATTAGTAAAAAATAATCTATTATTAATAGCGATAAGGCAGTAAAACTCAAATATAGTTCTTTCTCTGCATTTATTTATCCTTTGGTTGTATTTTGTTATAATTAAAGTTGCGATGTTATTCATATTAGGTATCGACATTATCGATAACGTAAAACATCATCATCAATTCAGATTACAATAATTAACTATAACCGATCAACTAACATATGATTTATCTATCTAATCACATTTATGTACTTACAATATTTATTAATTAGTAGTTACAAGTTATTGATCGAGAATTCGAAGCGAAAATGCGAAATTTTATACGTGTAACCTATACATATAATACGTGAATTGTATAAATATATTTTTTACGTTTAATTTATTTGTTTTGTTTTATAATAAATAAAATATAGCATTTATTCAGAAGTCATAATTGAGATCCACTTTATTTTGTAGTTGATAGTGATGATACATTGATTTGTCAAATGTCGATATTTTGACAACTTTTTTTGTTCATTATTATTTAAGTATTTTTGTTCCACATTTACAATGCCGCTACTACCTTATATTGTCATAGTTAAAAGTTAGAGGTTAAAAATGAAAAGCCTTCTTGTATAGGACATTAAAAAAATATAATTGTCCACTTTTTTACTATATACTTTATTAATACACTAGAATGTAATAACTATAACCACATATAGTTGTAATGATTTAATTATTAATTAAGAAACGCCTTTCTTAAGTGTAACTAAATATCGGCAAAAACAAACTAATTTTGTTTTTCAACTCACCGTTTGGAATATCGTTTTCGTTTTTCTTTTGATGTCGTCGATTTGATATAGACTGTGAATTCGTAACATAGAGGGCTTTAGGCTTATGCTGAATAACCGGTTACGTATTGTCGAGTCATAGTATTATAACTTATATACAATATCAATTGTAATTATATAATATTTGTTCAATGTCACATTTGAAAATTCAGACCACAGTTTTGCTAAAACCCAATAAAAAATCGTTACGCATTTTGTACGATGCATCAAGACATACAGTTAAACTGATATTATTAAAAAAACACATCAACTGCACGTTCAAAGATATCGTATGAGGCTTTTATTAAATTGAAAACTTTACATTGTACAAAAATTAAGCAACCTGTACCTGTATCAACAACATTATGCAGTTATACGCATATCGAGAACTCGCTTGAAAATTTCTAATCGAATCCGAAAAATCTATTTTTTTATATCGATCGATTATAATGTATATCGATATATTTTGGTACTATGGATACGAAAAGTACTAACTTTAGTATCTAAAATAATTCAAGATATATTAACATCGATTATTAAAAATATGTTTGGTAATTATCGATATTTACACGCATAAGAAATAGGACGTCCTTATTTTCATAATAATCTTCTATGTTGTTTAAAGTAAAGTAATTGCACTTTTTTGATTATTTATATAATTATACACAAAGGGAAATTATGGGCATTTAAGAAAAACCTAGAAATTTGGTCAAACTGTAACCATTTTTTGGTTA
Source organism: Saturnia japonica (assembly GCA_033032175.1). NCBI lineage: Eukaryota > Metazoa > Arthropoda > Insecta > Lepidoptera > Saturniidae > Saturnia > Saturnia japonica. The sequence goes on from CM065319.1 coordinate 16,924,137, forward strand.
TTGTGGTTAATTTTTATTATTTTTGTTAATTGAAACTTTGGAACCGTAACCCTAAATAACATTTCTAGAACCACAGTCAAAAATAATGACACAACTGCCCCAAGTTTTCTAGAATTAAGACTATTTGTTAAACTATGAATCTAAAATTTTCAAAATTTGTCGAATTTGAAAGGCTCTCCTTTAAAAAAAATGTACTAAAGTGCCTTGGCAAGTGCCATTAAAAGTTCGCGCATTTAATCAGGATTGTAAAATGGTACAATACTTGTTACTTTCATACTAAAAAAAGCTAGTAAAAAAATAAAAACCTCGAGTAACCCGATTTTTGCTAACCCATTTTACTCAGTTCAAATGTTTTTTATTGATGTGAGAGATGGATAGTGGACATGCTTGCCATGAGCGACCGAGACAGATAGTGACGCCACTTTTACCAAAGTCAACAAAAGTAAGTAAAATTAATAAAATAAAGAAAAATCTTGACCTAGTTTAGTTTAGGTTTATTGGAATAAAAGTCAGATAGGGAAATAACATTTTTATTACAATAAATGTTCAAATTGTTTACCATTAGCTTCAATACACGTAAAAGATCTAGTTATTAGTCGGACATATCCTCGAGAGTTGATGTCCTCAGAAACTTGAGAAATTCGTTCACGCAGCTCGACTACGCTGTCAATGGGCTTTGACTAAACTTTTTCTTTGAGAACGCTCCAATAAAAAAAATCCAGGGGATTTAAATCTGGAGAACGGAGACCAAATTTCTAGGTTTTTCTTAAGTGCCCAAAATTTCCAAACTGCATGGGATAGATTTTTTTTTTTCTCATGTTGGTTACAATCAATCCTGTCACCCCGTTTTGGCTTGACGTTGAGTTCTGGGACACCCTGTATATATATGATGGATGATCACATATACGATTTCAAACTAAACATAGCCTGTACTATGGTAACTAAATATTTTGTGTACTTATATATTAATATTAACTATCCAGGCGCAGAACAAATAATTATGCTCTAAACAAAAGTCCGTTCTCTGCAGGAATCGAACCTGACACCTCCCCGACTGACGATCTTTACCGTAAACTATACAAAAAAAAACCACCATCACTCATCATAACCAACTGAGTCAAACAGACAGATTTGAGGAACCTCAAAACTGGAACAAAGTTGTCGGAACCAACGAAGCAACAATCAAACGATACATTGAATTAGGAGGGATTAGCCTGAAAATAAATATTTCAAAATGAAAAAAAAACATAGAAATACACCAAAATAAAATGTATTTTATTTGTAATTATAAAGACCTATCACAAAAATATAGTTTTTGTAAAACGTTGAATAACAGTTTTGTATGTTTATACATTTTGTAGAAAAGGGAGATTATTCGGTTGTACTTTTGTAAAATCAATATTATTTTAATTTAATTCGTTGATGATTGTCATCTGAGTTGAGAAGTGTAAAATCTGAAATGAAAACTCTAGTAAATAAAATTTCATTCTGCTCTAGTATCGATTGTCGATACATTTTCAATTTGCACACCGATCGCGGGATATCCCTAATTTAAAGAACCAATATATTATATTTTCTTTTATAAATTTTCATTTTGTACCCTATTTTCGTCAATGTCAGCTAATATTTCATTTTATATACACGATAAAGATATTTCAACAATCAATTTTAATAGATTTTTTCATATATATTTATTTATTTATAATAAAGTTTTCTATGTTTGGAGTTTGAACGCGCATCACATGAAAACTACATACCTATGTAATTTGAAAGTAGTTTTCAGATTAACATACGACTTTATCCCTGGAAGGATCTAGAATACATATCATTACGCTTTCTATAGGTGTTAAACAGTAATGATAGGATTATTTCACGTGAACGAAGTTGCGAAAGCCAGTTAGACTTTAATAAAGTTTCCTTAAAAGTGGACATTTTAAGAGATACCTCCTTGCTATAACACACACAAAGTCTACCCCAAACGATAAGAATACGAATAAACATTACCACTTTTGCTTTAAAACATGATTTAATTCGTCCCCGGCCATGTTTATCGACCAACGGATCGGTAATAAACATAAAAATTAATTATTATAATTTCCTATCTCCCTATTCGATACAGAGTCACCTTAAACACTAGATCTGTTATAAAATATACACAGAAAAACAAAATTATCGATAATTGCCACTTCCCTCGTATAGTAAGTACTATTCACTGATTTCGATAATTTCTTTTTTACTATTCAGTAGACGGAGTTAAACTTGTCCTGCGTGGGGCGGAGTCGCAGATGTGGTGGCCGCTGCGAGGGCGGAACCCGACCGGGAAGTGAGGAGGGTCTCGCATCACCGCGACGGACACGAGCTGCTCGTAGATTTGCTGCTCAGGCAGGAGAACCCGCTGACGCCGGACTGCAGGCTCGACATTGAGCCTCTGTTCAAAGTCGAACTACATGACTATTGTAGATAGGGTTGCCAACTTTTTAAATTTAAAAATTTTTCAATTTTTTTTTGACCCAATAACAATACATATGTAGTAACTTTTGCTTACTAGTAGCTTAGTAGTCGGAAATAGTAGGGTTGGCAACCATAATTGTAGATAGCGTAGATGTATTTTAAAGTTACCATATTAAGTATTCTTGTTTTTACAGAAGTGGTAGCGTATTTTATAATAACCATCTTACTTAGCTACCAACCTCATCAAGTTGCTGTAATTGAGTGCCAGTTGCCCCCCTCCCCCTAATTTGGCATGTCATCGTCTTGGACCACATCATCATTTAAAATGAGGTGAGATTGTGACCTTTAAATAATTAAAAAAAAAGACGTAAACATGGCTGATGGTAGGAACAGTAATATTCAAACACAGTGGCGATGCAAAGAGATTTAAAATCGCCAGTCGCCACTTAATACCGGCCTGGGATATGCATCAGCTGATCCCGAAATGCGAAATCACAGTGACGGGCTTTCTACGATATGTATTGTGTTTGTAAACCAATCCGGCTGTGCAGCCCTAGAACAAATATTCCTCAACAAATTATACCTAGTATTATTCTATAGATACAAATAAACTTTATTTTTTCTCTTTTGTCCACATTCTATGGGCGCTGTTAATAAGCATATGAAACTAAATGAAACGTTTTATGTATACTAAAAAATATTTGGTAATTAGTGAAAACTAACTTGTAATGATGACTGGCCAGGGTCTCGTGGAAGTACATGAGCTGGGCGGCGCGGTGCGTCGAGTCCAGCACCTCGCAGCGCCATTGCAGCACGTAGCTGCCGCTCTCCAGCATCACGTGTGAACCCTGAACCCCACACCAAAGCGTTTTATACTCATAGAGGCATTTCACTTGTAATATGCTTAACAGTGGTTGCTTTAGCTTGTTGAAGCGATCGCGGCTCAGTGACAGTATGTCCGGACTCCGCGACGGTAGGTTCGAATTCTGAGCTTTCGTTGAAGGAAAACATTGTGATGTCCCAAAAGTTAAAAATCTGTCGCCAATCGTCTACATGTGTATTTAATAGCCAGTTCCTCTAAGTTCATTGTGTTATCATCTTAGACTACATCGTTACTTAACTTCAGATGAGATTGTAAATACTTATGTATTAAAAAAATAATTAAGTAAGCTTATTGTATATTTACTTTTCTCTGGGTTAATCTGAAGAGCCTCTCGAAGGGGCACAAAAATCCGTACTGTAACAATTATTGAGACCACGACAACCAGAAAGGCCCATTTCCTTTTTTCGATTTTATCTACTAACATGTTATACATAATCAAAAATACACTTTTAAAGAGCCACAATGACCCATATTTATTTACATAATACTAACAAAAGATGGCAAAATTAATTCAATAACTTTAGGCCATTGTGGTTTTATAAATGAACATTTTTAGATTTTTTTTAATTTACAGGAAAAATGTAGATAGGCTATTCCGGTTCCCGTGGGCTCAATCAATACGTAAATTAATGTACTACGTCAATCTAAGTTGTAAAAAAAATTACCTGTATGCTCTCGCCGTCATGGCAGATGAGCGTGGGCTCTACACGCCGGTAGTGGTGACCGTCGCGCCAGCCCTTCTGCTCGAGCACCGACCGCCCTTCGTCGATACCACCTACGCACAGTGCTGCAATTATACATCCCATTAACAATCTTTGAAGCTATTCATACATGTTCCTCCGAATCATTCGCCACCACCAAGTTTAGCGAGATCCAAGTCATAAAAGCTGTCTTCATAGGATGATATTTTGGCACAAGGCCAACTTTTTCTGTGTTCTCCATAATTGGCAAACGCGCACACAATGGTGGTAAGATCATATTTTAATACCTGCCGGGCTAGCTTCCACTATTATGATAAAAACAGAAAGTTGCACTTGAGAATCAATCATGCTCTAAGTTTAGCGTGCTTTACCATCTTCGACCACATAGAATCAAGTGAGATTATAGATTAAAACATGAATGTAAAAACTGCATTCTACTAGTTCAGGAGTAAAAATAATAATTATTACACCCTAAGAAGTAAAAAATACACCACAGAAACGCTGCAATATGGTCCCGTGACGTCATCATTCATTTTATATGATAATCGTGACAATCAGGTAACAATGACACTTGGAAAATTGCCTACATGAGCAGAAAGCATAAAAAAGTAACAAGTGAACTGACAAATGTGACAACTCACCGAACTCACGCAAGAGTCAAAAGGTTTTTAACTCTTGAATGCCGACGTCACGTTTCCTAACTGGCGTTTCAAATCACGTAACTCAAAGACAAAAAACATCTAAATAAACTTTTTGCACTGGAAGGTCCAGGGGACATAATATTCATCAGCATCAGAACATCGATTCTATGTCCGCTGATTAGAGTCCTGACTTACACTAAACAAACTTTTTGCATATCTGATATATTAACTGACGGTGAAGGAAAACTTGAAGAATAAACAATACGGAACTATATGTATTTTGCTAGAAATTTTTCCCTTCCTTTACCCACTGGCGAGGTTTTTCTCCAACAGTGTGATTTAAATATAGTCTTTGTCGCAAGTCTTACCGGTACTGTTGTTAGTGTTGGGCTCGCGATGCGGCAGGGGCGTCAGTTCATGCTCGGTGCGGTAAACGGTAAAGGAAATGTCGTGACGCAACACGTCAAAGTCCCAAGTCAAAACGCTCTGAGGGTCATTGTTCACGACTATCACCTCGTGGATCTGTTCAGTTAAATATAAAACAAAATTGTGCCTTTTTAAATATACCCTTCGATTCCTACGGTCATCAAAAAAAGAACGTAAAAGAACTTAGGACGTAAAAAGAACAGCAACTAATACTTATAAATAAGAATCCATCGACAGTTGCCATCTCATAACCAATAAACTTTTAATGTACATAATTTCTACAATTTAAGGGCCCAGTTGAAGGTTTTGAGAAAATTATATGAAGACACATATTTAATTGGAAATATTACTACAAATCATGCTTAGCGAAGAAAATGAATTTTCGGTGTATAGAAATGAGGTCTTTTTGTATATTTATTTCTGCAACTAGGCCCTTCAACTGTAGAACATCTTCGTCAAATATATACAATAAGACTGAATAGATATTGTAATTATTTTTGAAATGTTTTTTCAGCAAACAGGCAGAATACTATTTAAGCATGTACCTAGTGCAAGAATTATTGTCTTTATTTAAAAGAAGTTTATGTCGAAATTGAATTTTACCTGTCCTTTTCCCAAGCTGATGGAGCGATAAATGCTATCCTCGCAGAGAGGGTCGCCATCGCGTTCCATGAAAGCGCCACTCACGTACAAACTCTTCGGCACCAATCCACCCTCGTGAACAAAGCTCTATAACATCGATAACTTCAAATTACCCTAACATTCAATGTATTTATTTATTAGGCGTGTAGTAGGGATGGCAAGATGTAAAGGACATCGACTTGTTCCAATATGCGACCTTTTTCTTCTTCATATTACAGACATTGAAATTATGATTTTTTTTTTCTTGAAAATTTCTTAGTATGTTATGATTTTTGTATTTTTTCTCCATAAACTTGCATTACTTGACCCTATAATGTGTAATATCGGTGGAATTTCGTCTATTATTATTTGGTTATTGTGCAAAAGTGAAGTGTGAATTCTATTATCCTAACTAAAGTTATAAATGCGAAAGTGTGTTTGTTTGATACTCAATCAAGCAAAAATTGCTAAACGACTTTGAATGACATTTGGCGCACAGATAGCCTATAACATGAATTAAGATAGGATACTTTTTTCGCCGTTAAAACCTTTTTTTCGTGTAACACTGTAGTCATCTGAGGAATATCTTTAGAAAACGAAACAATTACCCACTTGATAATGGCAACAATACTCTTTAATAAAGAGGATTTTTATTACTAAAATAAAGAAGAAGAAAATAATGATTTATTTAAGTTTATTGACAAACAGTATAGAGATTTCTTTCAAATAATATAATTTTTTTTTAAATCAGTATTTTTTGCGGGCTTTGCTTCAATATTTTTTTGTTTTCTTAAGTTCATGTAATTAAATATATGTTTAAAAATAAATATATATCTAAACAGTTAAAATTGTGCACCTCAGCTTTATATATTCATTAAAAATATTAATTACTGTGATAAACATATATTTATATGACGTAGTGATAAGACAAAACAATAATTATATAAGTGTTAATTTTATAATTATATATTTTAATTTCATTGTAAAAGTGTTTACAAGTATGAAACGTGTGTCAGTTGTGAAAAGAGCGACATAAAAAGTAAACTGCACTAATGACGAATAACGAGATACCGACTAGCACAGAAGAACTATCAAGTACACGTGTACTAAATAACGAAATAGTGAATTTCATGTAATCTCACGTCATAATCGTACATAATTGTAATAACGGTGCGGCACGTTCCGCGTCACGTCAACTATGTCCGACTGCAGGAAATTTAAAATAAAATAATATTAAATAAAATAGACCAGATCTAGTCAGTAAAGCTAGATAAAATTAATGTATAGCAGCTGATAGTATGGTCCATGTGCTATTGTCTTCCTGTCTAAAGGGTATGATTAGTAACGCGCGCTAGCATAAGAATCATTTCATATTACTAGGAATAAGAGATGTTAGAAAAACCTCTAAGGCTTTTCAATATCGAAACAAAAACATTGACGTTTTCTAACCACTATGTTTTGCTACTGTCCAAGTGGACGAGATTTTATTGTGCTAGGTACATCTAGACGACCTTTTTTGTGTGCTTCTGTTTATATTTTGCTTGCTGTTATACGGGAGACAAGAATTGCTGTTTAAAAAAAATATAAAGTCTTTTAACACTAAAATATGCTTTTAATAAATTGTTTAACAGAGATAGTAATTACAAATTATAAATATATAGCGAAACACAATTATAAAATATAGTAAAACACATAACTTGTGCTTTGGAATGGAAGCAGATCGACAGCCAACCGGGGCGGGAACGTGAAGAAACTATCTTACAGTGAGAAATGCAGACAGGACAGAGTCTAGATGATGTAGACAACACGCTATACATCTTAGGGATATAAAATTACGTACGGATCCCCGAACTCCAATATACAACACATCAATTTGAAATCATCGATGATCGATTGTTTTTCTTTCTAACATCGATGTTTTAAAGAACCTGATATCGAAGCCAAATCATCGGTATTTTCAGCCTCGACATGTTTCGGTAACATTTAGCATACCTAAATATTATTCCTCAAGGATAACAAGTAATGATTGCCCTCAAATAGAACTGAACTGAACTGAAATGAGATCAATTATTATTTATCAGAGGCTACAGTTCCTTATGAACTCTTAATGCTCGTTTACGATAAAACAAAGATAATTTTAAATTACATTACAGGGTAATTACCTTACAGGGTCCTCCGAGGAAGTCAGGTATGAGATCCTTCGGTATGTAGTCGAGGAGACCACCGGGTTGAAGATAATCTTTGCCTCCATAAAATAAGAACTTACTCCTGGTGTTCTCATCTGAAAATGACGATCAACTTTTTTGATCTGTAATATGTAATTGCGCGATTGGGGGTAAGATCGATTGCTCATGACGTCATATTTAACGACTTAGCCAACAGATTTGTTTTAACGCCATCTATCTGTTCATTGTTCGTACTATACTGCGTGTTCTGTGTGAGTAAATTGACAATCAAAAATGTCAAACTTGAAAATAATGTTGCCACACTTATTTTTTTAGTGTTACGACTACCGTATATCTTATGAAGCTATAAAATGAATATAAGACCAACAAATAACAAAAAAGCCCACGAGAAACGCGATTTTGTTCCTTAATCGGCCTACACATTTGGAAGGTACAATGTTTACAATAATATCTTGTAACGTTTTTACGATTACTTCCGATTGGTGATATCGTTTAGCTGACGTAATTTAATTTGTAAGTACGAAATGATTTATTAATAAAGTAGTAGTAGTTTTATTAATAAAAAAATATTCTTCTAAATGTATTATTGTAATGATATATTAATTATCTTTCAATAAGAGCCAATTTCGATTACTTATATTTGCCAGAAGTCTCATGACGGTTTATTTTTATTTACTGTCCCTTCCGTAATAACATCTTTCATTTTAACCTTCAGTCAGATTTCACGACTTCTGTGTACTCAGAAACTCTACCCGCTAAGCAAATAAAAGAAATCCATCATACGCACCTATGAAGGTGCTGACAATAGTCCAGAGTATCGGGAAGACGCGAGGCGCTCTCACGATGAGCACGCGCCCCATAGTCTCCGGGTAGTTGGCTTCAACGATCTGAATGATGCGGAGCAGAGCCCGTACTCCTGGCCGCCACAGGTGTCGCATGTTCAATCCGTCCAAATCAACGAGTAGGCACCACGAGTGTACCGCGTGCTCGGACTCGCGGGTCGCCTCTTCGAGAAGTTTTAGTCCCTCTTCGCAAACGTGGAGGGTCTGTCAATAGAATTTTATACTTTTTCATGAGCTTATCATACTTCAAGAAATAGTTTCCATAACATACCATCACGCCAGTATCCCCCCAAAGGATTAATCAGAGGTGTACTAATTCTAATGTACACCCACAGTTCGCCGGGTAACTTTTTTAGGTCCCATGTAATAAGGGCCGAACCTATTACCATTAATCGGGCATAAAGTCAAACTTCGAGTTGCTACTGAGAATTTCATAGAAAACCTAATAACACTTTACTCGACCTGGGAATCGAACCTAGGTTCTCGAGCATCGCAGTCGCGCTTACGACCACTAAGCTAATGAAGCAGTTACAATAACAGGTTACCGACCGTAAATAACTCACAATTCACATCGAGTGGAAAAGGGAGATAATCGGCTTCGTATAGCGTCGTCTCTTTCACTCAGTACATTATGTGGCGGTTTGCCTCTGTCGCACTATTAGTGCTCCACAGAGATGACGCTCTACGAAGCCGATTATCTCCTTCTTTAACTCGATGTACATTATTTACAGCCGTTAACTGTAGGTACATCTAATCCAAAAACAGTGATACCTAACATCAGAGAAATGTGGATTTATCGATATTGGTCATTCTAGCTTAAATCACCGGCTAATAGTTTCTCCATAGCTCTGGTGGTAGGGTTTTTCCAATGCCCGCCTGGCTAACTACCACCCTCTAGTTGGAAATATGTCGACAAACACCTATAGGCGTGTTCCGGCAGCTACATTTGAGAGCCAGTCTTTCACTAGACTTAGCATGCCACATCGTTACTTAAGATCAGGTGAGATCCTGGCCATAAGGCGAAACCTGTAACTAAAAATAACACCAATTGATACAAAATGGACGCGTCGATGCAACGAATCTTATACAATATTAAATACTAATGTATTATCACTCCTGGTTAAATAAACTACATATCTATACTAATATTATAAAATTGACGAGTTTGTTTGTTTGGTTGAACGCGCTAATCTCAGGAACTACTGATTTGAATGGAAAAATTATTTTAGTTTTGTGTGGCCCATTTATCTAGGAAGGCTATAGGCTATATAACATCACGCTCCGACCAATAGGAGCGGGGCATCAATGAAAAATGTTTGAAAAACGGGGAAAACTTATTCCTTTTGAAAGTTTCCGTTCCGTGCCCGACGTAAATGGTTAAAATTACGCAACAATTAAGTGAGACGGAATTGTTTCTGTTAAAAAATTCCGCGATAGCATATGTCTATCTTATAAGGTTGGCACAATATAACCTTTTTTATGTTAATAAAATTTGTTCTAAAATAATGAACTATTTGCGAAGGTGTTTTATATACATGTCATTAATCCTTATTGAAATAGATACGTTATTCATCACAAGTATTTAATTTCGAACAAAATTGCCTTTTACGTCAATTGATTTCAATAAATATCTTAGTAGATATCACAGTTTTAAAATAACTCCGCAGCATAATAAAGTTGCAGCTCCTTTACAATGATTGTAATATACGACCCACTCTCTCTAATCCTCTCTCTCTCTCTTATGTGACGCAGACGAAGTTGCTCGTTATATTTATAAAAAGGACTTCATGTATATTAGCAGTCTTATTCAATGATAAATAACTTTCTCACCAGCTTCAAGAGGCCATCTTCTCCAATAGACTTCAAAAGTCCTTTGACGTCCATCTGTCCTAGACGTAGTACGTAAAGGGGACGTCCGTCTAGAAAAAACAAAACGCAATTTCATTCATTTTCAATGACTTTAAGATAACACAAGACAAACTGTGCCATACTGAAAAATTAAGATACAAAAGTAAATTTGTTTATTCATCTTATTAGGTACGCTAACCAATCAAACAAAGTTATCATTGTGCCGTTTAAAAAAAATTTTAATGTATGTACACAATGTACGCGCGTTAGAAGTTATACTTCTTAGAACAATCGAATAATAAAGTGTGACTTTTTTCACCACAATAAAACAAGAAGTTTTGAAAGCAACTTCATAGAGTACCCGTTTCTTTTTGTCTCTGACAAGTGTATTATTGTGAATAAAAGACGTCCACAATATTTTAATGTGTGCTAAATTAATAGCGCTTGTTTTATTCTTGTTTCTTACAAAGTTACAGTAGTTCGTAGTAACAATGTGGTTTCTTAATAACGTTCTTGACTGTAGTTTGCTTGTAGATTCGCTGCTTGCTGTTGCTGGTGTTGTGTTTCTCGAACTGATCGCAGTACTGCCGCCCTCTCCGCTATATTTAACCTCGCCCTTTGACTCGCAACCGGTAGTGCGATGGATTCCGTGCGGGGCGTCGCTCAGCCAATGAGCGCGCACGCCCTGTGTGCGCGCTCTCGGCAGTACTATGAGTCACCATGCCAGATGTTCCGAGTCTGGCATGGTTCATCCTTACAACTAGTGAAATTTATACATTTAAACTTACAACTAGCTATATTCTTATTCTAATCGTTTTAAAATACACATATTCACACATATTCAGTTCATATTATTATATCTATTCCTAACACGTATTTATAAACCTTATTCCTAACACGTATTATTTCATTTACTTGTTCATTCTATACTATTAGACTATCGTTATTCGCTCGCCCTGCTCGCTGTCCGCAACATGTATGTTGCCAATGATTATGTAATATTATGGTGCTGAGACGTGGTCTACGGGTCTCATAAAAAATCTTAAAGGTGTATCTATTCTCGGAGTTTATCTGTGTGATCGACTCAGAAATGAGAAAATTCCAAAGAGCCAAAATTACCGACATAGTCCTAAAAATAGCTAAACTTAAATGACAGTGGGCGGAGCACGTAGCTCATAGAACCGATGGCCGGAGGGTCCAAAAAATTCTCAAGTAACGACTGCGTACCCAAAGAACTGGTTAAGGTTACGAAAACCCGATGGATATGAGAAGAGGCTTACGTTCAGCAATTGACACATTTCGGCTGTGACGATAACGATGAATGAAGTACATACCTTTGTCGTGATGATGCCATCCGCCCGGGAAGTACTGCTTGACCACATCGGGAGTTTCATATTCCGACAGGATCCTGTCGACTTGATGCTTCTTCCGCCAGAGGAGCGACTGCGAAAGCATCTCCCTCGCTTTCTCCACGTTAAAGTCACGGGCTCGGAGGAACCGGAGCAGCGTCGTATCGCTCGGCACCTACCAACGATAAGAGGATGATGTTATGCCATTTGCTTTAATTAAATTAATAGAAAACATAGGAAGTACAATATTTAAATAAGACTAATAACCATTATTTCTCTATAGTTCCATAATAATATTTATAACAGTGGATTTTTTAACTACCGCAACAAATCAACGATTCAATTACAAATGTAGCTAATTCGCGTAACTCTGGTGACTTTCCAAGGAATTTTTTTGTCAGACTTCAAATTTACTTACCATAGTTGAAAAGGTAAATTTTATAGGTAACATGCATAATACTACACACTATATAAATACTTATCATCAAAAAGGAAACGCTTTCCTATAAACTCATTTTAGAACAACATGCACATGGAAAACAGTATAGAATAGGTCTAATATTGGAGTTCACCGATAACAAGGTGTTACAAGTTAAAGAAAAGACTCGTACTAATTTACGCGATTTGAAATAAACAAGCCAAGTTCGTTCGGAGTATAAATACAGCATGTTCTATTACGGTATTCATATCGGATTTAGTTGATTTGAAAATTAAAATATAAGTAATGAAATATCAAAAATAAAAAAAGGCTCTAAGAATGTATTTAAGAATGTCAAAACACTACTACCGGTTCGGAAAACATCCCGGTTATCGAGAAAAATCGACAAGAAACTCGATCGGCTTTATCATTTTCATTTTTTTTTATCTGTACAAATATTAAATATTACAAATGTTTCCAAGCAAGTTCAATTAAGTTTTCTACATTATACATTTTTTTCTTATTGTTAAACAACTTTATCATTTATTTATTAACATTATACAAAAATTCTTAAAGATATAAAAGATAATGTATCGGACATAGCGCCCTCTGTTCGCCATGAGCCAGATAACGGAATCGCCATTTCTCATCTATATTATTAATATATCCTGTATTTCTATATATACTTGTAATTTTTTCTCCAAATTTCCTGATAGGCATACCATATGAACGATACTGATTACGAATATACCATTAAAAAAAATTGTCTTTATGTCTGTTTGTATGTCCGGATTTAACTCAAAATCGGCTTGACCGATTCCTATGGAATTTTGTACACAGGATGCTTATTTCAGTGGTCAATTGATAGGAGCCGCGGGCACACCGCTAGATATATTCTGTGCCGCTAGTCACTAATGCAATTATAGTTTTAGTATTTGTAATTCACCATCTAAATATCTCAACCTTTCAAATATATAAATTTAAGAATAGATGAGCATAAAAAATATTATTGACTAAGATATTATTACTGACCTTGCCCTTCTGCAGATCAGCGATCCACTTCCTGAGCTGTAGCAGTCGGGACTCCTGCATAGGAGTCAGCTCGCCTAAGTACCGCTTGATGTATTCACTATCCAGGGTATACTGGTCTGGAGACAAATCATATCAATTTATCATGTTGTTGAATTCATGAAGGTTTCAATTTCTCATCTAGATTTAGGTATATTGTACAATTGGACACAATTCACCAAGAACGATTCTTTGTAATTATTAGTGAATGATAGCAGTTAAGGGTTAAAATCGATTGTACATGCCAACATGCAGTCACACGTAACACTCGACGTAACCAACAGATTTGATTAAAACGCCATCTATCCGCTGTTCTTAATACCAACTATATTGTTCGTTAGAAATGTTTGATATTTCTTGTTATCAGCAAATTTGTTTACAACGCCACCTACATTTTCATATGTCTTTTCATATGGAGAATTTGATCTCATGACTTACGCCGTAAAGCCAATTAATTATCGTAAATTCATTTTTAAGCACGAAATTGAGGATTGCTATGTACGTAGGAACTTTTGAAATTGTATTTTTATATACAACTAAGGAGACCCGCCTGATGGTAAGCGACTACACCAGCCTATAGACGCTTGTAATACAATAGGTATCACTAGCCCTTTGCCGACTTTCAACCCCCCTTCCCCAAGGAGCTGTGGTAACCAGCAGGAACACAACACAAGGTTATTTGGCTGGAATCTTCTGTAGAGTGGAGGTATTTCTAAAGAGGTAGAGGTAGGTCTAAAGACGTAATATATAAAGAAACTCCTCTGTGACCAACCCCTCTTCAGTTCTTCAATTAATTATTTTATTGATTTCAGTAACAATAAATTGTCAGGGAATTAACTTCTGATTGAACTTTAATTTAGAACACGAAAAAACACGCAAATCACGGAACGGTTTTACAAAAAAATATTCACTTTAATTACTAGATATAATTCAAATCGTCCGTCGCATCGCTCTCACAAGGAATATTGTTTTTCTCCGGACCAAGGTCACATAGACCAAGGCCCACGCCGTTAGCGTCACAAATAAATGGATTTAAAACCTATTCATTACCCGGGAGAATGAAATAAATTTTGTAGAACCTTTCTAGTTCTCTACCTTGGAAATTAAGGCTGTATTTATCTAAGAGAAACAATATTATTTTTCTGTATAAATTATTACACAATTTTAGATGAAATAAAATGGAAATTAATGATATTTACGTCGAATGAAGATAATTATAATCGGAACCTAATAAGCTAGGCTCAAAGTGAGAACTGGCGTTCAAGTTCAATCTATAATATAGGTATCTCTATATATATTAATACGTGAAGCAAAAGCTTTCTACCTATTTTAAGCGTCTTGTGTGCACGGTAGACTGAGATTTGGCATGATTAAAGTTTATATGGAGAAAGAGTGTAGAAAGCTTAAATTTATCTAAAATATCTGTTATTTATATATTAAATTAAATAAATTAATACTGCGAATCCTAACCGGACCAATACCATTGAACTTAGACCCCTAAAATATTAACATTGTCACTCAACGAAAAGTGACAGCAAGTGATGTAGATAATACTCATTGTTGATGAATACTGTAAACGTCAAACAGAGAGTATATGATCAAAAAGTCGTTGGTCAAATTTCGACCTTAGGGCGATCGCTAGTCTACTATAGTATAGTAATACAGTTTATGAACATGTTCGCAGGTAATCTCTGGACCTACTGATCTGGTTTTACATTTTTTTACGTTGTTACGTTGAGGCAGATGGTTATAGGCTGTTTTAAACATTATATTGTAATAAACTCGTATGAAGTTACAGATGTTTTTTAGTGTCCAGTTATCTCTGTTGTATTACAGAAGCACGCCAGGTTGATCTACAAAAACACTGTTACACGACAGTCTCCGTCTCGGCAAGAACAAAAAACTTCGCAAAATGTCGGCAAGATGGCGACAACATACGACTGTCATTGGAACCTGTCTTTCGGTGGGCGCCGATGTTTTTGGCCGCATATTACCGTGACGCCATATTCTCTAACTAGAACTAGAACTTGCAGTAACAAGTACATGCTTGTTGATAAATTCAATACGAGGATAGTATCAAACTAGACGAACACATCAAATACAAAGTCCTAAAACCGTGTATGTGTACAATTTGTTGTAGTTTTGTTTTGTCTGCGATAGATTTCTCTATGCAAAATAAATTTGAGCTATTGTTTGCTTCCGGACTTTTCTCTATTCTTTTACCCTGGCTTTGGAATAACGTAGACAGTATGGTTGTACAACAATCTTTCTGGCAGCATAATCTCAAGTTAATTTTGAGATATGAATTAAACCACATTCTTCAATACTAATAAGTATAAATAATACCCAGCCAACCTTTCAATGTTAAGAATGTCACTTAACCTACAATTTCCCACGCAACTCAAGGATCAATGGAAAACGTTCAAATGCTTTCTGTCGGCACATTGTTCAATGTTCACTTCATTCCCAAGAGTTAAATCTCGGAGGGAACCTCAATCGACATAATATGTTAGCCACAATCCCTATGAAAAATTCCTTTTGACATCAGGTACGTAGTCATAAAAAGTATTGGGAGGCCTGCCCACACAGCAATTACATTTAGTACTTTGAAAAGAAACTTGGAGTTTGTATGTGGGCGCTAATGCTTCAATTACAGTCACCAAATAATGTAAGAAAAGTAAAAATAATGATTTTTGATAATTATGATAGTTAATACATACAAACCATATATAATGCTTCCAGTTATATACCTAATACACAAAAAAAGGATAGAATATGAAAGACATTATATGTTATTTTTAATGTTAGAACGAAATTAATATACATTTTAAGTTGTATTAATTTAACCATGACACTGGATAATACGTGACTAGGAGAATGTCAGGCAATTACCTGACTTTAATATTGCCAAAACCGCCGCCGCCGCGGGTAACGAACGCATCTACACTTATAGAAAAATATTTTAGGTTAAACAAGTTTCCTTGTTTATTCGGCTTTGTTTGTATACACTCGATTTTTATCGGAGAAATCTATTCAGGTAAATGCTGTTGATAGCAGCAGCAAAATACATTTCACAGTTTTTTTTTTTTTTTTTTTTTTTTTTTTTTTTTTTTTTTTTTTTTTTTTTTTTTTTTTTTTTTTTTTTTTTTGAACTGACTACACTGTTAGTCTTAGGGGCCCTAAAGCCGCTGCGGCTTTTACAGCTTCACCGGACTTGGGGGCGAGCGCAGAGGGCACTCAGCCGCGAAAGTTTTGTTTTGTGGACGACTCGCACGAGGGTGCCAAAGTGGCCGGACCTCGGCTCGGGCGGTCGTCGCGTTCGCAAATAGGTCGCGATCTATTCGAATCCCTACACCTACGATTCGAGCTAACTAAATATACACATAGGCACGTTCCCTTTCTCCTGGGAGGAAGGAAGGAACCGTGCGTATGTGTATTCAGTAATCGGAATGTTTCTACACTAACTAGCGCTAACTAACTAGCGTAAAAAAGAAAAAAAAAAAGGTCCCTCACAGAACCTATGTACCTGTGTGGTGTGCACGTGTGTATGTTCATACGTGTGTAGTGTTGTATGTAGGTAGCTAAGTGATGCACGTACAGTGTCACTTGTATCGCGCGGGCGGTCGCTTGACCCAAGGGTTTCACACCGAGGAACGGACCTAGGCTTGGGTTACCGCTAGAGAGGGTGGACGTGACGGGTGTGCTGGAGCGAAATTGACCGCCCGCCCTCTGCGGAGAGAACGGTGGTTACGCGGGCGTGGGCGCTGGCACGCTCTGTTTGGAGAGACGGATGTGTAATATTTATTCGAATTTTCGATGTGATCGTCGGGATCAATAAAAATATTGCGCGGCCGGCGTTTGCACCGGATGTCCGTGGGTGCCGGAACATAAGTGGCGGCTGTTTTTATTAACGGATTCGCGTGGTTCGACGCGGTGTCGAAATACGAACGGGAGAGCTGTTTAACGTAGGCATGTATCGAAGGAAGCTCCATATCTCTATGGAGATCTACGCTTCGAACATACCACGGGGCCCCGGTGAGACGATAGAGGAACCTATTCTGTATCGATTGTAACCGTTTGAAACTCGACTCGGACATATGTGCGAACACGGCGCAACTGTATGTCAAAATTGGTCGAATACACGTCTTGTAGAGCGTGAGCTTATGTCGCGTGGACATTTTACTCACCGAACACAACAGAGGATGCAACCGGCCTAGGACCCACGCGGCCCTGTTCCTAACCTTACGGATGTGGGGTCTAAAGGAGAGCCTACTATCTAGGGTTACCCCTAGATATTTGGTCTCTCTTACATACGGAATCGGATTATCGTAGAGCTTAACAGGTTTAAGCTTCCACGGTATCTGTGACGAATCCGCATCGAAGAGCATCGCGGCGCTCTTCGAGGGATTAACGGCTATACGCCACTCGTTAAACCACTTCCCGAGAGTGGTCACGGAGCGTTGGACTTTGTGTCTGAGGTGGGATCTATTCCTATCTGAGGCATATAAGACTGTATCGTCAGCGTATAGCCCTACCTCGACCTCCGGGAGTCGAGGTAGGTCACTGACGTACAGGTTAAATAGGCTAGGAGCCAGGATCGAACCTTGGGGAACGCCTGAGCGTATTGGACGGGGCGTGGACAATTCACCTTCCACTCTATAGCGGAAGGTGCGATCTGTTAAATAGTCGCGAATTATTTTAATTAGCCTATCGGGGACTTCAAAGCGGTACAACTTGTAAATCAATCCCTCGTGCCAGACCTTATCAAAGGCCTTGGCCACGTCGAAAAAGACCGCAAGTGTACGGCGGGGTTTATAAAGTTCAGCAAAATTAAATGCAACGTGCTCCGTGAGGCGGTGCACTTGATGAGTGCAAGAATATCTAGCACGGAAACCGAATTGCTCAGGCGGATAGAGGTCTTTCTCCTCTATTATTGGCTTGAGACGGTTCAGAAGGATCCGCTCGTAAATTTTCCCTAACGTATTTAGGAGACTGATCGGGCGATAGCTGTCGGGAAGCGACGCGCTCTTGCCGGGCTTACGGATACCTATGACTATTGCCTTTTTCCAGTCGGCTGGAAAATGGCAGTGGACTATGGCTACATTGAAGATGCAGACCAATAGAGCTATGAGGCGATCAGGAAGAAGCCTAAGTACTTCATTCCTGATCCCGTCGGGACCTGGTGCTTTTCTGAGCTTAAGGCTTTTTATAACGGAAAGAACCTCCTCAGACGTGACTGGGGACAGGGAAGCTGTCGCGGGGAGCTTATCCAGCTCCCGCACGCATCCATCGATACCCTCGACCCGGTCGGTATTTGCATCGACACTGTTCGGAGAGCACTGGCTCTCCAAACAAGTGGCGAGGCACTCCGCCTTGTCGCTGCTATCGAAGGCGAGCGGTATACCGGGACCCCTCTCGAGGGGGGGCATAAGATAAGAAGCCTCTATTTTGAGGCTGCGAGCTAGTTTCCAGTAAGCCAGATGCGACGGCCTTAGCCCTTCGACGAGGGCGTCCCATCTGTGACTCCTGAGTTCTAATATGCGGGCTCTAACCGCTCTCTGAAGCGCGCGTAAGCGTGCGCGGTTTTCCTCGGTCGGATAGTGGTCGTGCGCACGAGTCGCCGCGTTCTTTTCCGTCAACAACGCCCGCACGTCGGCAGGGAGTACGAAGCGGCGATCGCTCGCCTCTTCGACCTCTCTCGAGGCCTCTCCGATGCCGACCTGCAGGTGGTCGACCAGGGAATCGATCGCGAGATCTACATCCGCAACGGACCCCAATACGTCCGGGATCCTATCTAAGCTGGACGAGGACGGCCTGTCCGCAAGATAATGTTTTAGCTTGGCATAGTCAACCACTTGGACCGAAGGAGGGCTAGAGTCGTCTGGTTGACCTAGCTGCATGATGACCGGACGGTGGTCGGAGTCGAGCTCGTGTACGACCCGAATGAGTCGTAACCGAAGCGCGATACCTTTAATGAGAGCTACATCAAGCACTGTCGGCATAGAGTTGTCTTGAAAGTGGGTTGGAGTGGGTGGCGCTATGACATCAAAGTTTAGCACGTTCGTTAGCTCTTCGAGTTTAACCCCATTACTGGAGTCTCTCCAATTGCCAAACGAAGTGTGTCCACAATTGAGGTCACCCGCTATAATGACCGATTCACCGAGCGAAAGTAGCTTTTCTAGGTCAGACCTGAGAGGCTCTTTCCTCGGCGAGAGATAAACTGAAACTAACGTTATGGACGGGTGGTCGGTCATTCCTAGTCTACACACGGATACTTCCATATTGGTAAGTATCGGAGGATCTACCGGCGTACAATATAACGATCGTTTGTAATAAATGAGAGTGCCGCCCCCGCGGCCGGCCCGGTCATTTCTTACAATATTGTAGTTCGCGATTTTCGGATCACGTTTAGCACGCTTTAAGAGCGTCTCCTGCACTAAAAGAACATCTACTTGGTGATCTTTAAGAAAGGTCGCGACGAGATCACGCTGCGGTAGTAGGCTTCGCGCGTTAAAAAAAGAAAGATTTAACGCTTTCGGCTTAAACTTTGCCATTGAAAGGCCCTAAGTTATTATTACACGCCTCACGGTCGAGACGTTGTAGTGTCTCTGAGAGGCGGGGGAACGCGCAAGCGGTCTTGATGAGACCGAAGCGCTCCAGATGGTCATTGTAGTCAATGAGCTCGCGGATATCGTGCTCGCGAAGGAGCAGTATCATTAAGTCGTTACTATTAACGACAACGTTAGCGGGCGCGCGGGGCGCGGGAATATCCATAGCCATAAGGGGCTGTGGATTGGGGCGACGGGGGCCCCATGCGTTCTGCGATGAACGCACGGGTTGCGGTTGCACCGCGCGGGGTGCGGAGAGGCCGGCGGCGGCCGGGGACTGGCGCGGGACCGGCAGCGCGGGAAATTCTCCTGACGCCAGCGGGGGTTGCGCTTTGATGGCTGAGGCGGGGGGCGCCGCCCGGGGGGCCGCCTGCCTCTGCGTGCGTGGCCGCGTGGTGCGCGGGGCCTTGGGGCAACCGCGATAATTCGCGGGATGCCCCTCCTCCCCGCATAACACGCAGCTCGGGGGGACGACGGAGTCACGCTCGCGCGTGCACTCCCGTGTGGGGTGGTCCTCTCGGCACTTTACGCACCGCGGACGAGAATGACAGTTACGAGCAGCGTGCCCGTACAGCTGGCAGTTGTGGCACTGCGCAGGCTGGTGGTTTTTGTATGGGGGCTCCACGTTAATCCCGGAGAGCCCGCACACCGTCTCTAGCTGGAAGATGGCCTTTCCCTCGGGGGAAAGGTCCAATATGGCCACTACCATTTGTAGTGGCCGCTTATCTTTACTGTACATCCGGTGTACTTCCCGGATGGGATAACTTTGCTCCTTGAGCGAGGAGCACACCTCCGACGGGTCGAGCTCCGCCGGAATGCGGCGGATGACCACTCGGAGGACGCGCTCCTCCGCGAGAGAATAGGTGTAGAATTGCAGACCTTTCTGCCGGAGGAGGGTGGTGAGTTTGCGGTGAGTTTCCGAAGAACTCACCGAAATGGAAATCCCGTTGACTATATTCCTAGCCTTGTGATACTCGAGTTTGAGTCTGCGCATTTCATTGCAGACTCCCATCCAGGCCGCCTTGTCCCGGATTATGATTGGAGGTGGGGCACGCTCTTTTTTCCCGCCGGCGGGCGCGGGGAGCTGGGAGGACGCGGGGGCGGCGGCGCCCCTGATTGCTGCCTTAGCTATTACCTTAGGCGCCGGTTGAGCAGTCGGACTGCTACGCGCCGTTCGCTTACGCGACGCCACGACGGTGAAGCCGTCGTTCTCGGTATCCATCTCCGGAGATGGATCCGGACTCGCGGACGAGTCTTGTTCGACCGGAAGGGCCGAAAACGAATTTTTCGTCTTTAACGCGGTTTCCGTGGATCGCGCGGGACGGACGTACGGGCTATTTTTGGTAACCCTAGATTGTGACCGCGAATTACGCGGCCCTCGCCTGACGGAGGCGGGGCTTGACCCGCGCGATTGGCTAGTCGGGACAGGGGGCGTGGCCGTAGGCGTGGCCACGGCCCCGGATGACGCGGCGGACGGACGCGCAGCGCTGCGCGTGAGACGTTTGGGCGCGGCGCCGACTGGCGCGGCGCCAGTCGGTATAACGGTCGCGGCCGTGACGTCATCGGCCGCCTTGCTACCTGAAGCGGCCGCCTCGCTACCTGAAACGGCCTCATGACGGGTCGCGGTCGCAGCGGTGCGACGCACGCAGGCGTTCTCAGGTAGATTACGGTATTCCTCGTCTAGAGAGGGACACCGTAATACGACGAAATTTTGATAGCGCTGGTATTGAAATTCCAGCGCTTTCATCCTGGCTTGCAACTTGCCTATGCAAGTGGCCAGGTCGGTAACGTTATTTGCCATGACGGCAGAAGAGGGAGGACAATGGGACATTTTTTTATTTTAAATTAAAGGCCTCCCTGCCTTAGGGGCAGGGGGGTGCGCCAAAAACTTAAAAAGACTATCGGAGTCGGCAAGAGACCTGTGGTCAAGGTGCAATGACACACAGGAAGGACCTATCAACCCTAAGGAGCCCTAACAAGCCCGGGGCCGAGGACGCAGACTGGTAATTAAACCGGGCTAGGCCCAAACAGGTTCCCGGGGATGGAGTGTGCAGGATCGGAAGGTTTGGCAGGAGACACCTGGGGTAAGACTATGCGATAACCGCAAAGGCCTAGATTCCCAGGCCCGTCCGAGTCTGGCTGTTTGCCTCTGAAGGAGACAACCAGCGGGCTGCTCGGGTCACGTCCCGCTCACTTTAGTTAGCACCGTCAGGTATCCAGTGAGCGACCACAAAACCGTGGATTTATAAAAAAAACAAGCAAGCACATTTCACAGATAGTCGGACCGTTCATATCTCTGTTGAAATTCTTCATGGCCAACTAAACAAAAAGTAAGGCTGCACTATTTGATACCGTACTTAATATCTTCATACTTTTACAACAGCTCTGTTTACACATGCCTAAAATTATCTTTTAATATTAGAATAGTAAGAAATTCCTATCTTTAAATGTAACTTACTACTATGAAAATTGTGTACAATTCAACATACCCAATAATGTACTCAATTTTATATAACATGTGAATAGAAAATAAATATAAAAAACATATTTTCTTATTTTAATCTAATAAAAAAAATACGACCAGCCGAACCGAATTAATACAATTTTTCACAAAAAAGAAAACCAAATTCAATGATTTTGAGGAATTCGTGGTGTATTTTCAAATTCCAAGGTCCAATTCCAATGAAATTAAGATGAGACAACTTTTGAGGTATCTATCCCCTTTTCAGCGAAAGAAGAATCATCTAAATCGGTTCTTAACAAAAGCAGCTATGGCTGAATATCCACATAAAATAACAGAGGAAATGAATTGACTAAACTCCTCCATTTTTTGAAGTCGGTTAAAAAACGAGGCTTTCACCAAATATGTATACTAATAGCCGCGCAATCGATTAGAAGTGCCCTAAGTTTCATTACCGTAAATACCCCCCACTATAAAATACTGAATGTCCAACCTGTTCATACTTCATACGACCACTGAATACTCGGCCGTGACGAAATTCACTACATGGTATATTATCCTCATACAAGTATCCGTGCAATATGCAACTCTATTCCATTCATTCTGAGTTTAAAACCTGTTCTCCTAGAAATATGACATCGACAAAGCAGATAGTGAATAAGGATCATATATTGTCCACTTTAGGCACATAACATAACTATAACATAACCACTGTCATGCTATAAGTGGAGCTCTGATGATTCCTCCCTATTGTGACACGTCACGAACATTCGCCATGATCAGTGTTGCCAGATTTTTTTTCGTGAAAAGTGGGATTCTTTCCGTCGAAAGCGGGACATAAAAAAACGTTAAATTAGTAGTTTTTTACTACTTTCTCTTTTATTCGAGTTTCAAATTAAGTTTACAATGACGACAGACAGCCATAGAAAAAGGATTTTAATGGAAATACGTTACTTTACTATAATAAAACTAATAAGGGAGCGTCCATAAATTACGTAAGATGATTTTGGTAATTTATCGACCTGCCTTGTTGAGATTTCATGAGATTTGGCTCGACCCAACTCCCCTCCCTATAATCTCGCATGAGATTTTTTCCGAAATATGTATTTTAGTGTAAATACGTTCATCAATGATTAATTGCATTAGAATTATTTCAAAAAATATATACTGTACATGTATATATACAGTGTGTATTAAAAACCTCGTCGGATCCGTGAAGGTGTTATTAGGTATCGAGATTATAAGCTGTTTACGTTACCTATCTCAGATTATAAGTAAAGAAAAATAACCCAAATAAAATGTGAAAAAATTTGTTAAATGAGGAAACTTACATGGCAATACAGACGGCGCGGCGCAGGGTACAGTCATACGATCAAACGTACCGCCCGCGCCGCACTGCGCCATGGCTGAAGACGGCGATATCACGTTTTAAAAATTTGCTAAATTTTAGGGAAACTAAAACTGAATATGTTAATTTTAAATCGCAATAACGTTTTTCTTTTATAACAAATAAAATTTTGATATTTTTTTTGGTAATATCATTGGGGTACCTATATACCCATTTCGGATTCGATGGGGGTTTTAATACATATTGTATACATATATTATTTTTATTTAAGACTAGTTCTTAAGGCAGAACGTAATCTAAAATCACTGTCAGAAAATGGGAATAATAAAATACTTAAATAGGAATTACTAAAATTCTTAAGAGTATTCATTCTAATCAGTCCACGGGCACTCATGAGTGACTGCATGAACCAACATGTCCATGTGATTTTCAGTCAAATCATCTGCTATGGCTGGCTGGTGGTTGCAGAACAATTGGAGGGCTACTATATGCTTGTATAAGGCCCCTAATAGTTGTCCGGTTGACCCTAGGGTTGACCTCTGTAAGGTAGTTAAGTATTTAGAGGAATTTATTACAGTAATTACGAACAATCTATTTATATTTTTCTGTAGTGTTTCGCCTGAAGAGGAAACACGATCAGCTAAACTCACAAACAAACATCGGTTTTAGCCTACGAGAGCATTAGATAGAATACACTTACATTATACACGATTAATGCAAGTCCTGATTTTCATAATTATGATACTCGTCAAATCGGCCCAGCGGTGTGGCGACCAGACTTGTATATGCAGTACAAGTAGTCGATAGTTCGGATACCGCTGATATAGGCATTTTAAAACGAGATTTTAAAGAAGAAATTTTTATTTTCTGAAGGTATTACTTGTACCGCGTGTGAACTGCATAGGTGCATGTTTTTTTAACAGATTTTAAGAGAAATCGATGCTATCGCCCTATGCTCGAACAGGAACAATTACAACTCGGACTGATTATACCTGTGCAAAATAGACGAAATCCTAATTTCATATTCCCCTTTTGTCCTTCAAGACCGGAATGATTTTAATATATTTTTCTTTTTTAATTAATAATGTACAAGTTACAAGGTATGACAAATTATGAAAAGGTACTTTAACTATAGGTACGTGTATCTTTTCTTTTATTTTTTAAATTCGTCTTTGTTTGCTGGAAATCGATAACAGTGGTATAACTGGGCAGTTTATTTATTTTAGAAGGCTCCTAGTTCTTTATAATACTTAAGTAAATCAAAAAACCAATAACTACATAGAAACATGTTCTTTGTGGATATAGATTGTAATATAGTATAATATGAATAATTGCTCTAGTGCCATTATCCAGGGTTTTTTTTTCGGTCTGAGTATACTGTTAACCTTAAGAGCCCTGAAGCCTCAGAAGGCTTTTACTGCTTCACCGGGCTTGGGGACGAGCACTGAAAGGATTCAGCTTGAGCTGTTGCCTTAGTTGCAATTAAGTCGCGAATTGACCAATTCCTTATCTGTGGAAAATTCGATTTAATTAACAATACATATATATTTACATGTTTCTGTATTCTGACATGAAGGAACAAACATGTGTATATGTATTATAGAATCTTCCATTTTGATCTAAAACTAACTAGCCCAGAAAAACTAGAAATAAAACAAAGGAATACGTTTGTATGAACTAAACGCACCGCCCGCATTTCCCCGTAAAGCACATTATTCATGATAAACAAAAAAGGTACTTTTATGTACTTAAGGTTTTTTTTTTGTCGCCCGGTTATTTCCCGTATCCAAGTTAAAGGTCTATCGATAAACACCTTTTCCTCTGTCACAGTAATAAATCCATTCTAAGTTCAGTGTGCTTAATATCTTTAACCGAATTGACATTAAAAATAGTTGATATTGCAGTCGAATTATAAACTGTAATATGTATAAAAAAACATACTCAAATCAACACGATCTCTCTCAAACCAGTGCAAATAATGTCCAAGGTCACGGAGTAGTTCCGAAGCGACGCGTCAATGTTATCTAAACAGGTTATAATCCCATAGGTACGCCAAAAAGATAATAACGTCATTTTATTCCACATAACAACTTGTATTTTTTAAACGACTTCAAAAAAAGACGGGAGGTTACTCAATTCGAATGTATATATATTTTTAAATGGATGTTCAGCCATAACTTCTTTGTTTATGAACCGAATTGGATGATTCTCTTTTTAAGGATGGTCCAATTTTAATTTCATTTGCATTTGACCTTCAACTTCGAAGTTTGTTTTCTTTTTATTACATAACTATTACAAATCGTATACTTAGTTAACACAAAAAAAAACTTGAACAATTAAAAATCTTTTTATGGAATAATCAACTTTTATCAATGTACAAATACCAGATAAGACAACACTCTTTATTTTGTATGTGAATCAATAACACTTTACATCTGATTGGTTAAAAAAACGAATCTGATTGGTTAATTTATAAGAAGTGCAACAGTTCTCGCTCGGCTCCCTCGCGGAATCTGTGCTACGATTTTTTTTTTAATAGGTTTCTAATACTTTAGTAAATTATACAATAAAATAACTTGGTTGCTTCTACAACATTCGCTCAAGCTTACTGGTATATTCTGAAGGAATACTAAGCTTTTTATCTCCTGTGCAGGATGGGTCTGAACATTCCTCTAAGCTAAACCTGTGTCACGATATTTCATTTTCCAGCTAAGTTTCTACCTTCAAATGAACAAGAGAATTTTTAACAAAATGAAAACCAACTTGAATGATTTTGAAGAGTTCCCTTGTGTATCTTCGAAGTTACAGGTCCAATGCCATTGAGATTAAAATGGGACAGCTCTTGGGGTATCTCCTATCCATAAAAAAATATACATTCGAATTGAGTAACATCCCGACATTTGTTGAAGTCGGCTACAAAATAAAGAAACAATGTATTATTTCGACAGTCTCTCGCTTCAAGGTAATCTCTTAAATACGATAATGAGTGGTTCATGCCACTGTTCAAAGTTGATAAGTACAATTTATTTATGAAGAAAATTTCATAATTATAACCGTTTAAATATTGTGTGTAGCATAAGCCTGGTATGTTCCTCACTGCTTACGTAAAAGGCATTTTATTATATTCGACTTTGTGATATTTTATGTGTTCTTAAAATGTAGGTCTGTAAGTGTGAATCGACCTCTTGAATTGTGCAATCCTGCGTCATTCCCCGGGTGCGGCGGGCAACCAGATAGCTGCAGAATAAAGAACTTTACACACACAAAGTTCAAGGTTACGTGACTTCGTCGATTTGCACGGATTTAATCAACCGACCTACGTTTTCTAAATTCACCAGCATCGTTTTGCATGTACATTAAATGAATAGTTAGCAAAAGAAGCCAGTAAACGTTTATAATTGTATTGTACTTATTTGGTGTGATTTCATTCTAATACAGTGGTCGTCGAACTTAGAACAAGGCAGGCAAAATTATAAGGAAATAGTCCGCTCAGAATTAATACTCTATTAAAAACGAATTGATTGGTAAATTTATACTAATTATGCTTAATTAATATTATAATCATAGCGTTTTAAAATTTGTATAATTATAATAATACTAGCTGTGCCCCACGGTTTCACCCGTGTTAATTCTATATGACAAACACCGCAACGCACCCGTGTAACCAATTGTTCTCACTCCCCGCGAGTACAATTTTTTTTTATTTTTTTTCAATCCCAATAAAATGCTTTAAAGGGCAAAAATTAACTTTATAAAATTTTCTTTATGATGAAGTAACTTTCGTCCGTAAGGATTAATTATGCCATGCCAAAAGATAATGCTCATAAATCAGTTTTAAATATTCAACAAAAAAAAACTCAAAATACCTTATTGTGTCTTATGTTCAAGAGATAGGCATATGCTATCGTGGACTTTTTTTAGATATACTAAGGGCCAATATTTTTGTAGAACATTGTATTTACGTATCACTAATCATTACGCCAGCGCACGCGCATAAGCAGTTCGAATGGGTTTCCACTTCCAACTTACTCAACATAAATAAATATTTAAGGTTATTTAAGAGTTGTAGCCTAACGTTAGATAACCTATACTACTCCTCGTGAATCTGGCTGTCATATACAAAAAGAATTTATCGAATCAGATCGGTAGTTCCAGAGATTAGCGTGTTTAAACAAACAGACAACAAAAACTCTTCCGCTTTACTGTTTTATCATAAATATATTAATATAGATTACTCTTGGTAGAATATTTTATTCATATTATTTATTTCTAATACGATCTATTATTTAAAAGCATCCAATCCCCTTTCTAGTATTGTTATACCGTGTATACACAGAGTTACATTATAGTGCGAGAACTTTAGAAAAATATTAACGTAAATTCCTTTAAAGTTGGCAATTATCTCTTATATACATATAATTACATAAAGCGGTTCGCACAAGATAAGTCCGGCAGCGGTCGCGGTCGTGAGGTCGTGACGCACGCGTCTCGTGTGGGTGTCAAAATAGATTACCGCTCGGGGCGGCGCGGCGCCCACTCGGATCCCATCCATTTTCAGCGGTATTTACAAAAGTTCGGCTAATAGTTATCAGTTACAGGAACTATAATTCTAATTGTGACTTGTTAATGATAATACCCACACATTATGATAACTAATAGTTTTTACAATCAAATGTTTCTGTATTTGTACTACTTAAACTTTTAGTTGCTAGATAAATTCACTAGAGGTTCTGGCAACATAAAAAAAACGAAACATATTTATAACTAGTACTATCTCCCAGATCGACAAAGTAATTTCTTTTTTATTCAATTGACAGTGCAGCTTTTGCCAGCTTTATTTTTGCGACTAGTCTCATTATCGTTCTTATATTTTTTAATGATAAGTCATTGTCACGTAACGCTGTAGTTATGGAGGATGAGAAGTGACGGCAACCTTACAAAAATTTTTAGGAGTATTTTAAATCCACTCCTTGTAAACCAAACCATACACCAGCGAAATATAAAATATAGGGTAAATTATACGAGTTTATCAATTCAAGAGTGGTAGAACTTTTGAAAGACCTCACTGCTATTTATATCTGAAGGGTATGGTTTCCAACACGTATAGGTGATACACGAGACTTTCCAATTCAATGCTCATAAGTACCAATATTTAGCAACAGTTATTAAGTGTTCTCAGAACTTTTTTTACTACTATGGTGCCCGCCTGATGATAAACGGGTACCGTAGTCTATGGACGCTTGTATAACAACAAGTGTTACTAACGCAATGCCGTCTGAGCCCCCTTTCTCAAGGAACTCTGGAAACCCTACTCACCGCCGGAAACACAACACTTGGTTCTTTGGCAGCAATCTTCTGTAGGGTGGAGGTATACCACCCCACATCAGTCGGGCTGCCCCGAGTAGAAATAAATCTTCAAAGAGTTTTTTCTGCGTTCTTCCTCTCTGTTACTCTTACTCCGGTCTTTTTAAGGTTGCTGATAAATAGTTTTGTACTGCTTCATATCATAAAAAGAGCACCCCATAAACTATTAAATGCCCACCTAAAACCCTACAAAGTTTTATATACCAAAACAAAATATAAAACAATGAATACAAACGGAAAAAAAAAGTATATATTTACACTTATAAATAAGCTATCTCGTATATCTTCGTCCAAGAAAGAAACTAAGTGGCGTAGATAACAATAAGACGATTAACAAAGAGCACACCAAAACAACCAACAAGTTGTCCCACCTCGTAAACAAGTCAGTCACGTTTACCTGAGTTCTCTGGTCACAGACGCACGGCTTCGATACAACCGTCTCGCGTTCTATTAATTCTGGTTTATGGTTACTTGACAAATCAGAATGAGATAGAGCCTTTTTTCTTATGATATCCTCTTTTTTCCATTGTGTCAACTGTACATCCTCTAAACTCTTTGCTATCATTCTCGACAGCTGCTCCTTGGGTCCGTCCGCTGTCTTCGGGTTGCCCATTAACAGCTTACTGCTTTTCCTTGTTAAATTCGTTTTTTTCTGATCAGCTGAACCTATTTTCAAGTTGGAACAAGACGGGCATATTGATTTCTGGGATATCTCGTGACTGGGTTGCTTCAAGTTCGATTTCGAAGGTTTGATTTGTTTGCAGGAACTTTTGGGTGTGACGATATTTGTTCTGGATTTTGAGGGACCTGGGGAAAAGGGTACGGGTAAGGAAATGTAATATGAATAGGAAAAAGGAGGTAGGGTACAGAAAAATTTCTTAGGAGATTTTTCTCTAACTAGAGGCTACCGATTGGTGTAACACCTCCACCCTACAGAAGATCGAAGCCAAATAACCCTGAGTTGTGTTCCTGCGGTGAGTGGGATTTCCAGAGCTCCTTGGGGTTGGGGGTTCAAAGTCGGCCACACGCTAGTGATACCTATGGCGTTACAAGCGACCGTGGACTACGGTAGGCGCTTACCCATCAGGCGGGCTGTATGTTTGTTTGCCACCTTCTTAGTATGTAAAAAAAAGTTGGAAGTGAAGACAAAATAGTCCTTTAGAAAGATTGATTACCATATTCCTGGCACCTTTCTGGCACGTAATCGCTATGTATTTTACATTATTTTTACATACATAAGAAACCTTGATTTAACCGCCTGAAATATTGTTATACTTCTCTCTGTGGTAAATATTAAATTACCCTAATATTTCAATACAACTTTTTTTGTTTCAAGTATTTCATTAGCGAGGCAACACTAACTACGTTGTGAGATTTAAATAAAACTCTGGGAAACGTTGTTAATCAAAATCCGGGAACTGTTGATTACAGTAATGATAATTTATTTACCGACCCAACCAGTATGATAGGGCACGACGGTCAGACTGTAAACGCTTCATAAAACATTCAGAATCGAGATTCTTTCGGCTACTACGCGCCTTTTAGTGATATAAAAAATATAAAAACTTCCTTTGAACCACCTTAACGCCCTCTAATTTACTTGGAGTCTTCTACCGCCCCCCTGCATGCAAGGGACGTTATCACTCACTTTGAGAATGATTTTAAACTATTCGAGATTGACTTCAGTTTAAATGGCGGATGGCAACCGCAAGCGGATGGGCTCCATTACTGAGTCCGCTTAACTTGCGACACTAAATTTCATCGACTCGATAAAAGCTATTTGCGCATATCCGTAAGCGATTTAAATACAATCTAAAAAATAAAATTACTTTTTCGGGCGAGACGTTGCCAAGTATACGGTAAAAGATGCTAGAAAGAAAACTAAAAATCTATAAACATTTTTAGATATTGTACGCTACGGTATATCGCCCTGTAACATTCAAGGGTTAATGACAAGTGTACCATAAATCCGATTATGTTAATGATATTTTTTAAAAGGCGCGGTTTGTGCATAATCAGGAGCTTTGAAATATCGATTAGTGCAAAGATTAATTCGGAATTCCTCTACATTTCAAGTTAATTAGTAACACTATCAGCTGACGGTGAAGTAAGCGTCATGAAGAAGAAGGAAAATACAAATTATAGATTAATGTTTCAAATGGCTGATATGTCGTAAGCTGAAATAGTGATATTAAGCTCATGCCTTGCCTCGGAATGAAGACTTAAAATCCAGCAGCTGAGCATTTACAAGCTGCTAACAACAATGTAATAATCGAAATACAGATCACGACCCTCTGAGTGGGGACGATAAATATTCATTAACACCTAACAGGGTCCGGTTAACGCTCGATGTTATGACACTTTATATTAATGAGGTCGCTTCGACCTTCGTCCTTGAGGGTCCTTCCATTGGAGACAGGGTAGTAATAGTCGGTCGAGACGTTCTGTCGCCTATTTATTCGTGCGTAGTAAACTTAGTTCTGCACATTCGATTAGTTTTTTTTTAATTTACGCCTTTATGCTTCAAAAGTGCTCAATTTTTTAACATTTTCTTCAATGTATATAATTTTAGAGTGCTTCAAGAAAACCATAACTGGTTAAGGGTGATGCGGTCAAAGATAGACAAAATAATAGCCACAGTTAGTGAAGAAAGAGACTTGGGTCTCTTAAGGGTAGTAGCTAACGAAACGAGCTGTTGAAAACACTCTACAGCCAAATCTTTTTGAAGTGAAACTTCCTGGCGGTGATTCGATGATTGGACGAGAATTGAGAGTGAAATTTCAAGCCAAAAGGCAAATTTCGTTACGTGAGAGAAATCAAAAATAAACCATAGAAGATGCTACACAGTTTTGCATCTAATACACAGTTTAGGCTATCCGGGTATCATTTTTAAAGAAGTTTCACTTGTATCTCGTGTAGGATGTTGCAGGCGCAATTTTTTCCAGTTCGCCCATATATACCAGTTTAATAACATAATCTAATAAAAACGATTGAATAAGTAAACTTGAAGAAAAATGTTTGAATTCTTGTCGTAACGTTATCCAAAAGTTTCTTCTAATACAGTTTTAAATTACAGATTAATAAATTTCTTGGCATCTGAAACCACAAATAATATGGCCTAAAATACTACACTGACCTGGCTGCGAATGTTTTCTTGTCTCCGCCACCGGTGTCGGCGAGAGAGGTTCTGTCCCGCGCGACACTATCCTCCTCAGTTCCCTGTTGGACTTCGAGTCGTATTCGCTCCACGCCTTCAGTTCCGTCACACCGTCGGCGTGGACCTCCATCATGAAGGACTCTATTAGTTCTTTGCCTGGTGAGAAAAACATTAAACCGTCTTGATCAGTAATTTCGGATAATGTCACACGTATTTGTCACCACATCCAGCAAATTAAGATATTTGATATTTTAATCTCCACGTAACTAAAAGCGGCTAGACCGGCAGCACTAAAAGCGCTGTTAAAAGATGTAGACAAAAAAGGTAGGTACTATCTTATTATAAAATAATTTAAAAAAATGAAAAAAAGAGACCAGAGAGCGCCGCATTCACCTGAGTGTGCTCTCTCACATACCTTCTAGAATGTTATATTATCTTACCTAATCCCATTTCTCTAATTATTATTTATTATCAAAGCATTTAAGCATCAATGTCGATATCAAAGTCTCTTCGATTTTTCTTCTCCTGATGTTTTTTTTTTTATTTACCTTCTAGGTATATTAGTTTTGCTGTTTCAGACTACTGGTAGTAATTCACATGGCGGTCTACTTTGTATTCAGAGATCAACCAAAAATATCAAATGAAATTATCAATATCAAAGAATCTATTGAAGACTTAAGTATCAGAAAGCCATTAAGATACCTTTAGCAATGTTTGAGGCGTACTGCTTCATGGCTATTTTTTCTACAGTGTTCTCGAGTCCGAAGAAGTTCTTGACGTCGAGGAGAGCGCTCTGCTCAAAGCAAGTCCACTCTGAGTTCTCCGGGTGCACCTGGTATAGAAAAAAAAACTTAACAAAGAACCACACCGACAACTTAAAAGAAAAAAAGCAAATAAATTTAATTGTAAACATATTTTTATTGTAAAAAGGGATCCTTAAATGTTTAATATAAACCTCACGTTAAATAGGCTCAATAAACAGTTTAATTAACTGATAATTATTTTTAACGGATCACTGTAATAGTGTAAAATGAATTATTCTAATTTAGTTAAAAGGAAAAATGTTTAAACCTCACGTAGGAATCTGTGAAATGTTGTTGCCTTTTAAGCACCATTAGTTAACCGCAATACAGTTGTTTACGAACAGCTATAGGTTTGTTTACCCTTTCGTTAAGTTCCACTGACATAAGGAATTTATTACGTCACGTGTCACGGTATTCACGTAAGCAGGAATCTACACCAAACGTAAAAATATATTCTAATTTTATTTTCGGATCGTGCTCAGTTCGAGAGTCTTTGTTTACAAGACTTCCCATACGTGCCGTTATTTGTTTGCTGCGACATGTTTTTATCGCGCTTCACGAGACAACTATTTATTATTGCAATGATAATCTTTCTATGAACTGATCAAGGTCATTAAAATACAACAATTTGTTTGTGTTGAAATAATAAGTGAAAGTGGCTGGCGTAAAGAATTCACGTTCCGCTAACGTGGTTTCAAATTCAGACTCTTTGGAAACACCAAACAAGATTAGTCAAGAAGACCAGAATTAAAACAGTTATACCAATAAAGGTTAACGATGTTCAGCCTTCACTTTACTTTTAACGTTTACAAAAATTGGACAACAGAGCAAAAGCTCTATTTATTAGAGTAAACTAACCAAGTGAAACAGTATTATCCGTCGTATCTAATAAGAAAATAGCAAAAATACTTCTCCGTGTAGCATTTTAAAGTTTCACTTTGAGAAATATTATTTATTTTGTAACCTTATAATACAATTTATCTTTAAAAAATGTGATATTGTTATTAAACGCTAATTAAAAAAAGAATTCATCATCAGCATAAAAAGGCGCCTCCGTACGTCTAAAACAATTATTTTTAATTTCGACATATCAATATTTTTACGACAAACGGATATAACAAATTAATTTTCACTCATTCAATTATTAAGAAATATATTATGACAAGGAAGGATGTAGACGGTTCGATATACATTACCGTAATTGATGAGGAAGGCTATGAAGCCAATTGTAGGATGTGGAGTAATGCAATCGATCATTATCATCAGAATTGGGGCCATTATATCATAGTGATACAACAATGGAAATATGCAAAAAGGAACAGCCCTGGACAAGAATTTTATTTATATAGGACTTAGGAAAAGCTGACGGAAAAGCTAAACCAAGTACAATAAGTAATAAGATTACATAGATGACAACAATCCATCGGTAGTCATATTTATCATGGCGTCCTATATTAGTGTCTCTTGAATCTTGATTCACAGCTTCACGATAACCGTACCTTCATTCGGATAATACCTTCTGCCCAATCGTGGGACATTTACTAATAGTATTATAAATAATATATAATTATTACTCACATAATATTTACATTTCTCTACAACTCCGACTCTAGATGAGAAGGTCTCGTTAGTGGCCTCGATCTCAAGGACTCTGGCTTTCAGGTCCAAGTGGTTCTTCTGGATAAAGTATATATAGTCGACACCGATCATCTGCAGCAGAAGCTTAAGGTGAATTTTCATGCGACTTGTTTAAAATTTTTATTCAGACAGTGTGATAAAATTATATTCTGATGATGCTTTCGACTGCGACGATAATAAATTAGTCTGTCCGTAGATTAGTCTTATCCTACAATTTACCTGAGCTCACAGTAAGGGAAAGCTTTCTGATGAAACCATATAATTAAGATTGGGCATTTATTTACGATCGTCTACGCTACGCTAGCTAGCGCACTTGTTTAAAACCCTGTAACCACGCAACCATAAGTACACGACAGCTACACTTGAGAGTCATTATCCTTCTATGTTAAGCGTGTTCTTCAAGTAAATTGACATTCAACAACAAGAGATCTAGAGCACATTTTGATAGTTTTCAAATACGATCCAATATTTCGTTTTTGGTACTGCCAATTATAAATTCTCCGCATTTCCACTTAGAGTTTCGCTAGTAGACGTATAAAAAGGAAAATAAACTTTTGATAGGAGATTATAATAATAATGTCTTTATAGTAGTGAAGTCAAGTCAACAATCTCAGATCTGCTATACATATATTGGTTTTTGAAATTGCCAACTCGTTCTGGATTTATGACAGGATTAAACCCATGCCTTCTCTCGGCTGGAGGATTTTAGTGACCTTGTTATTATTATTATCAGAGGCTACTATTAAATTTTTTTTTTTAAATATCTACTTAGTGTTAAATTTAGTTTTTGTAGCACTAACTCTATTCTATTGAAATTGGGTTCTGGATAGAACAGTAAAAGACGCTCATAGCCTGTGACTCATGGATGTTTCTGATATCTATTGGAATAGCTATTCCCCTTTCTATGGGACCCGGACAGTGGAATCATTATATGAAATGA
Source organism: Saturnia japonica (assembly GCA_033032175.1). NCBI lineage: Eukaryota > Metazoa > Arthropoda > Insecta > Lepidoptera > Saturniidae > Saturnia > Saturnia japonica. The sequence continues at coordinate 16,959,890 of CM065319.1, forward strand.
CACAAGCGTCCTTACAAAACTCACCTTTTTCAGTAAATAAGGTGCATCCACGTTCAGCTGGCAGCGTCTTGTCGTGTGACGCTGCGAGTCGTCCGCGGACCAGCTGTCTTCAGTGATGACGCATTCCACCACCACAGGGATTTGAGAACAGCTGGGAAACCGTCTCTCATAAGCCTGTAACAAATAATTTTAAACTGTATTCAAATGTTTAGACGACATAAATACAAATTTCTTAATTTATTCTTGCTACATCATTATCTAATACTTCTTTTTGGCAAACGGGTATGAAAGAAAACAAAAATTTTCACAAAAGTGTAAGAACGGTCAACTTAAGCCATAAAAGGACAACACGAGGAGACGAAAAAAAACGTATTTTAAACACATTCATTACTCCTAACTTATAATACTTTAATGGACTCAATAAGTTGCGTATCCACCAGAGAGGATCCGAGGATGCGTATCAGCACTGTGAATCGATGTGATGGTATCTACCAAAAGTTGTGGGAGAGGACCTTATGCGGTACGAGGATTCGTAGCGAAACTGTCAAAAGGTATGTAGCTGAGTGGTGCAAGGATGCGAAGCGGACTCTTTTCAACTATGCGCTTCACCGTTTTGTAAACATCTTTCGCACACATTCCTCGATCGCGTCCCTCGCACAAACTCCTCGCTCTTATCGCTCGCTTTTTAACCGACTTCAATTAAAACCGGGGCTTACTCAATTCGAATGTACATTTTTCAATGGACTTCTTTGTTTATTAACCGTTTTGGATGATTCGTTTTTTGTTTGATACCTGAATGGTGGTCTCATTTTAATTTCATTGGCATTGGATCTTCAACTTCGAAGATACACAAGGGAACTCTCAAAAATCATTGAAGTTTGTTTGTATAACATACAAATAATACCTAGATCCGCTAACCCTTTTCCAACAGGTTTGTGCTAAGCGAGGCTAAGAAAAATAATTCTATTGGTGGATTTTTTCCTTACACACCGCCTAACTACCTCGCGATTGTGGATACGCCGTGAATCTGTTTTGAATCTTCAGTAAAAGTCAACCTAATATTCCGTGGTCACTGCAGCCTATGCCATAAGTATAATTAAAAAGACCTTAAAAAGACCTTAATTGTGGCGGTCAGTCATCATAGTATGCTGGTCCTGGGGACCAGTATACCAGTTACCAGCCACACACTTGAAACCGAGCCATAGCAGCACGAGCTTTGTTACATTACACCAGGAATATGTTTGGTTATTTTTATCTCTACTTTTCTTTCTAAAACACGAACTGATATATATGAAATACCAAATCAATTTCATTTTATAGGTCAAATAATATATTAAAAAGCCTCGGTCACGTAACAAAGGATATATTGAAATAAGGAAGTTTCGCAAACCCCGACATCTGGTACAAGCGACTAGGGAAAACTCACAGACCACACGTGGCTAGACGCGATATAATTGTCGCGCACTCAGTAAATATAACATATAATTCGCAATTATTATGACATTCAAAAGCAAAGTAATTTTTAACTTAAGTTATACTTCTTTTAACGCTATTAGTAGTGTATAATATTCAGAGCTGCGCGCGCATCATGTGATGGAAATGCGATATGATGAAGCTAAAATCAATGATAATAATGTGATTATTTACCTTTTTAATTACCTAAAAATATTTTTAACATTGTATTAGCATAATTTAAATTTGATTAAAACTACGTTTATTTATTTATTTCAATTAAATTTTAATTAATAATAAAACGATTTTTTTTAATGCAAACAAGTGTACGGCCTGCGGCTACCGTAACTTATGAACAGTATAGACGCTTGTAATACCATAGATATCACTAGCGCGTTGCAGACCTTGAACCCCCCAAAGGAGCTCTGGAAACCCTGCTCACCACAGGAACACAACACAAGGTTATTTGGCTGCATCTTCTGTAGAGTGGGGGTTTTCCCCCAGTCGGACTACCCCAAGTAGAGAGAAATCTCCAGAAATTTCTCTGTGCTCTACCTCTCTCTCTCTTTATTTAATTTTTTACACAGTAAAAAAACTAGCGATCGGCCTAAGGTCGAAATTCGACCAGCGACTTATTGATCATAGACTATTTTCTGTTTTACATTTGCAGTATTCATGAACCTAAACAATGAGTATTATCTACATCACTTGCTGTCACTTTTCGTCGAAATTCGACCAGCGACTTTTTGATCATAGACTATTTTCTGTTTCACATTTGCAGTATTCATGAACCTAAACAATGAGTATTATCTACATCACTTGCTGTCACTTTTCGTTGAGTGACAATGTCAATATTTTGGGGGGTCTAAGTTCAATGGTTTTGAAATGGAGTCTCGTTTGAGTATACTTCATATGATGCGAGTGATCGTATTAAAATATTTTCGCGATTATTAGCGGTGTTCGATAGTTCGCGTCTAGTAATGTGTGGTCTGCGAGAAACCCCCTAGTAATTCATCAAAGTTGTACAAGTTTGACGTTTCGACATTTTTTATTCAATAGCCAATGTCGGAAAAAATTCTTTTTATCGTTTCTTGTTTATCATTATAACGCAGTAAAACAGGAGGATTTAACAGTTGACATCATCGGATCCTCAAATCGATATATTTTGCCGACTATATGTGGAGCATAAGTAATAATTTCTTTATATTAATACGTGAAGCAAAAGCTTTCGGTACCATTTTAAGCGTATTGCGTTCACGAAAGTTTATACGGAGAAGGAGTGCAGAAAGCTAAAATTTATCTATAATATCTGTGAATAATATATTAAAATAAATAAATTAATACTGAGAATCCCAACCTGACAAGTGCCATTAAACTTAGAACCCCCAAAATATTGACATTGTCACTAAACGAAAAGTGACAGCAAGTGATGTAGATAATACTCATTGTTTAGGTTCATGAATACTGCAAATGTCAAACAAAAAATAGTCTATGAACAAAAAGTCGCTGGTCGAATTTCGACCTTAGGGCGATCGCTAGTAATTATATATATTTTAACATAAACGCCAGTTTTAATCATACACGTTACACCAAACGAGAAAAATCCAACATTTCGTTGGGCACTCATACCGGATTTCACAGCGACCACCACATACATGGTAAAGAACGAGCATTTACTCCAGTGAAGTCGCTCTTGAACGTTACTGTGTACAAGTTACGACAAAAACATACACATATATTTTTATTATTAAATAACAAAATACAAAAATTAAACTAATTATTTCGAAAACATTATCCATCTTAAGCCCGAGTCCGTTACCTCAACCCCGAGAGCACGAGAGAACTCTCGTCGACAAGTCAAATCTTATTCAATTACGTCTCTAAGAATATTCAAGAACGATTATAACTTCTCACAAAATAATTATTTAACGTTTGAATAAATAGGGCTGAAGGGAATTGTTTGAAGTTTGAATACCGCCACGGTTAACATTCTCAAGAATGATTTTACTGTTAAATCTAAATTTTCGATTCTCGATCATATTTATTATAAGCCGTCCTACTTTTTCCATCGCGTTTAGAAGACTAGAAGAAGGTTTTCACAGTGAAATCAGATTAGATTCTCGATAATATTTCATTTGATTTATTTTTGTTTAGTTAAATAACCCGTCCTACTTTTTTCATTCTGTTTAGAAGACCTAACTGTAATTAATTTATCCGAATTTTCTTTGCCAGTTCCGCCTGAAAACAGATTAACTCTCGTTTCGTCTTTCTGCCAAAAAAAAACGTGTCATTTTAATTGTTGAGATGAATCTGAAAATGTTAAATCTAAAACTTATAGTGGAAAAGAAGAACAATCAAAAAGGGAAACGTTAGTAACCGAAACGATTAAAGAGATGCGGTCGAGCTAGTAGACACAAACGTTAATAACGGAATCAACATTATATTAATACGTGAAGTAAAAAGTTTGTAACCCTTTTTAAGCGTATTGCGTGCACGGAAGTCTTTGAGATTTAGCATGGTTAAAGTTTATATACAGAAGGAGTGCAAAAAGCTAAAATTTATCTATAATATCTGTTACTAATATATTAAATTAAATGAATTAATACTGCGAATCCTAACTTGACCAGTGCCATTGAACTTAAGCCCCCTAAAATATTGACATTGTCACACAATGAAAAGTGACAACAAGTGATATAATATTCATTGTTTAGGTTCATACTGCAAATATCAAACAGATAATAAATAGTCTATGATTAAAAAATCGCTGGTTTAATTTCGCTCATTGAGCGAACGCTAGTAAATGTCAAAAGTGTTATACAAATAAGTATTGTATAATAAAATAAGTAAACCTACTTTATAAAATTTATCGTTTGTATTCTTCGACTGTACTTAAGTCCCTTCTTTGAAAATGCAGTAATTACATTCTCTTTCGTTTGCCATTATTTGGAAATACGCATTTTTACCTGAGCCTTCAAGTACATCATTATTTTTGACAAGCCTGCTATATGTCATATAAGTGTGACATCTTAGTGAAATTATCGTTTAGGTACAAACAAAGCCAATGCATACACATAACCGATAAAGCACGTGTGACGTCAAACGTGTCGACTTCCGCGCGTACATCTGTCAAGGTTCCCACTGACACTTCTACAAACTTCAGCATTTTGCGACAAAGTACTAACGATAACCGAACAATAGGTATGTCCTGAACTGAACCGTATTGTCGACTTGTCGTCGCAACGGAGACAAGGTGACACGGAGAATGATTAAAATGGCAAGTTTTCACAAGCATTGACTTTTGATTAAATAACATGTTTGATGCCCATCCACACGTTTGCTAGTGTGCTACTGTGTTTGGGATAAGCAAGCATAACGGACATCGTTCTTGTTTCGGTTATAATTATAACATTTAATTTAATTTATTTTTAGTGTAAAAAAAGCAAACTAAACGAAGAAAAGTAATAGGACATAGAAAATCCATCAACGGCGATAGTTACAAAATCAATAGAAACTAATTATTTATCGATTATTTATTCCGCGCAAACATTTGGACGCATCGCAAGCGCTTGTCATAAACTCAACTCATTTGTGCATCAAACACCGACTTAGCTTGGATCGGTAGCAAGCCACGGCAAACGTTGTGTCCACACGTTTGAATTTGTGAATATTTGCCAAGGTTTAGCTAACATGTGGACGGGGCTTTACAATTTTGCAAATTGCATCTCATTCTTACACTGCGTACATAGGACATGTATGTACATACCGCTTAGTATCAACGACAAATAAAAAACATGTACAGACACTACACATAGAACTAAAAATTTATTAATATATATACTACTAGCTGTGCCCGTGACTTCGCTCACGTGGACTACAGAATGCCTATGCGAATCTCGCTCCCCCACTCCCGGCTATTTTAAAGACAAAAATGCTTATTGTGAGTGTTCCTTAGAAGATACATGTATACTCTTCAGACTTTTTTGTAGGTATTTTTAATGCATAGGATTATGTAGTACATAAATTTACTCAGCATAAGCCATTTAAGCGCCCGAATTGATTCATCATGACCAGTTTTTTTTTATTTGTACGGAACCATAATTATTTTTCTAAAATAAAAGTAGCCTAAGTTACTCCCTATATCATCAACTATATATCAATGAAAGTTCCGTCAAAATCGGTCCAACCGTTTCGGAGATTACCGGAACAAACAGACAGACAGACAGACAAAAATTAAAAAATAGGCTTTCGATATAGGTAGCGTATAAGTATACTTTCATATGCATTTAGTAAAAAACTGTTATTTTAACATTACAAACAGACACTTCAATTTTATTAATTATATAGATTAGCTGGTATACCCACGACTTCGGCTGCGTTAATAATTATTTTGAGTAGCCTCATTGTATCTGTAAGTTTTTATTTGATTTCGTAAATTATTTTTTTAGATGAGGACCAAGTATCTATGGATATAACAAAACAAAAGATCAATATATCTATCTAGTCGTTTTTCGTGATACACTCACAACGGCAAAACTTTATCATTTTATTTATTTAAGAAAATATACAACGACTGATCCCGGAATGCGACAAAAAAAAAAAAACAGTGATGGGTTTACTATATGCCAATATGAATCCAACATATTAACTGTCTCAATAGATTATATTATTCTTATATTTTATTATATTATATTATTCTCCATGGACCAATATAACACTATACTAAAAAAAATCATGAAAATTGGTTTTTTGGATTGTTCATACAAACTTTCATTCTCTATTTTCGCCCCTTCAAGTTTTATTTTCGCAACTTAAGGCAGCCTATATTTTCTCCATGACGAATATAACCCTATACTAAAATCCATGAAAATTGGTTTGATGGATTCTTCAAACTAATTTTCATCCCCTATTTCAACCCTTAAACTTCTATTTTCGCGACAAAGAGTAGCCTATGTTATTTCCCAAGGTCTAATCTATGTACTACTGTATACCAAAATTCATCAAAATTGCTTCAGCAGTTTAGGCGTGAAAACGTAACAGACAGACATATAGACAGAGTTACTTTCGCATTTATAATATTAGTATGGAAATATGGATCAATATGGCCACCAAATCAATTGAAAAAAAAACTAAGTATATGAAGAAAAAACATGACCAAATCAAGTAATTTTACATTTTTTATCGTCATTTTTTTGGATTTCATTTATGTATAATAGATAACTTTTATGCAAATTATGTAATTTATTGTTATTATTTATTTAAAACTATGTATTTTATTTCTAAAAATATTGCTTATGAAATTCGAATTTAGAAGTGAGAATTAAACAACATAAATTTATGATAATTAGGTAAATCACAACACATAAATTGTTCTGGTTATGTTCTATTAAAATGATTTTATAAATTGAGCATTCCATGAATTAAATTTGAATTCGTAAATGGAACATCGTCCTTCGGCCAGGCCTCGCGCCCGCCGCGCCCGCCGCGCCCGCCGCGCCCGCCGCGCCCGCCGCGCCCGCCGCGCCCGCCGCGCCCGCCGCGCCCGCCGCGCCCGCCGCGCCCGCCGTGCACGGAGCACTGTGACGAGCGAACGGATATGAAATCGACAAAGTGAATTACGAAACAGAACGAAGCGAGTGTACAAACGACTGGGATTTGCTTGCTACAAGCCATTTCCTTCCTTTAAGCGAGTAATAAATTTCGATAGTAAAATCAGATAGAAAACATAACAAACATGCAGAATTCGAACAGCTTTTCGTTAAAAACAGATTTTTAGTATTTGAACGTAATGAATCGAGTTACATTTTATAGGCTGCAGAAAGTAAATTAAATGTGGAGCAAAATCGAGCGAAAAAGTGAAGTCTAGTTAAGGTGGCCTCTCACGGTCCTTGATGTTACGAACGTATGAGGACCAGCTCGCACCGGCGACGAACCATGGGGTGAGTGTCGCCTGTGGAAACGCAGACAAGTCCGTAACCTTAATGTGCGATGCGTCATTTTTTTTTTTTTTTTTCAGGGACTTCTACTGAATATATCAGTCCCATTGTACCCAATTCATACCAGCATCAAATCAAGAAAGTCGCCGATGAGCCAGCACTACCAGGTCGTACAACATCTTCGCTTCGTTCGAACACGGTTCCGCCAAAATGCTGTGAAAAATGCCTATGTTTTGACAATAAGTGCACTTGAAGTAACAATAATATAATATGTAATATATTAATGGATTTAACTTTGTGTATTGTGTAATATATACCAAGACAATCGTTATGAAAGAGTAAATTTCAGTCGCGCGTCGGAGCGGAAGATACGCACCATTTTAGTGAAAACTTTGAAACGAAAAACGCGACAATAAAAGAGATATTAAACATATACATTTATAGTATTTAGCCTGCGAGAGAATGAGATAGAGTACATTGTACAGTGTTTGGGTCTCCACTTTGTACTTGGTTAGTTAGTATGTGTGCGCCGCTTGCGTTTTACCGAGCCATGGGAAAAGGCATTATAGCCAGCGTGGTGTATTGTTCACGATTATAGTTTATATTAATGTTTTTGTTTTCTGGAGGCTTCTTTTCTACCGCGTGTGTATATAATATGTTTTTTTTTTTTTGGTCATTTTAATTAGTGCAACTTGTATATGTCACAGGTGTCACAACACTTATCGTATATTGACCCGGCCTAAACCTGACAATAAAACATAATGTAAATTCTAAAGAAGATATTAAAAAACCCAATAAAATATTTTGATCGTATACAAAACAAATGTACACTGAAATAGGTATTTATAGCTAATAAAAATCAAAGGTCAGTCGACTACAAGGAATAATAATGAATGAATCAATAAATAAAGATGCGTAGGTCACCGGCGAGCTATCGGTTACCTTCGACGGGTTCCCACGAGACCTAGGGACTGTGACAATGGCCCTACAGGGGGCCGCGGCCGGGTTCATTTAATTAATTTGTTAAATTACACGTAGAACCTGCGGCCTGGAGGACAACGAAATCAATCGATAGATCGACGATAGAACCTATATTTAAGTATTCTATTTAATAGTTTTAAAAGGTTCATATATAAACTTCGTAGTTTTTTCTACCGTACATAATGTAGGCGACGATAGAAAACATATTTTTGAAATTTTAATAAACCTAACCAATATTAAAAATCAGTAAGATATTGATAAAAGCTTAATAATTGTGAAGATGTGTGTATATCCAATAATTAAACGGAATGGTAGGTCCTATGACGAAAAACCTGTCACAGTGACTCTCTTTTACGCAACTGGCGATGAATTGTACTCTGCTTACCATCAGACACATTTCAGTCATTTCGTCGTGCTACTAAAAAAAAATTTACAAAAAAATTAACCAACTTCAATGATTTTAAGGAGTCGCCTGTTATGTCTTGGAATTCGAAAGTCCAATGCCAATGAAATTAAAATGGGACCACCTTGAGGTATCCCCTTTCCAAGGAAAAACGAATTATCTAAATCGGTCCATAAACAAAAAAGTTATTGGCCGCTATAGCTGAACATAAAAAAATATACATTCGAATCGAGAACCTCCTTCTTTTTTAAAGTCAATAAAAAAGGGCAAACTTTATACATACGGGTAATAATAAAATCATATTATATCGATAGTGCAGATAAATTTATATCGATATTTGGTATAGAATTTTCGTACTTCGATGTCATTATAATGACATGAAATCGAATAGAATAATTATTATCACCTACGAATGACCTCATCTTGGTATTTCATTTTTGTCATCTGTTTATATTACAATCGGTCTGTTATCACAAGTTTATGTATCTCCCATTTTAGGGAACATATGACATCTGTTTGTTTATATTGTTTTTCTTGTTACTCAAGATTTCTTCATTCGAGACTAAACGCAAAATTCGAGATGTGCATAAAGGCTTGGTTTTTTTTTTAAATGACACACTGGCCGCTATCTCATTTTTTATTTAAAAATAATTTGTAGAATCCTAGAATTCGTAACCAAAACTTATGTTTGCTTTCAAATTTCTTGTAATTTTTCCCTTATTACTTACAAAGTTCACATGTTTTAAGGAAAAACATATTAGTTTGTATCTTCTGGTACCAAAAGTAATCAAGTAATGAAATCTGTCGAAGAGTGATTGTACTTTGTATCATGATCCACGTTTAAATATAAAGATAGATTTTGTAGAATCATTGCGTCGTCTTTTCGCTTATTTATTTACAAACTTTGGTCGCCCGGTGGTTGAAATTCGACCATAGTTTATTAAATTGTAAGTCTGAACGTTACTGAGGTTCTTTTTGTCAAATAGATATATATACCAACACTGAAATCACAAAATATACAGCCAGAAACTAATTCAGTATTCGAGCGCAAGGTAAACTTCTGTACCATCTTTCAAGTTTTTTCGAGTTTATAGCTTAATTCTTTTAAAAGTTAAAGGGATGCAAATTTATCAAAATTCGACACTGACTAGTTCATGATCATCAAAATAGAACTAGTACTTCCTCAATACCTAGACAACTGAAATACTCACATCAAGGGAAACTATCAAAACCTGGATTTTCGAAGATCTGGAGTACCCTGATGTGAAACCCAGGCGCCCCGCCAAACTATTAGAGATAACAAAATGTGGCCTTAGTAAAAATTGTTTAATAATTTAATGAACGTTTTCTGACGGCTTACAAAAATCTAAGGTCTGGAGCCTTCGAGCCTGGAAGCCATTTGAAGATTATCGGCTCATTTCTAGTTCTCTTCCACAAGTCTGATCGAGAATGAAATTTGGTATTCAGTTACTTCAATTACATTAATAAGAACATGGCAACCTTAAACTGATGCTGCAACATCATCTGTAACCTGCAGGATACCTAACTCGTCACCAACTTACAGCAGAGATATCGTGTTTAGGCTCATCGGAATGGTTCTAATTAATAGGTAACTTTTGTCGGGGCTATTTTCAATTGTCAATTTACTTTGTGTATAATTCGCATAATGGCTTCCCGTCGCAATCCATACATTCCAAATAGTTTTCTCTGATAAGTTTCCTTTAATAACAGGATACATAACGGCCACGTATCCTCAGCTGAAAATGTGTCGAAATTGAAACCTTATTCGAATCAGGTTTGTTAATTCCAACAGAAGGTCACTCGTTAAAACGTTCGACGCTACACGTAATCACTTTAAGTTTACAGACAGACAGAAGAGCTTGATCCACTTATTGTGCCTCTAATGCGAAATTTAATTTAATTTGTTCCAAGCCCAAGGACGTTAGTTGAAACCGTACAAAGAGCTCCGGCGTTCGGTGAAAGAATACATTTTGGTATAGGTAATCACAAATAACAGGTGGGCGGTTTCTGTGGCCTCACGCGCTGTGCTCCGGAACCACAGTTTTACAGTCACATAACCACTAGGCTAAAATCTTGGGCCACATCGTCGTTTAAGATCAGACGAGATTGTGGCCACAACTTTAAAACTATAACGAAAAAAAAACCTGCATTTCGGTAGATAGGTACTAAAAAGTTTGCAATGTCTATCTCTGCGTACCGAATAACTGTAGAACTGCCTACCGGTTAGCGTGCTCTTGGATCCTTCAAGCGTAATATCAAGAGATATTTATGCAGGCTGGCATGACAGAAGCGACCGCCGATGGATTTAGATCTCTCGGTGGTCAACGTTGTGTTTGGATTGTACTGTACCTACCATCAGGGATAATAACCATTTGCTGAGCTACTATTTAAAAAAAAATAAGTGTACCGTTCACACTCGTTAGAAGTTAAATCATTTCAAAACATAAAAATTAACACAAAAACGACACACGTGAACGCCCTTTTCCATAGCTCCGTAATACGCAAGCGCACACGCGCGTACAAAAAGGACAACGAGATAATAGGAAACACTGTAACAAACTATTTCACTCTCGCAGGCTAAATCCTATAGATGTATGTGTTGTCTCTTTTTAATGTTGCTTTTTCGTTTCATCGCGTTTGAAATCACAACGATACTAAAGAAGTTTTCACATCAAAACTTAATTGCTTAACCAATACTTAACACTATGCTCCGGTTGAGAAAAAGACCCGTTCTCAACTTGCGTGTCGTCTTCAAGGACATGGGCATTTAACATCAGGCAATTAAGTATCTCGGGTAGAAACTAAAATTTACTTGGTTAGTTTGTGACGAAATCTTACATCCTACATATTTTATAGAGCGACATCGAATACAAACACAGCTACGTATTATCGTAAAATTTCGGCAAAATTAATTTAGAAATCTCACATTCCTTTTACAAGCGTTTATCTTGCTCCGAAAGTAATTTATAAATTCTTTATTATTTCCGGTTCGAATTAATTACGTATTACTTTAGATTACATAGAAGTTTATTGTATTAATTTAACTAAATTTGTGCATGCGACATCGTTTCTGTTGTTGTCGAAATTAAATGTAATAACATTGGTCAAATAAATGATTTAACAATTATAATTACCTATTAATCATCAGCATATTGAATAAACAAGGAAAACTTATGTTATGAATACGGCATAGTTATCATATGCTCCTGCGGTCAAAAGCGTCCCATCAATGTTTTATTGTGTTTTTCGCCCGTTTTTGACCATCGATTTAGACCGCCTCACTAAAAGGCTAAGTCACAGTGTCAAGTACTATCCCTATTTCATATATACCGTATCGCCTCTAGCGGAAACATCAACAAACTATGGTGTATTCAACTCGAAGAGGCTTTAAAAAGTTAGGTGAAGCGGGATGCGGGAAAAATATGGAAAATGGAATTCGTTGCGTATGTGACTTATTCTCGACAATAGCTCTTCTTCAAATTTATAACATACTCGCGGTGAAGGCCTTCCAAGCTAGTTTCACTGCGAGTTATATTTTCAGCGGCGGTTGTGCAAAGTTAGGTTTTTTTTTGAGTCTCCGATTTTACGAATAACTGTTAAATGGTAAAGTCACTCGCGAACCGAAGTCCTTTGGTGCTCGAAAGACTATGTAGAGAAATTCGAATAAGACTTTGTTCTGGTTTAATGGTTTATTTTAGAGAATAGTTACAATGGTCACGCATTATGGAAGGTGGCGAGCGTTGGTACTGAGTCGCTTGTGGTTGGTTGCAAGCCAACTGACTCGCGTATATTAGTTTGTAATTATAATAATATAAAATGTGCATGAAGTTCACAATAACATAATATTATAACTAAAGAACAGTTCGGTTGTGTAACTCCGAACAGTTATATCACTTGTTTAAAGGCGCGGCATTGTCCGCGTGGCGTTGCACTCACGTCCCGAAGCGGTCTGTCTTGCGAGCGAGGAGTAGGGGAAGGGGAGTAGTTATGAGGTGGTAGGTTTTGCGGGAAATATTTAAAATCTTATAATTGATACGCTTCAACAATCTAAAAATCTATACTTTAATAATAGAAAGCTAAAGAGATAGTGTTTCTGTTTGTTTGAACGGGCTTATCACTGGAACTACCGTTCAGATTACAAAAATTCTTTTAACATTTTATAGCTTACAGCTTCACACTTCTAAGGAGTGGAGGAGTTCTAAGCCGTAACCATAAACAACTCGAAATCTAGAAAGCTTCAGGCAAGCATGGAGTGTGAGAACGGCACCAGGCATACGTTAAAAGGATGTGTTGCTTGTTGTGAAGAGTTGATCGAACAAATTTAACACGGGTGAAACCATACGGCACAGCTAGTATCAGTATAAATACGAAACATTCAATTGTATTTAAATATAAAACATTAAACATTTTAGCATAGCTTCATAGTTATTATTCGGCAAAATCTTAGTAATGTAAAAAGATATCTATCTTAGAAGTACTATCATGACCTTTTACGTATTTAATATTTTAATATCAAATATATATTATATTATGCCGAAAAACAGTCAAAAGACACATTTAACCGTATATGCTTACCGTCGCGAAATGTTGCGTGAAGATAAATAATTTTGTAACCGGGCCAAAGAACATCCGGTTCAAGTTGACGCGGACGACACAAAAGAACTCTTGCGCGCACGTACGTATACGTCGCTGGTCACAGTGCAATCAATTTGTAGAGTTATAATATTGTATTTTTTTTTATTTCTAGCAAAATTCTAACTAAGTATATAATATAACGTTAAGTGATTTTTGAAGTGAAACTTCTTTTGGAACCGTGTGAATTGGATTTTATGAAATGGAAATGTGTAAGGAACAAGAGATAGCTATAAATGTATGTATAGGTTTTAGGCTGTTAGAAAATGAGATAGAATGCGTTTCTATGTAGTTTCCCTATCCTTCGTATATTCTTAATGTACTCAAAATATAAACAAAGAGAGGGAGAGAGAAAGAGAGAGAAGTTTCACTTCTACCGCGTGTACTCAATTTTAAAAAAAGTTATATTTCGCGAAACTAGGAATATGATGACAGTAGATTTCTACGATACGCTCACACATTGTAACAAAAAATCCACAGTTATAGTGTTGTTGGTGAAGATAGTCACACTCTATTCTACTTATTCAATGACGCATTAACTTTTTATACATTAGCTCGCATTAGCTTGGTTTACGAATCTATGCGCCCACGCCAATGTGACTATTTAAAGAAGTGTAAGTTCTAACGCGTGTACATAAGGACACGCTTCCTTACACTCTTAAAGTACACGTGCGCTTGAATATCCAACTGTTTGACAACCGGTATTTTTTTGCCGCGGACTTTCCTCTTCTTCTTCCTATCTCTATCCTACTTTACGGGGGGTCAGCTCTCCTAATATTTGGCGCCAGATTATCAGCTCGGGCAGTTCTTTGTCCAATGGGAGTTTCGTCACGTTAGTCCACCACGTAGCCGGACGTCGTCCTCTTCCTCTCTTATATATACATATGTAGTTGTAATGCTTTCTTCCCTGCATACTCCTCGTCTCTTCCAATCACGTGACCATGCCATCTGAGACGGCTCTCAGCTCGGTCTGCTAGCGAATTACAAAACTTAACTATCAAATAAAGTTTCATCATTTTTCTTAGGCAACGTAAAAATGTAAGTTCTGCTATTGAATCACTAAGAGATACCTTTACACACTACGGTCATTCACTGTTCATTGGAATTCAAGCGAGTGATAGACAAAGACATTGATAGACAAGCGTAGACAACGAATATATTGTGCGTTACGTCCATTGTGTCGTCAACGATAGAATATTATCACAAGATCCTATGTTACCAATACCTCACTATTAGCAGTTGTAAATCAGACATTTACAGAATTCAATAAATAGTAGATCACACAAGTGAATAAAGAGGGAATTTAATTCGAGGGATACAAGGAACGAGATTAAAAAATTATTCACGAGATATGTACTCTACTTTTACTATTGACTGAGAGAAAACTTCTTAGGCAGTGATACTTTTGGTTTGTCGCGCTTAGAAATCAGTCAGTGTAAATACGGTAATGAAATGGATTATAAAGAAAGAAAGAAATTAAAGAAGAAAGAAAATTCATTTATGTAGTTGACAATACAAACTGACAAACGTTGCGATCCATCACAGTCCTCAGAGTACCAACTTAATATTGACTGACATTCAAATATTACACGTGAGCAAACTTTTAATTTTTTCTTTAGGTACCAGGTTTCAGGGTCAAGACCCTGAACCATGTAAACATTATTCCTGATAAACTATATCCTTTTCTACCCTCCCTCTATTAGCTAATATTGACAGGAATTTCTCACTTAATAGTACAATATTAGATTTAGACCCTGTAGTAGTCATAACTACATACATACTAAATATGTATTATATTTAGAATATAAATATCAATTAAATATATGTCAACATGGATAAATATGTAGGTATTTAGGTATGTCGCTATATTATCAAATTGTTGGCCGTCGGGTTAGATGTTATTGCGTATTCAAAAAATTGTATATAATTATAAAACAAACGTGACCTTTATATCTTGTTATTTTATCTCACTTTGTATCAATACGATAAACCACATTCTCTGTAGTACATTTAATATTATTTACGTATATTTATTTTACAATGCACAACTTAAACCGATGAATCTAGATCTAGAAGAATGAACACAGGAGTTCCTTATAGAGTTATAAGGAAGTGAACATAGAGATAGGTTTTTGAAGTGAAAACTTCTTTATCATCGTTGTGATTTGAAAGTCGATGAAACGAAAAAGCGAAAGCGACAGTAAAAAGAGACAGACACATAAATTCATAAGATTTAACATGGGAGAAAATGAGATAGGAAGGTTGTAGGCAAGAGGTTTGTTGCCACGCAATAATGAATTTTATTACCTCACTAAAAAGGCACGAAACAAAAACTTTTTAGACAACACTTATGGTACATTCTGTTACTGATTGATACTATGTTACGTTGCAATGTGCATTAATTGAAAATTATATTGTGAATAATGATTGTGAGTACTTGTATGTGCATTTTCATAAACTTTAACTTAGTGTGTATTTGATCATTTTCTGAACTAAAAAAAGAACATAGATGTGAAGGTTTCACTTCTACCACGTGTGAATTGCACACATCATTTTTTTCTTAATCCGTCCCCTTGAAATGTAATGATTAAAAAATTAAATTAAAAATTAATTAAGTCACTATACTACAGAAACGCTGTTTTGATTTTAAAAGATGACGAATTCCGGAGTCGGATTTAACTGTGTATTTGTAACGGTGTTAGATTATTGAGTAGACTATAAGAAAGGCGTAAACTAACTGATTCCTGACGAATATATTATTGACTAGCTATGCCCGCGGCTTCGTTCACGTGGACTACAGAATGCCCGCGCGAATTTTGCTCCCCCGCTCCAAGCTATTTTAAAGATAAAAACGCTTATTATGGATGTTCCTTAGAAGATACAAGCATACTCTCCCAGACTTTTTTGTAGATATTTTTAATACCTATAATTATATAGTACATTAACTTGATATATCTCTTATGGTTTACTCAGCATAAGCCATTTAAGCGCCCGAATTAATTCACCATGACCAGTTTCTTTTTGTCTGTGCGAAACCATAATTCTTTTTATAAAATATAAGTAGCCTAAGTTACTCCCTATATCACCAGCTATATATCAGTGAAAGTCCCGTCAAAATCGGTCCAACCGTTTCAGAGATTACCCGGAACAAACAGACTTTTTGTTATAGGTATAAGTATATACTTTCATATGCATTTAGTAAAAAACTGTTATTTTGATATTACAAACAGACACTTCAATTTTATTAATTTTATACATTACAATAATTTTAACAGCTTTGTAACGCGCAAGAAATTCAATTCTTTTCAATGACCATTTTTCACTTTATTATTTAAAAGCTTATTTAAAAAAAAAAGGTTAATTTATTAATGTTTTATTTCGTATTCTATTCATTTGATACCCATATCATGGGGGTGTTAAAAAATAACAGGTTCGCTATCTTTGTGAGACCGCCATATTAGATTTAGAAATGATATCATTTAGCCAGTATTGTCATCCAAACTATACGTGTACTGAGCACAAACATGGCATCTCTGCTGTAAGTTGATGAGGAGTTAGGTATTCTACAGATTCCAGATGACGCTGCAGCATCAGGTTAAGGTTTTTCTAATGTCATTGATGTAACTAGAATACCAAATCTCGACTCAATTATACCCTATTGTAGATGCTTACATCTACTTATCGACTATAAAAGATCTGATAATCTTTAAACGGCTGAACAGATTTTCTTGAATCATAGCTAAGAATACTCTCCATCAAGTCAGCTTATTAAAAAAAATTAGATTAAAATCGATTCAGCCGTTTGTCGGGTACGATGCCAGAGACAGACAGACACGTTAAACTTATAACACCTCTCTTTTTCCTCAGGGGGTTAAAAATACAAAACAAACAAACAAAAGTAGTGGAGGAATGAGGATGCGCACCATCGTTAACAAATCAGTGAATCTGCGCACGAGCCGCTTACAAAACAATGGATCAACCAACTGTTTTCAGAGCTATTTATATCTCATTTACAACATCAAACAAAATCACTCATAAGACGCGGCTACGGTAACGCTTACGGTTCTATTTACGTATGTTCATAAATTTACTTAAATTATGTTTAATATAATCGTAGGTTTTCACTGACGAAACGTTCATATTAAAAATGTGTTATTTTTTTATATTATTGGCCTTTAACACTTACGGTTGTATCGGCATAGTTGTTTACGCAGGATTAATGTGTAATAAGTAGCTAGCTAAAGTAAATTTTCGTCGAAATTATACCTGCGCTCTGCGACTGCTTAAAACGTAAAAATATTTTAAAAAATTACTGTGGCTACCTACTCAGTTAATATTGGTTGTGACCTTGTGACGTAACTATGCTCGTTGATAGTTATAATACATACGCCAAATAGTTTTGGATTGGATGATTACCTACTTTCAGAATAATATTGGGTAGGTAGGTACTTGAACTATGTACACTTACAAATGTAAAAAATATACCGTAGCTTAGGTTTCAAAATAGTACAGAACGCGAAATTTAAACGTTTGTATAGGTTATTCGGCCCAAGTAACCCTAAATATAAAAGTGGACCTTTGTGTTTGTTTATGTAGAATAGAGAAATACTTTTCAGATAATTATATTAATAAAAGCCAATTAGCGAAACAGCATGACGAATGTTTTCCACTAGAAACGCATAGTTGTAAAAACATAATTTTAAGTACAAAGTATGTTTATCTTGTCTTTCTAGACTAAAACGTCACAAACAAGGATGAAGCAATTTATATAATTATCAACGCCTAGATGTAACAGGACAATTTTTAACACAAAGAAAACCAACTTCAATGACTTTGAGGAGATTCGTAGTGCATTTTCGAATTCGATGGTACAATGCCAATGAAATTAAAATGGGACCACTCTTGAGGTATTCTCTTTCCAACGAAAACACAATCTTCCAAATCGGTTCATAAACAAAGAAGTTATGGCTGACCATCCAAAAAAAAAAAGACAAAAGTTTCAATAACAATTCTAAGGTCTTATTTAAATAAATAAAAAACAATTTTTATAAACAAAACATCTATAAAAAAACTTAAAATTTTACATTAATCTTAGTACATATTCTATACACTAACATCATAACGTTATATTACCGGTTTTAACACACATGATTTGCTAGTAAATACGAAAACCAGTTTTCGTGTAATTACTTAGATCGTCGACCAGTCTTAAAACGAACTGCCCAACCGAAGAATAATAATATTTTTTTTATTCTTTACAACTTTACATGTTTCATTCTTAATACTTTATAGGCGTTTACCTGATGTGGCCGAAGATGGTAGCACGCTAAGCCTAGTGTGTTTTCCTTCAACGAAAGCTCAGGCTCATTGCGGGGATTCGAACTCACGTCGATCAACGCGATGTCCGTAGACGCTACCACTGAGCCATCGTTGCTTCATTTACATACTAACATATACTACTACGAAACACTGGACGTCTAATCGAACGCAATAACATGCAACTGCAATTAATTATATCTTACACTATTAGAAGATTACAGTCAATATTAAAAATATCTGATAATCGTGAAACGGCTAAAAAGATTTTCTTGAATCATAATTAAGAACACTCTCGATCAAGTCACCTTTCAAACAAAACAAACTATATCACAATCGGTTCAGCCGTTTGTGAGCTACAATCCCATAAACAGACACGCAGATACACAAATTGAACTCATAACGTTTTGTGTCAGGGGTTCAAAACATGAACCTCGTAATATAACAGATGCTGACTAACTACATTTCAAATAACAAATGGCAAACATGCAACGAGAAAATGTAAATGAAGAAAATATACCCATTGGAGTTTTTGTATATATAATGAAAAGAGAGTCGCAGTGATTCACTTATACACGCCACATTTCAGGATGATGCATTACATATCCAGTTTGAGACAGCGGGTATTGAACAATAATTTTCAATAACCTATCTATCTGTTGTTTCAGTTGCTTGACTACTTTTATTCTTTACTTTACCCCGGTAACTTTTTTTTATATAACCTATCACTGGATAATTTTATGTATCTACATAACATATATCCATATCATATAGCTTGAATAGATAAGAGGGAAGCCGATATCTGACTTAAGTTAAAGATAGTACTTTAAAAACGGCCGTAAGACGTCATGGACTGTAGTGGTTATTACGTCACGGCCCGCGGCCCTCCATCACAAACCTTACTCTGTTAGACATTTAAAGCAGATACTGATAGACCACACAAATTTTTTAAAGAATGCTGTCATGTAGGAACCTCTGATAGGCTCTCCGTGTGATAGGATCCTAAAGAAACATGTTTTTGAGAGGAATTACTCGATAAAATTGTGCGAAGTAAAGCAGGACCCATGTGACAAACAATGTTCGTATATATATATAGTATAGTAGTGAATTATTTAATTGTGTTATTCCACGTGCGGTGAAAAAAAAACTTGGGTGATAGTTTGTATGAAGAACCCATTCTCATATTTATGCTTTTGGTAACAAAGGAATGGCCGGTACAATAAGGTATGATTTTAATTATTTTTGAAGTTTTATTGGGACGGTTAATGTGTTGTATTCATATTGGCATATATTGATAATACCATACAAACAGTAATAATCCTATCTATAATTATCTTTTGGTTTGTCGTGTTCCGAAATCAGCCGGTGAATAAGCAGTAATATAGCGGGGTGGTAGGGATTGCGACCACAATACACATAGTGATAAACCCATCTATGATTTTCTTTTGGTTTGTCGTGTTCCGAAATCAGCCGGTTCATATGCAGTAATATAGCGGGGTGGTAGGGATTGCGACCACAATACACATAATGATAAACCCATCTATGATTTTCTTTTGGTTTGTCGTGTTCCGAAATCAGCCGGTGAATAAGCAGTAATATAGCGGGGTGATAGGGATTGCGACCACAATACACATAGTGATAAACCCATCTATGATTTTCTTTTGGTTTGTCGTGTTCCGAAATCAGCCGGTTCATATGCAGTAATATAGCGGGGTGGTAGGGATTGCGACCACAATACACATAGTGATAAACCCATCTATGATTTTCTTTTGGTTTGTCGTGTTCCGAAATCAGCCGGTGAATAAGCAGTAATATAGCGGGGTGATAGGGATTGCGACCACAATACACATAGTGATAAACCCATCTATGATTTTCTTTTGGTTTGTCCTGTTCCGAAATCAGCCGGTTCTTAAGCAGTAATATAGCGGGGTGGTAGGGATTGCGACCACAATACACATAGTGATAAACCCATCTATGATTTTCTTTTGGTTTGTCGTGTTCCGAAATCAGCCGGTGAATAAGCAGTAATATAGCGGGGTGGTAGGGATTGCGACCACAATACACATAGTGATAAACCCATCTATGATTTTCTTTTGGTTTGTCGTGTTCCGAAATCAGCCGGTGAATAAGCAGTAATATAGCGGGGTGATAGGGATTGCGACCACAATACACATAGTGATAAACCCATCTATGATTTTCTTTTGGTTTGTCCTGTTCCGAAATCAGCCGGTGAATAAGCAGTAATATAGCGGGGTGATAGGGATTGCGACCACAATACACATAGTGATAAACCCATCTATGATTTTCTTTTGGTTTGTCCTGTTCCGAAATCAGCCGGTTCTTAAGCAGTAATATAGCGGGGTGGTAGGGATTGCGACCACAATACACATAGTGATAAACCCATCTATGATTTTCTTTTGGTTTGTCGTGTTCCGAAATCAGCCGGTGAATAAGCAGTAATATAGCGGGGTGATAGGGATTGCGACCACAATACACATAGTGATAAACCCATCTATGATTTTCTTTTGGTTTGTCCTGTTCCGAAATCAGCCGGTGAATAAGCAGTAATATAGCGGGGTGATAGGGATTGCGACCACAATACACATAGTGATAAACCCATCTATGATTTTCTTTTGGTTTGTCCTGTTCCGAAATCAGCCGGTTCTTAAGCAGTAATATAGCGGGGTGGTAGGGATTGCGACCACAATACACATAGTGATAAACCCATCTATGATTTTCTTTTGGTTTGTCGTGTTCCGAAATCAGCCGGTGAATAAGCAGTAATATAGCGGGGTGATAGGGATTGCGACCACAATACACATAGTGATAAACCCATCTATGATTTTCTTTTGGTTTGTCCTGTTCCGAAATCAGCCGGTTCTTAAGCAGTAATATAGCGGGGTGGTAGGGATTGCGACCACAATACACATAGTGATAAACCCATCTATGATTTTCTTTTGGTTTGTCGTGTTCCGAAATCAGCCGGTGAATAAGCAGTAATATAGCGGGGTGATAGGGATTGCGACCACAATACACATAGTGATAAACCCATCTATGATTTTCTTTTGGTTTGTCCTGTTCCGAAATCAGCCGGTTCTTAAGCAGTAATATAGCGGGGTGGTAGGGATTGCGACCACAATACACATAGTGATAAACCCATCTATGATTTTCTTTTGGTTTGTCCTGTTCCGAAATCAGCCGGTTCTTAAGCAGTAATATAGCGGGGTGGTAGGGATTGCGACCACAATACACATAGTGATAAACCCATCTATGATTTTCTTTTGGTTTGTCCTGTTCCGAAATCAGCCGGTTCTTAAGCAGTAATATAGCGGGGTGGTAGGGATTGCGACCACAATACACATAGTGATAAACCCATCTATGATTTTCTTTTGGTTTGTCGTGTTCCGAAATCAGCCGGTGAATAAGCAGTAATATAGCGGGGTGATAGGGATTGCGACCACAATACACATAGTGATAAACCCATCTATGATTTTCTTTTGGTTTGTCGTGTTCCGAAATCAGCCGGTGAATAAGCAGTAATATAGCGGGGTGATAGGGATTGCGACCACAATACACATAGTGATAAACCCATCTATGATTTTCTTTTGGTTTGTCCTGTTCCGAAATCAGCCGGTTCTTAAGCAGTAATATAGCGGGGTGATAGGGATTGCGACCACAATACACATAGTGATAAACCCATCTATGATTTTCTTTTGGTTTGTCGTGTTCCGAAATCAGCCGGTGAATAAGCAGTAATATAGCGGGGTGATAGGGATTGCGACCACAATACACATAGTGATAAACCCATCTATGATTTTCTTTTGGTTTGTCCTGTTCCGAAATCAGCCGGTTCTTAAGCAGTAATATAGCGGGGTGGTAGGGATTGCGACCACAATACACATAGTGATAAACCCATCTATGATTTTCTTTTGGTTTGTCGTGTTCCGAAATCAGCCGGTGAATAAGCAGTAATATAGCGGGGTGATAGGGATTGCGACCACAATACACATAGTGATAAACCCATCTATGATTTTCTTTTGGTTTGTCGTGTTCCGAAATCAGCCGGTGAATAAGCAGTAATATAGCGGGGTGATAGGGATTGCGACCACAATACACATAGTGATAAACCCATCTATGATTTTCTTTTGGTTTGTCGTGTTCCGAAATCAGCCGGTGAATAAGCAGTAATATAGCGGGGTGATAGGGATTGCGACCACAATACACATAGTGATAAACCCATCTATGATTTTCTTTTGGTTTGTCGTGTTCCGAAATCAGCCGGTGAATAAGCAGTAATATAGCGGGGTGATAGGGATTGCGACCACAATACACATAGTGATAAACCCATCTATGATTTTCTTTTGGTTTGTCCTGTTCCGAAATCAGCCGGTTCTTAAGCAGTAATATAGCGGGGTGATAGGGATTGCGACCACAATACACATAGTGATAAACCCATCTATGATTTTCTTTTGGTTTGTCGTGTTCCGAAATCAGCCGGTGAATAAGCAGTAATATAGCGGGGTGATAGGGATTGCGACCACAATACACATAGTGATAAACCCATCTATGATTTTCTTTTGGTTTGTCCTGTTCCGAAATCAGCCGGTTCTTAAGCAGTAATATAGCGGGGTGATAGGGATTGCGACCACAATACACATAGTGATAAACCCATCTATGATTTTCTTTTGGTTTGTCCTGTTCCGAAATCAGCCGGTTCTTAAGCAGTAATATAGCGGGGTGGTAGGGATTGCGACCACAATACACATAGTGATAAACCCATCTATGATTTTCTTTTGGTTTGTCGTGTTCCGAAATCAGCCGGTGAATAAGCAGTAATATAGCGGGGTGATAGGGATTGCGACCACAATACACATAGTGATAAACCCATCTATGATTTTCTTTTGGTTTGTCCTGTTCCGAAATCAGCCGGTTCTTAAGCAGTAATATAGCGGGGTGATAGGGATTGCGACCACAATACACATAGTGATAAACCCATCTATGATTTTCTTTTGGTTTGTCGTGTTCCGAAATCAGCCGGTGAATAAGCAGTAATATAGCGGGGTGATAGGGATTGCGACCACAATACACATAGTGATAAACCCATCTATGATTTTCTTTTGGTTTGTCCTGTTCCGAAATCAGCCGGTGAATAAGCAGTAATATAGCGGGGTGATAGGGATTGCGACCACAATACACATAGTGATAAACCCATCTATGATTTTCTTTTGGTTTGTCGTGTTCCGAAATCAGCCGGTGAATAAGCAGTAATATAGCGGGGTGATAGGGATTGCGACCACAATACACATAGTGATAAACCCATCTATGATTTTCTTTTGGTTTGTCCTGTTCCGAAATCAGCCGGTGAATAAGCAGTAATATAGCGGGGTGATAGGGATTGCGACCACAATACACATAGTGATAAACCCATCTATGATTTTCTTTTGGTTTGTCCTGTTCCGAAATCAGCCGGTTCTTAAGCAGTAATATAGCGGGGTGGTAGGGATTGCGACCACAATACACATAGTGATAAACCCATCTATGATTTTCTTTTGGTTTGTCGTGTTCCGAAATCAGCCGGTGAATAAGCAGTAATATAGCGGGGTGATAGGGATTGCGACCACAATACACATAGTGATAAACCCATCTATGATTTTCTTTTGGTTTGTCCTGTTCCGAAATCAGCCGGTTCTTAAGCAGTAATATAGCGGGGTGGTAGGGATTGCGACCACAATACACATAGTGATAAACCCATCTATGATTTTCTTTTGGTTTGTCGTGTTCCGAAATCAGCCGGTGAATAAGCAGTAATATAGCGGGGTGATAGGGATTGCGACCACAATACACATAGTGATAAACCCATCTATGATTTTCTTTTGGTTTGTCCTGTTCCGAAATCAGCCGGTTCTTAAGCAGTAATATAGCGGGGTGGTAGGGATTGCGACCACAATACACATAGTGATAAACCCATCTATGATTTTCTTTTGGTTTGTCCTGTTCCGAAATCAGCCGGTTCTTAAGCAGTAATATAGCGGGGTGGTAGGGGTTGCGACCATAATACACATACTGATAAACCCATCCATGATTTCTTTTGTTTTTTCTTTGGTATTATATAAATATAGCTATCTATATTAATAAATCTGTAGTCCTGTCTGTCCTTATAATATTTTTCCAAAATTTCGCGATACACATATTATATGAACGATACTTATCACCAATATTCCATTTTTTTTTTGTCCGTCTATCTGTTTGTGTGTCCTGATTTAACTCTAAAACGGCTTGACCGATTCGTATGAAATTTTCTACACGGGATGCTTATATTATCGGTCAATTGATAGGGTATAAGAAATTTTAATATTACTTTTAGATAATGTAAAAAAATAATTCAAAAAATTTTATTTCGGTAATTCAATTATGTACACGGGAAGTATAAGTCATTCCATGAATGATAAGTAATAAGAATTTACAATAACACTTTTGGAAAAGGAAAAAAATTATTTTCAAAAATTTAAATTTCATTAATTCTTAATCGATTTTGATGAAATTTTCTATACGGGAAGCCTAACTATTCACATAATTAATGGGCTTTATGAATTGTCAATATTACTTCTAGAATTTAAAAAAAGTAATTCAAAAAGTTTAATTTTTATCAATTCTCAAACGATTCTGATCAAATTTTGTAGACGGAAAACATACATCATACTATAATTGAGAGGCTATATGAATTGTTAACAATGCATTAGAAATTGTACATTAGAATAATAGTTTTCAACCGATTTTGATGAAAACTGTACACGGGAAATACATGCCACTCTTCAATTTATACGGCATATGAATTGTCAACAATATGAGTAAAAATAAAGGGATCCAAATAATTATTGCGTAGCAACAAACGCGTGTGGAGCCGCGGGCATACCGCTAGTACTAATAATAAAGCTCAAAAAATTACTTTCTTGTCTATGTGTCATTCGGTGAGAAAATATTAGCTTTCAATCAGTGAATGAATTTTAAGAACGGGCCAATAATTTCAGAGATTACCTCTTACAAACTTTACCTGACTACGTAGTACATACTAGATAAAGATTCATTAAGTCTCTTTATTATCTGTAAGGTTGCGTATTCACCAGAGATGTGCGACGTAGCTAGGTGATGCGAGGATAAAATCCACCAATAGGATAGTTTTAGTTTCCTACCCTCGCTTGGCGCAGCTCTGATGGAATAGCACTAGCGAAGCTACGTGTTTGTATATACAAAATAGAGAGAAATGTAAGCAAGCGAGGAATGTATGCATGAAAACAATACAATAACACTGGCAAATGCTAATTCGATGCCAGATCAGAAATATTTAAAAATCAAGCTATTATTTCACAGATAATGTAACGTAACATTGGAAAGCAGGTGAACACTCAACCGGAAGCCAGTGATATTCCATTAAACTCAAGTGAGCATACTTAACACTTAATAGCATTTTTAAAGAGGCCATCTTGGAATCGATATCTAATTTTATCGAGCCATCTCTAAGCCATCTAAAGGTCCTTTAGATAGGTACGGTCCATACACCCACACATGTACGTTTTGCGAAAAGGTTATAACCTATTGCCGCTTAAACAGAAAAATAGCGTGAATAAAAATGTTTTTAAATAAATACATGTTTATTTGAAATAATACGTGAAGACATGAAGTTTGTAAGGTATAATAATACTAAATTGGAAAAAATGTTTCTTTGCAGCGATAAATGTCTGAATAATGAAGTGTATGGAAGACGAGATCGATGGACATAGGTTCAAAATGAACAATAAAGCTGAGCTTTCGGTGAAGAAAATCATCGTGATGAAACCGTGGCATGGTAGTAAGGCATTGTCGAAAGCCCGCACTGTTTAGCTACCACGCTCATGTTGGAAATTTCACACTCATTTTGGAAATTCCACGCTCATGTTGGAAATTCCACGCTCATGTTGGAAATTCCACGCTCATGTTGGAAATTATGTCGACAAGCGGTTAATATACAAAGAAGTTATGGCTGAACATTCATTAACAAAAACAAGTACATTCGAATTGAGTTACTTCCCGTCTATTGTTGAAGACGGTTATAAATAAATGGCTTGTAAAGTATATGCCACCTAACTGAGAATAACATCATGAAACCGTAGCGATCCGCAACTGAAAGCAGGTGTATACAGTTATTAGAACAGAATCACAACCATGAAATATTAATTGAACTTAATAGTGTACATATACAATATAGACTATACCATTTGAACAGTTTTTACTTGTAATTAAATTTATAATACATTTATGACATATCACCACCATGGTATGGCCCGCCCAGCTAGCTAGCTACCACTCTCAAGTAGCTGCACAGTACAGCTGCACTTGAGAGCCATCTTCCACTAGGATTAGCGTGCTGCCATCTTCGGCCAAGTCATCGTTTAAGATCAAGTGAGATTGTGGCCACCAGGCCAAACCTATAACGATAACAAAAAAATCCCACACAAACTTTGTTATCTACTTTCAGACCCTTAGGGGTTAAATATTGAAAAAGCTGCTATATCTTTTTAATTAATTGTGTCGGTGTATATTAATACCAAGTTTCAAATAAATCTAACTCGGAAAATATAATTTTCCATACAAACTTTGCAACCCCCTTTCATCCCTTAGAGTTGAATTTCGAAAAATCCCTTCTTAAACGATGTCTACAATATAATGTCTGTCTTCTCGAAATTTCAAATTTTTATTCTTAGTACTTTGGGCTGGACGATCAAGGGCCAATCGGGACATTTCCTTTTATTATTTATTTCTTTTATGTCAAAAAATAAATAAAATTTATGTGTCTGTTTGTAAAGTCAAAATATGAAAGTATTTACAGT
Source organism: Saturnia japonica (assembly GCA_033032175.1). Lineage (NCBI taxonomy): Eukaryota > Metazoa > Arthropoda > Insecta > Lepidoptera > Saturniidae > Saturnia > Saturnia japonica. The sequence goes on from CM065319.1 coordinate 16,987,492, forward strand.
AGTTACTTATAACGGCATTCTGTAGAACACGCGAGCGCAGCCGCGGGCCCAGCTAGTATTATATATATTTGATCTACTACGGTGATTATTTCATGATCCATATTATCTATTTGGAAATCACGTTTCGGAACGAATTTCACGAAAAGTACACCTCGACGTTGCCGTTGACAATAATTTGACATCCGACACTTTTGGGGAAAATATTTCTACTGATTTCGAATTTGTGTGTCGTTTGTGCAGGAGCAAGCGGAAGGACTAACAAAAATTACGTTTTTTCTTACATTCCAGTGAAAATACAATTCACTGTACGAAACATCCGACTGACCGTCCAAAACATAAACAGACACAACCTAATCAGCGACAAGTCGACGACCTTCATAAGTCCGGTCACAACTTTCAAATAGCCGACAAGTAACTTTAACAACTTAATATAGAGATCAGAATCGATGGCACATTAATTTATGAACGGCGGTCGTTGGGTCAGTGAAAACCGTCTACTACCAATTTATTATTCCATTATTCGCAACTAGGGTAGAAAGCGTGCGCACCGGATTTTGGGTAGAAAATTATTGTTTAACCTTAGGCCATAAACAATAGGTTCACCACGTTTTTGAGTGAAAGATAGGATATTTGTATAAATTAAATTGCTTAAATTTAAATTTGTCTCGGATTATATATTATTTTTTATCAACAGCACTTTATACTTACTCAAATATAGATAGAACTAAAACAAAATGGAATTATACAATCTACCGACCTCGATCATTCTAATTTCGATTGAATAATAATGTATACTTTTAATAAAACAGTAAAGAATCGAAATATTGAAGGCTCTTGAGAAAAAAATATCCGAGATTGTTTAGAATCATGGACAGAACACATTTCGACAGTTTTTGAAATGTTTGTCTGCCTGTTTGTCTATCGGTATGTTTGAACGCCAATCACGCAAAAATGAATTAACCGACCGGACCGAATTTAATAAAATTTGGTATGATTTTAGTTTATAGTCTAAAGATGCATTTTGAATGCATTTTTATACGCATGAACATTTGTATAATCTATAAATTGCGTTTAGGTTATGTACATATAAAAATGAATGTATGTGTACTATGAAATTCTGTAATATATCTAAAATATTTACTGAAATAACGTGCAAAGGTACCAAATAATTTTATCTTCACATAATTTTTAATAAAATCAAGAAATGTAAACTTAAGTATTTTTATTTTTCTACAGTATTCATAGATGGCGCTGTACGGCTTGGTTTAAATTATCACGAAATTAGTTTGATATTTATTGTTAAACTTAAGTATATTTTTTGAAACCACGTATATTAATAATTTAAGAATGAGTTTTTATTTTTAAATACTTTTACATAAATTTTAATGTTATTTTTTAATAAATAAGTTTCTATCTAGATTTCTACGATACATGTAGTTGTTAAGTGGTTTTTGGGCAATTATGATTTTTATTTAATTTACACCAAACAGACATACTATACAGCGTTACTATTATCTGGAAAATAACGGTTTATAAAAATAAAGTTGTTATATAAACTTAGCTTTTCGTAAAGGAATACAAAACAACATTTTTGTATGCCTTTATATATACTATCTCGCTTGTATTCCCCAAAGGGGTTATGCAGAGGTGTACTAATATACACCTACCGTTCGCCGGGTATGTTTTTAGGTCCCATGTAACAGGGGGAGAGTATATTGCCATTCATCGAGTACAAAGCTAAACTCCGAGCTGCTACAGAGAATTTCATAGAAAAATCCAATAACACTTTTCTCAACCTGAGAATCGAAACCAAGACCTCGAACATGTCTGTTAGATTTACGATATGATTGTTGAACTGTGATATCGGTTAACATTTAAAATTATTTTAGTTGATTATTATCAAACGGGTCAAATACCGTAGTGTGAGATTGAGGTGAAGTTTTTATTTGGTTGCTGTTTTTCATTCTCGAAATATGCCACGTGGCCGAAGTTGCGGGCACAGCTAGTTAATAATAAAGTCATAAACAAAGACTTGATGGTTCTCAAAAATTACGACCGTTTAAAAGCATTCCTGTCATATTACGGTCAAGAGAAACTTCAATTAATGCGTCATGGTCATCTTCTAATAGGTACTATTTGGAAACAGCTCCTACGAATCGAATGATTTTTTATATGATTTACATTTTAGTTTACCTACATAGGTTTTTTTGCAAGATACGGAGCGACTTTAAATATATTTTTTCATTTACATAACTGAATCGTTAGACAATAACAAATACTAGAGAAGACATTGTTCCTTTCCATGACAACTTTATAGTCTACTTACCACAAACCTCAACAAAGCAGAACAAGAAAATTTCACGTCTAATTGTGTATTACCCTTGAGAGGTGAAACAACCTCCGTTCGCAAATCATTTTTTTTTTTTAAATAGATATGTATATATTATTTCGATTGCGAATTTATACTACCTCATATGCAGATAGTAATCATATTTAAAGCGACTTATTATTCAAATAATAAAGAAAGTAAATAAACTTAGTAGTTTGAATCATACATCGACGGCTGACCATTACTTACTTACTTAGCATGTATTAGCATTTAGCGTACATACGTTATGTGTGAGCATGTGACAAAACATATCATAAATTCATAATACAGTTCCGCAGTCATTCAGATAAAATCATGGAATGTTGTAACAAACCGAGAAAAAATGTGACACGATTATAATGTTATTGTATTATCTAAAATAAAACATTTAAACAATATTTTCCTAGATTATTTTTCATTGTCATGTAAGTAGATATTAACTGTATTTACAGTGTTTTATCGACATGTTTAAAATTACATTTGTTTTGTTTTAGAGTTTCACCACATTCTCATTTGATAAAAGCGCCGATGAGGTCGATTTTAGTGTAATGGCTAACTGCCCATTCCCACTTGTCAGGTGTCGGATCCCATATTTAATCAGATGTCGCCGTCTCTGTTTACACTACACGAATATAGGGCCCGATAGAAACTGGAGCCGACTGTACGCGATGGACGTCGACATAGCTTTTGTTGTAATTAGAATCGAAACGGATATCCGGTAACTATCCGATATCCGGCCTATCCGGCCGTGTTTTCACTATCCCGCCGGATACCGAATAGTAATTCAGCATCTGACCGGATTTCGGATAGTAACATTCAAAAAATTCTAATTATTTTACACAAGGCACCACCACAATAGGTTATGGACACAGTTTATTTCTATATTCGCACGTCAAAAATGTTTGTTTTATTAATTAGTTTCGTACTCAAAATTAACAAGTGGCAAATTGTAGTGAATGAATACCAAATTTTCCGCATTTGTTGGTAAGAGGCGACTCCGCTTGGCTTCGTATACTAGACCAGCTTCTGAAAGTAGCTTTTCGCTGTAAACGCTACTGCCAGGTGCTAAAAGATAAATTCTAGTAAACCTTGACAACTGCGGGTACTAATTCAAATGAACTGATAATGGAATAAACAAACGAACTGAGAAACAAACACAAACTAATACGCACGATAACACTCGAACGGCCCCGAGTCGTCCCGATTACCGCTCACATGCGATAACACCCGAACGTACCCGAATATGTCCAAATTCGTTCACCGCGCCAATATTTAAATCAAACGGATCGGGTCATGTAACGCGATAAAAGGCCGAATATCCGGTAGCCAGATATTTGGCGCTCCGGTCACATAGCTTGTCGAATATCCGATATCCGGCCAAACCACTATCCGTTTCATCTCTACTTGTAATGTATTATTTTAGGAAAAAACCAAAATAAAACATTTTTAGAATTTTTTTAGAACTACATTCAGCTATCTCCAGTACATAATAGAGTACTCTGTGCAACTGTCTATTGGCAAGAGTTTCAGTGAGTATAAACTATCAAAGGCAACGGGTAGCAGGGAGGGTTTCTGGGCCAGACATGCGACAAATGTGAACAGCGTCGTACACACAAGTACACGAGCAAGATCCGACACGATTTTTAATCGGAAATGCAACGCAGGCAAAACACAGGACAATATTCTGTCAGAGCCAACAAAAAACTGGTGTCAAATAGATGTGAAAAGCTTCATATATCATGCTTAACCATTAGAGCACCTCACGTTTTGCCGACCCCGATACCCGATAAGCGGGAACGGGCAGTAAGCAATGGCGTAGCTAGCATGTAGGTGGCACAAAAGGCGGTAAATCGCCTTTTTTATAGTTGTTTCAATACATCTGTTGGCTTATATTATTATCTGTACACAAAAAATGTAGGAACTCCTATGTTCACAAACATTTGCTACATTTGAAAAACATTATGAATGGATATGTAAGTTTTCATTATTTTCACTGTTTAGTATCACTTCCAAATGGCTAGCACCCAGGAAGAGTCGACCCTTCTAGCTACGCCATTACAACTAAACCTAGAAATAGGGCCGTTTTTAAAACTCAGCTGTTAAAACACATTTATGTGTTTTGCGACAGTTTATCTAATAAAAAGTAGTTTCTAGTACAAACTAAAAATGCTTCTTCTTTCTTTACTTTAATCACGTTTATTGTTGTATTCGAACTCATATGCCTATCCACGCAACTATCGAAACGGTTAAAATTGAACCCTTATCACATGGTAATTTTCTCATTATTTTTTTCATTAACATAAATTACTAAAGCCGAGAGATCAATATTTATGTTTCTATTCGTGTTGATGTTTACATTAACAACATAACATTAATAAAAATTATCATCAATGAAAGAAATAAATCACAGTAGATATAATAATTTTTAAAACAAATAAACAGAAAGCTTCTAAGAATACATTATTAAGGAATATTAAAATATATATCTTGGACAAATAACTTTTGAGAAAGATCATGAAAAAAAATATATACACGAATCCATACTATACCAGGAAGAGTCAGTTAAAAATAAACTAATGTAACAAAATTACATAAAACATTGTTGTTTGGTGTCATGAACATGAAAAATGATAAGGTTATATAATATACATCTCTGTGTTATTTGGTTACAAATTACAAGGTACTTAAATAGCATGAGAACCGACAGCATAATATTCACATATACCTTTATATTATAAACTAGCTGGTACCCGCGACTTCGTCTGCGTATTATTGGATATATGTACACAGATAGATATCGGAACACGACAAACCAAAAGAAAATCATAGATGGATTTATCACTGTTTGTATGGTATTGTCATTATATGCCAATATGAATCCAACACATTAACCGTCCCAATAAAACTTACAACCATACAAACTTTACATTTATTATATTTGTAGGATAACACTAGTTAAGCTATGACTTTTACCTGGATAAAAAGTACCCTTTGTGTTATTCCAGGTCATAGACTATCTGTCTGCCAAATTTCATTCAAATCCGTTCTGCCGTTTTTGCGTGATTGAGTAACAAAGCGTTAATATTTTGAAAAAATAATTTAAAAAATCAAATACCGATGTGAATGTCGTCTACATATTGCGGCATAAAACACCAAGCAAGCCGCAGAAGCGGTCGGCGAGCGCCATGTACTTCGTTACACGAGTAAAACTGATGACATATCACAGCTATTATATTTATCCTTAAATGTTTGTGAAATGAGCACTATTAGAAACAATTTAGTAAACCAGCGAGCCTTTACAAATGAACGACGATATTTATATAATGGTAAATTTATACAATAATATTATTATATTATATCCTACTAGTGTTACAAAGTCGAAATTTTGTGAGTGTGTAATAACATAATAGTAGTGTGTATTTATTAATGTTTGTTACTTCTTCACACTCAAACGACTAGAACAATTTTGATGAAATTTGGTATGGAGGTGGCCTGAATTTAAGGTGACTTTTAAATGCTGTAGCTTTCCCACCTTCAAAATACGATTTAAATTGCATTATCGTGTCTGTGGAACGACTCGGTAGGCGGCAACGTGCGTTAACAGCTTGCCCGTATCGCCGTATCTTCGCGTTTGTATCGATACATACTCAATTGAAACGCGCAGAGGACGCGCTCAACAAAAATGCGCGTCGTCAACTTGTTCTAAAAACGTCGTGTACGTAGGCTCTAGTACCGGTCAAACACCGTAAGGTGAGATTGAGGTGAGGGGAGGTTTTTATTTAGTTCCTCTTTTTCATACACGAAATATACCATGCGAGCGAAGTCGCGGGCACAGCTAGTACACAATAATTTTGCTTAATCATTGCTATGATAAAGTAAATAACATCATCATACGTTGACAACCTATATTTTAGACTATAGGACATTTTTTTCTTAAATAAATTTCTTTAAAGGAAGCAAAATCGGGAGATGTAGAGAGCATTTAGCGTGATATAGTTTGATTACTGTTCAGAAGTGAAATGGATTAGAAATAATTACGAGGAACAATAATTTTAAGTTGCCACAAAACTTCTACTGCAACTCGCATCAAGAGGGGTCACAATGTTGTTACATTTCGTCAAGTGTCAAGTGCGTACTGCAGCATAGTGACCGAGCATTTTGTAAAGCCCACTTGGTTAACTCCACCTTCACTTTGCAAATCTATCACCAAGCACCTATACATGTGTTCCTGTAGTTACACTTAAGAGACAGTCCCCATCTAAGTTTACAAGATTCACCCTCTTGGGCACCTCATCACTTATCTGATGATCTGACCCATAAAGCTTAAAATAATGAAAATTTTAATATCCATCATCACTATTCATTTTACAAACCTCAATAAAGAATATATTTTCAGATGTTTATTAACAGTTGTTATTTTTGGTTTTAAATTTTTGATTTTTTAGAAAAACTCATGGTATAGGTACCCGTACAAAATACGATTTGCGCGTTATAAAGTCACTCAATGATTTAATTATATGTAGTTATGAATTTGAAACAATTTTAATGAAAGTTCTAATATAAAAATAATTTCATATAAAACTTAATTGAAATTATATTTATGGTCACCCTGAAAGTCGATGACGCGCAATATGCGCCAGAGCACGTGTATCATATATCACGTGTTACTTACGCCTACATATTATGATAAGATATATTCATTATAATTAGCTGAGTTTATTTACTGGATAGATCCTTCATTTTTGCTCTAAGGCACTAATAGTTATGAATTAAAACTAATCTAATATCCATACCAAAAATAATATCTGTTTAGAACTATTTCACACAAGTAAACTTTAATAATAATATAATATAAAGAATAATACTTTAATTTGTAGTGTTTTTAAATAAAATTCATTCTCCTATTGCTTGCTACACTAAACATATACAGTGTAAACTCTTTATAACGAAACTCAAGGGACTGAGCATTTTTTGTCGTTATAGAGAGTTATCATTATATGGAATGGAGTTTCAATATGTGGGTTTTAACGCAAACCAACCAAGTTGGGCTCACTTCAATGTTACAGGGAGTCTATCGTTATAAAGAGTTTACACTGTAATGGCATTTTGTGGAGAGTCCCAGAATTAAAATATCATATTTATCCTTCTTAAAATATTGTTGACATTATAATAAATAAAATAAACATGTTTTATCTATGGACTACTTTAGGATTATTCAAGTAAACCATTTCATTAGGGAGATTTTGACTGAACTTGATCTGTTGTGTTGTGATTTTATTTTAGTTCATAAACTTATGTTATATGGTCTTATATTATGAACATTGGTGGCATTTTGCTCCTTCTATAAAACAAAGTGCGTTTGCGCCCACGCCCACAAAACCACCGTTCCCTCTGCAGGGGACAGGCAATTAACTTCTCTCCTTCACACCTGTCATGTCCAACATGTCTTGCGGCAACTCAAACCTAGGTCCATTCCCTCAGTGTGGAGCCCTTGAGTCTAGCAGCCGTTTGTGTGTTACAAGTGATACTGTACTTGCAAATAAACATTTTGCATGATATAGTTTGGCTATTGTGCACAAGTGAAGTGTATGAAAAATAATAACTTAATCCAAGAAATTTAAGTTGCCAAAAATACTCCTTAGACTGTGTTAATTATAGAGCCACCATCTTGTTAGTGTTGCTTGAAATATGAAGATTATGACAAATATTCTATCCACATGTCATTGGCATAATTGTGTATATAATATACACAAAATGCCATTAAATAACAAGAACAAGATTTATATACTGTTTGCAGAAAGTAGTGTTACAGATACAATAAAATTATTTGAATTTCATTCAGCTATTTATTTGCACACAGTTTGACATTTTAATTGATAGAAATATAATTATATTGTTTGGAAATTTTTATGAAATAAAATGATTGTTGTCCTAGTACCTACCTACACAACAAGCTGAAAACATATAATGAGATAGTACAATAATGAAACTTTTTAATTGTCTTCAAATTTTATATGCTCTGTACCTGCAGATAATAAATTATTTTTATCTCAATTCTTTATTTATTCTAGTGGCCTACTTATAAATTTTCTATTACATACTTATAAGGTTTTATACAGCCATAATAATTGTTAAATACATCAATATGACATAATATTTGACTTACTTATACCTAACAAAGAATATCAGTAACATAAATTACACTTAACTGATAAATTATAATACAATAGTGTACATTCTCAACACTACAATCTTCAATTAAATTATAAAATCAAATTAGGAACTTCTTTATAATAAATTCTAGTCAATAATATTCCTTGTAATGCATTAAATATCTGATAAATACTATAATTATTTAAATTGGACTTTATTATGGCAATTATTATGTATTTAATTATTTTAGGATTACCAGTATAAGTATAATGTTATTTGTATTTTTTATCACAATAAATCTGTAGATTAAATCTAAATTAAGTTTTATTTAGAGGTGAGTACACTATGCACCTTAAATGAGAATAATAAAATTAAAAATATTAAAAACTAAATTTTAATTACTTATGAAAGTCAAATTCTATGACCAGCTTTATGCACTACAAACTAACTTGAAACTTGATGATAATTATTTTTTTAATATTATTTTGTTCACAAAAACAAAATTTGTAAGTAAGTAATTTAAGGTGTTATTATTATTAAAGGTGTTAAAGTAATTACTTAATTATGTAGGTACTAATAATATATATGTGTTAGTACATACTATAATAAAGTAAATTTGATATAGATTTTCGATTACTAAAGTAAGATTTGATATAGATTCTCGAGATCATTGCTTATAAAAGTGAATCTAATTGGCAATCTATTAAATTTATCTTTGTATAAAGAAAGCGAGACGAAACATTTAATAAAAACAAATTTAAACAAATAACAAGAATACACAGACCTGACCTTGGTGTCAACAAATATGATTATACTGTAATAATTTTTTTACAAATATTTTATATACCTTACGTTTTCGTGTCAATTAAATATATAAATTATTATACTTACAGCCATCACCATTTCAAAAGAGTACTTGTGGACCCTTACTGGGGACACGTATTCCTGCACCATTTTTAATAAGTCACTATAGAGAAAAAAAACAAATAAGGATTATGAAACCCTCTATCAATTGTTACGTTTCACACAAAAATCATACTGTTCTAACTCCTTTCACTCACGTTTACGTATAGTAAAAATATATCCGTGCGCGAAGACGTGAACTTGAAATTCACTAAATTTGAAACAAAATGTTTGACAAAATGGTTTGTTTGAAGTGAAATGAGTTACATGTCAATGACATTTTAGACATTTGACATCTGATCTGACAACAGTGACAATAACACGAGGTTGCTGTAATAAAAAAATTAAAAAACTTCATAACATTGATTAGTGATTAGGTGATTACATTGTGATTTCATTATTCTACATGTATTTTTAAAGGTACCTATTTACCATATTATAACTATTTTTAAGAGTCCTTAGATACTAATTATACTTTGTGCAGATTTTACCTAATAGTGACGCTTTTACTCTTCTCCTTTGCAGGGTCGTCAATTTGTGAAGAATTCCCAAATTGTGAGGAATTTTGACTCCATTGGGAATTTTATGGGGATTGGCGATATGTGGGTAATTGCGGAGAATTTCACGATTTAACATCATGAAGCTATACATCTTCATTTGACACGCTTGATAGATCGTAAAATTTAGAACACCTTGAGCATTATGTGACTAATTGAAATACAGATTATATCGTATTTTATGCAGCATACAATTTTTGGAGTTATTATTATTTTATTAGGCCAAAGAATTATAACTTTTTACGTGTATGTATAAGTACTCATAATTTTTTAAACTATCGATTAATAAAATGTTGATAGTTTGATTACAGTTCGATATTTAAACATCACGATGAACGAAAAGACACTTTAAAAAATATCGCATAACCCTAACTTATATAGTGTAGCTGAAAGTTACTAGTGCTTAAAAGTGTTTAGGAATGAAAACAACGAGGTTCTCATAATTATAAAGCACCATTTGCATGTTGGTTGTGTTGTCATTTGGGAATGTATCCTTAAAATTCTATGTTGGTTCATACTAGTGATAATAGCTCAGTGTCAATGATGACTCAGTGGTAACGTGTTTGTAGGTATCAAGTATATCTATTATGTTCGGATTAGGGAGGTACTGAGATTTCATATATTAAAAACTTTAAACTTGTTTACTATACTGTTTATTCCTTATATTCCTAAACCTAATCCACAAACACCCTGACCGGACAGTACGCAGTAACTGCCGATCATCGCCCACATACTTCTCACTCAAATATAAGACCGCTAACACGTTCCTTTCACACTACATGGTCCCTACATGTTCAAGTATTGCATCGATCGTTGAAATAAAACTTCTTTGAATTTAATAGTAATTCGTTGCTTTGTATTGCGATGAAAGAATTGTATTATAAGATACGAACACGGTGTGCACTATACATGCATTAACTATAAGCTCTGTTTCAATTAAATTTTGAGAAGTGTCTAATTGCAATGTCTAATTTCAATAGTTTCATTGTTTGTTTGTGTAGATCCACTTAATTACTATATTATACCTCCGTCAGCCTATCAATTGTCCACTTTGAGAACCTTCTACACACGGTGCCATAAACATAAGCAGAAGAGAACCTTCATAAAGTAATTAAAACAAAAAAAACATGTCACACTCGGTTTATATGAAATCTTCATCTATAAGACATAACAATACCTCCATTAAAACTTCTTTTTAAAGATTTCTAAATCAGTGGACTTGAAATATTCTCCACTCGTACTGTACATACAACAGTGCATATAAGTATGGTCGTTACACAGCAAGACCAGTTCGGTGATAATAATAGTCGTGACAGTCAGAACTTGCATTAACCTTACATGCATTAAATGTGTAGCATCCGCACCGAACCGAAATAGCTGTGGCTTAGCTACACTGGGTAATTTCGATACGGTAAAAAACGATGTTCAAAAACTAGATAGCGCTGGAACAAATACAATGCTCTCACGTACCTTGGACTGCTCCAACACTTGCGATGATATCCACCGACACGATTCAGGTCACGATTCGGTTTTGCACAGTGATTCTTGTTGCGTGCCTCGCGATAAGAGCTCCAATATTCGACGAGTACATAAAGCATGACAGCAGTCAGCTGCGTTTGCCAGTCCCATCGAGTATTGATAATAAGGTTTTATATGAGTACGAAACAAAATGTTTTCTCTCTTATTCTCTCGTAGGCTAAATGTTATAGATATTTCCTTGTCTCTTTCAGTGTTACTCTTTTATTTCACCGCACTTAAAATCACAGCGGCACTAAAGAATTATTCACTCCAAAAACAACAAAAACATTTGCGTGTTATTTTTCATTATCATTTTAAATTTATGTATCAAATTATAAGTAATGCATTCAGATACCTTTTAGTAACAGCTAAAGAAGTTTTACTACAATATTCTTTTTATTGAATTACAATTTGTCTTTTAGAAAGCTATGTGGGGAATTTGTGGGGAATCAGGACTTTAATCTTCTGCAAGTTAGGGAATTTGAACAAGATGTTTATGGAATTTATTCATTGGACATTGACAATTATACTACTCTCGGTAGAGAGTAGTTTATTCTTTGTTGACAATGCTGCTCTTTTGTTTCTTTGTCTTTGTTTTTTTTTTACAATTATGATAGTGTTACTATTATAATGAAGTAATAAAAAGACAAGGCAAGTTTAGTTTAGACAAAGGTAATTTATATTCGGCTCAAAATTATTAAATATTAAAGATAAATTAAGTGTTATTACTTTATTACAAAATTATTTATTATGAAAAACAAAATATAAAATTTCTCAGTTATTTGATTCGCACGTCGAACGCAACTAACTTCAAAGCAGTGAGTAAGCGGGCCTGACGAAGCACGAATGCTGCTTTTTTCTATTTGAAGATAACTTTTTCACGTTGTGAACGCAAACCGAAATTCTGGCAGAATTGTGCCCGTTCGTGCCCGATGTCTAGTGCTGAAGTCGCCGATAATTCCGTTAACCCCCCGGCGAAAAAGCGGAAACTGAACACAGAAGAAGCGAGATCCAACAACAAGGCAATGGCGAACAATGGAGCGCGCGTGGACGATGAGATCGACGAAAGCTTGTATTCACGCCAGCTGTACGTGCTCGGTCATGATGCGATGCGCAGGATGGCGAGTTCCGATGTCCTTATTTCAGGACTTGGTGGCCTCGGTGTCGAGATTGCGAAAAACGTCATTCTCGGCGGCGTAAAATCGGTGACTTTGCACGATGAGCGGACATGCACCATAGCCGATTTGTCATCGCAGTTTTACCTTTCAGAGAGCGTGATCGGTCAGAACAGGGCTCAAGCGTCATGCGAGCAATTATCTGAACTCAACCATTATGTTCCTACAACGGCGTACACGGGACCATTAACAGAGGAATTTTTGCGTAAATTTCGTGTGGTGGTTCTCACTAGGGCTACACGGGCGGAGAGAGAGCGCGTGGCTGCTATTACTCATGCCAATAATATTGCACTGGTCATAGCGGACACTCGAGGGTTGTTCTCCCAAGTGTTCTGTGACTTTGGACCCGAATTCACTGTGGTTGATGTGACAGGCGAGAATCCCGTCTCTGCTATGATAGCTGACATTAGTCATGAGTATGAGGCAGTAGTGACTTGTCTGGATGACACACGTCATGGCCTTGAGGATGGAGACTATGTCACATTTAGTGAGGTTTGTATACTATTTAAATTTAAACTTCTTTTTTAAATTACTGGAAATAAATAAAATATGAAGTGGCAAACAGGCTTGTTGTCCAGCTGGTGTTAAGTGGTCACTGCAGCCTCTAGCTGTGTATAAGCATCCTCAGAATGATTGAAGTCTAAGGACTGAGGCTATTCATTAATTGATAGCTACTTTTAAGAATTGTGTTTAACACTTCATGTACTAGTGTGTATTATGAACCATATTATTGAGATGGGAACACAGCAATGGTGCTCTTGCTTTGTGCCAGAAAATGGTGAGGCTGTGGTGCTTCCATAATCAAATCTTGTACAGGTTCTACTGAAATCACAATGTAATAAGCAAATCACCTTTGTTTACATGCTTCCTAGATAGATCTGCCTAATCTAAGTAACAGTTTCATCACATTAAGTATTATAAATAAAAATTAAGTAACCTTTTGCAAAAAACATCTAACTTAGAACCATAATCAATTTTTTCCCCTCTAAATTATGAAATATAATTCAAGCAAACCATTTCAAATAATATCTATTTTAAGTAAGTTTTTGTTTTACTTTATTTAGTAGTAGCTGTGCCTGTGACTTCATTCTCATGATAAATTTTGTGAATGAAAAACAGCAACTAAATAGCAACCAGCTTTGATAATACTCAACAAAAATCATACTGATATTATCTAAAAAGACAAAGACTGACTGCTATGCTCAAGGTCCTGTATTTGATTCCCAGGTTGTGCAAAAGGCTATTTGATTTTCTATGAAATTGTCAATAGTGGCTGGGAGTTTGGTTTTGTACCCGATTAATGGCATTAGGCTCGCCCCTAATACATGAGACCTAAAAACATACCTGCTGAACTGAGGGTGTACATCAGTACACCTCAGCCAAAGCTTTTTGGGGAATACAAGTGTCTGTTTGTAAAGTCAAAATAACATTTTTTTACTAAAGGCATATGAAAGTATACATGATACTCATACTACATACTCTGTCTGTTTGTTCTGGGTGATCTCCGAAATGGTAGGACTTTCACTGGCAGATAGCTGATGTTATAGGAAGTAAAAGATATGCCATAGTTGAGTTCCAAACAAAAACTATCTTTATTTATAATTACCTACTACAGGACATTAGTGACATCATTCAAATACATAACATACCTCCTTATCTAAATACAAAATATAATTTAAATAAAACAATCAAAATCAACTATATGTTAGGGACGCCAATAATATCAGGCCAAAGTCGTGGGTTTGGTATGTCAATAGCCGAAGCTGGTGTAGTTGACTGGGTTCTGTATCACAAAGATTATCAGGTTGATCCCATAATGGTCTGCTATTGATATCCATTGATATTTGCTTATTTCTAGGATCTACTTGAGCTCTTGACAATAACTGATCAGCATGTCTACGATGAAGTAACCCATCTTCCATCCTCACCCTATATGTACTTGGGCCTTTTTTAAGCTCTACAATGGCCCTCCGCCATTTCTGACCAGGTCCATAAATCCGCATCAAATCAGGTTGGTTGGTCTGAAAAACTCTACTAGGTGGATTTTGTACTGCCTCTTCAGATTGTATGTCCTTTTTACTTCTTATATAAGCTGGATGCAGTATTGAGACTGCAGTCCTAAACTTACGACCATTTAGCATTTCAGCTGGCGTCTTCATAGTGGTGCTATTAGGTACTGTCCTCAAGTAGTAAAGAACCTTACTCAGTTTTTCATCCCATGGCATTGCAGAATTCGATATCTTCCTAAGTTTATTTTTAAATGTCTGGACAGCCCTCTCTATCTGTCCATTTGTTGCAGGATGATTATGGTGGTGAATAAAGATGCTTAATTCTGTTGTTTCTCAAAAATAAATTAAATTCTGCAGAACTAAAAGCTTTGCCATTATCATACACAATAACATCAGATAAACCTTGTGAACTAAAAATCCTCCTCAAAATAGTTACAACCATAGCACTGCTCATAGTTGTCACTATTTCTGCATCAACCCAGTTACTGTAACTATCTATCAATAACAAAAACATCTTCCCTTCAAACGGACTAGCAAAATCAATATGCACTCGGCTCCATGGCTTCTCAGGTTGTACCCAACTCTGTGGATCTTTACGAGGGTTATTCCTCACTAACTGGCACTGTTCACACTGAGACACTATTTTTTCTATGTCGGTATCCATATCAATCCACCACACATAGCCTTCTAGCATAAGCTTTCGTTTGGATGATGCGGCGTGAGGGGTATGTAATAATTTTATTACCTCACTGTTGTGATTAAAACACAATATTTATAATAATTAATATCTATTTTGTTCTTTACAATAGTTATTTGTTTATGAAGATGCACTGCCGTTTTTATAATACTTGAAACTCGAACTTGAACTGGACTGTACTGCCTATTGCCGCCCTTTCGCGTTATTTTGTTCTCGCCCTGTGCCTCGCAACCGCTGTCTCGCCAGCGACTGTGTGGACATCGGTCAACCTATGAGCGTACGCCGTGGTGCGCGCGCTCTCTCGCTAGAGCGAGGCTACTTGCGGGTAAAAGGCGGCAATGTGATGCGTCATATACCAGATGTTCGCTCATTAATAATCCTTGTCAGATATACTATCTTGGTGGTGAACAATTAACCGCAGTTGAAACACAAAGGGACTTGGGAGTTACAGTATCCAAAGATCTTAAATGGGGAACTCATGTGCTTGGGGTTGTGAAGAAAACTAATTCGATCCTTTATATCATTCGCAAGGCATTTAAATTCCTAACAGCTAAAACTTTTATAAAGTTATACAAGACCTATATTAGACCACTTCTTGAACATGCTTATATTATCTGGGATCCCTACTTCAAAAAAGACATTAAGCTCATTGAAAATGTACAGAGAAGGGCTACTAAGATGGTGTATGCAATGCGTAACTTACCCTATGAACAGCGCCTCATAAACCTTGGCCTTACCACACTAGAACACCGTAGACAAAGGGGCAGGTTAATCGAAACTTATAAAATCCTCACTAATTATTACGATGTGCCCAGCCTTAAAGATATGTTTAAGTCAAATGAAAATAAACACCTACGAGGTCATCCCTTGAAACTTTGGGAATTCCCAGCAAAAAGAAACCCAATGAAGCAGTTCTTGCCTAACAGAGTGGTCACAGCATGGAACAAACTTCCAGAAAAAGTTGTGATGGCTCCTACCATAACCTCCTTTAAAAGCAGATTGGACAAGGAAGATATCTCCAAGCTATTTGATACGCACGCATCAGCTAATTAGCTGCTAGTGTGTCTTACCAAATATAATAATAATAATAATTAGTTCTTACAACTAGTAAAATCTTATTACTAATCCTTACAACAAACACTTTATTAAATAACCTACTTATTTCTACACAATTATGCCTTATTCCTATATATTTAATAAATCTTACATGTATTTAAACCTAACTTATTACTAGGAATATGTTTCTATTTTGGAGGCTCGCTGTCTGCAACACTCACCTTGTAGAGGACTTTGGTATAATGACTCTATTGGACCACAATAAACAATCTTTATCAATTGAAAGAGCCACTCGCCTAGTCCGAAACTGCTGTAGAGAGGAATCTGGAGCAGTGTTTGGCCATCCATGAATCACATAAAACATGACTTAAGGTTCTGTCTTTCTTTGTTTCCATTGCAATATGACCTGCATCTAAATTCCACCCTTCTGGATGTTCCTCTAGCAATAAAATTTCTCTTATGGGTTTCTCAATCAAAGCTGATGAATTTGGAAATGTCGTTCAGAGCATCTGCATTACCAATAGATTTTCCTGGTCTATATTTAATAGTATAGTTGTAACATCTTAAGTTTAATGACCAATCGCAACATCCTAGGTGAAATTTGATCAGGTAGGTAGATCAGATTTTGTAGGCTTGAACAACCCAACAATCGGCTTATGGTCGGTAATAATCTAATAATAGAAAATTGGCGTCCAGCCAAGAATTCATGAAACTTTGTTAACCCAAACATAATAGCAAGTGCTTCCTTATCAATTTGACCACACCGTCTTTCATGAGGTTGTAATGTACTTGAAGCCATCATGACAGGCCGTTCAGATCCATCATTCATGACGTGTAGAATAATTGCTCCTAAACCATATTCCGATGAGTCACTTATCATCAAAAGTTCTGTTTCCAAATCATATCCCACCAAAGTGAGATCTGAAGAGAGTTAGTACCATTGCCTTCATAAATGCAGTTACTTCTTGATCACTCCACACCCATTTCCTTTTCAATTCTAGCAATCGGTACAAGGGTTCCAGTATTGTAGATTTGTGAGGTAAAAATTTCTCATAAAAGTTATATGAACCCAAAAATGCATGCAAAGTTTCCTTATTTATTGGTGCCCTTTTTGCCGTCCATTACCATCAATCATATGCCCCAAAAAAGTTATACTATCTGATGCAAAAATACACTTTTTTTATTTATATTCAACCGAAATCCCAAATCTTGTAAAATTGACACCACCTTACGCAATGTTGACATCCATTCACTTTAATCCCACCTACTTCCATTGGTTCAGTGGTCATGGATGGAGTTTGTTTGGACTCGCAGACTTCAGGATACATATCAAAAAACAAAGCTTGAAAATTGAGACATATTTTTAAGGCCATCTCATATGTCAAATTCTTGATTTTCAATAAGTCTCTTAAAGGCACGTTATGTATGCCCAATACCAATCTGTCTCTTAATTGGCGTTTCAAATCCTAAAAAAATTACTTCCAACAGCTAATGTACAAATTGCTGCGACATAGTCTTGCACGCTTTCATTACTTTCTTGTATTCTTTAGTAAAATATCCCAGCTTGCAAAATTTCATTTATTTCGGGTTCATAAAATTGGTCGAGAGTGCGTAATATTTCTGCACGCTTTAAGTCAGTTGGGCGTAAAGGCACTAATAACGATGTTATTAATGTATATGTATTCTTTTCCACATTGAACGAAAAACAGAGAACGAACTTTATTGTTATTTATGTCATTATAACCTGCCGCATCCAAACCACACAATAATATAATTACGCCACTTATCAGTTTTGGGGTTAAATAGCCCCGGGAACACTGTGTTTGCAATATTTATGGAACATTTTCACCAAGCATACATTAATTTTCCGAAGTCGCCAATAAAAGATACGCCATAGTTGAGTTCCAAACAAAAACTAACTTTATTTATATTTACCTACATACATGACATTAGTGACATCCATCAAATACATAACAGGAAGAAACTAGGCTACTTTTATTTTAGAAAACGTATTAGGGTTCTGCTCAATTAAAAAAAAATACTGGTCATAGTGAATCAATTTGATCCCTTAAATGGCTTGGGCTAATTGAACCATAAGAGATTTATCAAATTAATGACCTAAATAATTTTTTTTATTTAAAAAACCTAAAAAAAAAGTCTGTGAGAGCATATGTCTACCTTCTAAGGATTACCCACAATAACCATATAAACTGGAGCGGGAGTAGCATGATTCACGCTCATGTCCAACGGCATACTGTAGTCCACACACAGCTAGTATATTGCCCTTAGCATACAAAAATGTTCAGTTTTGCAATCCTTTATGTAAAGCTAAGTTTATTTAATAACTTTATTATTATAAACTGTTATTTTACAATTAATGAATGATGGGTGGATAGAAATATTGTACAACTGTTGGTTAATCTAAAAAACAGAAAAAAAAAACAAATGCTTTTTAGTATGACTGTTTAGTATAATTTAATAAAAATATTAATTGTCAAATGCATCAAATAATAACATGAATCATAGAAATATAGATAGAATAGATATTCCTACTTATTTAAACATTGAAAAATAACATTAAAATCTATCTAAAAATATTTAAAAAATAATAATAGTAAATGCCCATTTTAAAATTATTAATATATGTGCTTACTGAACATATATGTGTAACAATAAATATCAAACAAATTTCGTGATAATTTAAACCAAGCCCTACAGCGCCATATATTAATGCTGTTGGAAGATAAAAATACATATGTTATTGTATTATTATAGATTTTACTGAAAATTATATTGAAAATAAAATAATTTGGTACCTTTTCACTTTACTTCAGTGAATATCTATATTTCTATACAATGATTCAAATTTCAAGTGCCTGTTTGTAATGTAAAAATAACGGTTTTTTACTAAATGCATATGAAAGTATATATGATACCTAAAAAAAAAACCAATTTAAAAATTTTTTGTCTGTCTTTTTTTTCTTGTTAACCTCCGTAATGGTTTGTCCATTTTTGATGGGTCTTTCACTGACAGAAATCAGATGTTATGTGTAACTTAGGCTACTTTTATTTTAAATTAAATATTAGGGTACCTCGCAAATAAAATAAAACTGGTCATGGTGAATCAATTCGGGTGATATTGGAATTTTATTATGGATTGCTACAAAGGGTATCTTCATATACAATTTAGATTTTTTTTAAATCCTTATTATATGTCCAAAATTATTTAAACAGCTTTTATTGAATATTAAAGGAATGAAGTAAGTTTTAATAATTAATTCATAGGAATCCATACATTTTTCTAAATTTTTAAAGTAAATAACTAAAATCAGCATCAGTGTCCACTGATGTGTGAAAAACCTTCATCAGCAACAACGTTAGTACAGATTTCGACTCTTTTTCTCTTTTATAAGTATAGATTTTAAATCAGGATTGAACATATTTTACATTGTTTTATAAAATAGTATATTACGCACCGAGGGAGAAAAGTAGGACATTCACGCCCCCCGCGAGGGTGACAATCGCCGCGGGGTGAATGCCCTACTTTTCTCCCTAGATGCATTACAATTTTTTCCTCCTCAGTTATATATAAACACGCAGTTGCTAGGTTACCTGGAGATAAAGTAAAGTACGCGCATGCGCACATTTGCCATATCACCAGGAGAGAATCGGGTACTTTTCTCCCGCGTGACAGGGGCTAAAAGTGATCTTTTTATCCCGGAGGAGAAAAAAAAAAATCTTTATTATTATATATAACATTATTACCATAATATCATAATAAATTACCATCTATTTAGATTATTGACAAACTTCTTAACTTTGATTTCAATAACAATACAACATGTACTATATTATATGTTTGTGCTAGGGATATGCTACTACAATGGGGCTGATGTATCTGAATTTCATAAAATCCTCCAAAATATAACAATTGAGAAAGTTATAATATATCTGTTTCAATTCCATTCATTCAAGGTGTTCTAGTTGTGTGGTTAATAAACTTGAATGTATTATTTAATTACACAGGACTTCTTTAAAACTAAAATTAATTGTTATTTACCATTATCCAAATTGGAGTAAAAATAAAGAACCAGAGATTTGTACTTCTTGTTATCTCATTCCAGTAATTAAGTATCTGTTATAAAAAATAATTAATTTTCAGGTTCAAGGTATGACAGAACTCAATGGTTGTGAACCACGCAAAATCAAAGTCCTTGGTCCATACACCTTCAGTATTGGGGACACTACAAACTTCTCCAAATATATTCGAGGCGGCATTGTCAGCCAAGTTAAAATGCCTAAGAAATTAGCATTTAAACCATTGAAAGAGTCATTTAAGGACCCAGAATATGTGATCACCGATTTCGGAAAATTCGACTACCCTCAACAGCTTCACGCCGCGTTTGCTGGGTTGCACAAGTTTGAGGAAACTGAGGGTCACTTACCAACTCCTTGGAGTAACACAGATGCCGCCAAGTTTATAGATTATGTCAAGACTGCGATAGAAGAACAAGAACTCGTAAATGGTGATATTGATCTGAATACTGAATTATTGGAAACTTTTTGTAAGGTTAGTTGGAATTATATTTATACCACTTGCAATGTTCAGAAGCGAAGCATTAATATATATTATAAAACATAGGGCTTAATGTTGATGCAGGCCATAATATGGAATTGATGTATTAAAATTTGATATGGAACAAGAAGAACTACAAAGACAATACAGTAGTTGTAGTTTCATGTATATAAATGGAGCTAAAAATGATAAAGGCAAAGATGGAGTGTCTTAGGATTCAGTTGATGTAAAAACTTCTTACACCAAAACATGTTTCACTACACATTTTGGTTCATCAAACTTTGTTTTATGAAACAGGAGACATCATATTATGCATGCACATAAATGTTGATATGTGTGGACATTTTCGTTTTTGTTTGTGTAAATATTTTTTATTATTATTATTTTTTGTATTTGTAAAATATTAGGTCCTTACATATGAAATTAGCGTTTTGTATGGGAGGAATATAAAGTCAATTTTTTTTTGGAAAATATATTTAATTAATCAAAGTATGCACCCATGTTATCTATGCACTTTTGCCATCTCATAGGTAGTTCATTGATCCCTTTATTAAAAAAACCATGGGGGCGAGAATCAATAAACTTTTTGAAGGCGGTTTGGACTGCCGCATCGGAGTTGTAATTTTTTTCCTTGTAAGAAGTTGTCTAAATTCCGGAAAAATGGTATTCTGTTGGAGCAAGGTCCGGGGATGTTGCAGACATTCCAATTGTAGCTCATCTAACTTAGTGGTTGTTTGTTGTGCAATATGTGGTTTTGCGTTGTCGTGAAACAGCAGTGGCCTAGAGCGATTGACCACTCTCAGTTGTTTAGCAGCTAGTTCTTCCTTCATGGTTTACAGTTGCTGACAATAGATATCTGCCATAATCGTTTGACCAGATTTTAGAAAGCTGTAGTGAATGATAGCGGTACTGTCCACCAAACACTCACAAGTAACTTTTTCTGAGTTAATTTTCGTTTAGGGCAGGATTTGGTTGGGGCTCCAGGTTTCCGATTATCGTACAGTATCAACTTTTCATCACAAGTAATGATTCGATTTAAAATCCCTTCATTATTGTGTCGGTTGAACAAAGTAACACAGCAGTCGACGCGTGTTTACAAGTTCGATTTACTCAATTCATGAGGTACCCATCATTCAAGTTTTTTTACTTTCCCGATTTGCTTCAAGTGGATTAATACAGTTTTATCACTTACCCCGAAGCCTGCAGCTATCTCTGAAATGCTTTGAGATGGATTCGCTTCCACAATAGCCTTTAATTCTTAATTTTCCACTTTGGTCTCCGGCCGTCCATGGGGTTGGTTCTGAAGGTCGAAATTTACAGAACGAAAATGTTGAAACCAAAAACGTACCTTGCTTTCTTTTGCGACACCAGCGCCGTACACATCATTAATCCTTTGAGCTGTTTCAGCAGCACTGGTGCCACGGTAGAACTTAGAACTCGTACTCGTAAATATATCAATATTACATGTTTTCCATTGTGCGGTAATAAGCGACGCCAAAGAAAAAAATTATGAGGGAAAACAAATGAATGACTGTTTTCAAAACTCAAATGTACCAGCTAAATGAATTTTTAAATTTGAATTTGGAATTCTTAACCAAAGAGAGATATTTCAGATCAAAGTGGTCGTCAGTACGATAAAACGCTAATTTTATATGTAAGGACCTAAGAAGTTGCTGGTTCCATGGAGTTTATATGTACCTTATATACATATAAGTTTGTAAACAAAAAAAAAGCGAATAGAATTATTAGGCAAAGACTATAAATCTAATCTAATACTCATAAGTGAGCAATTAGCAACTGGTTTATCAAAAACTGCTCCATTGATTTGGATGATACTTTGTATTTATATAATGTTTTAGACTCCAGTCAGTCTTATGATGGAATCGAACCATAATCTTTTGGCTAAATTGTAAAACTGACACCACTGCTCCTTTAGGTCTGTCTCAAGATATAAAGGTTATTGCCAATTGTAAATGGAAATATTTTAGTATGTGCTTACAGATTTTATCAACCTCGCAATCGTTAACTTCCTTATCTTATGTTTTGTGTCCATTAACAATAACAAAATTACAAATAACTTTTTCCATACATTATCAGGTATCTGCTGGTGATTTGAACCCGATGAACGCAGCCATTGGCGGCATGGTAGCCCAAGAGGTGATGAAAGCATGCTCCGGAAAGTTCCATCCTATCATGCAGTGGTTGTACCTGGATGCAATCGAATGCCTCCCTAAGGACAGATCTGTGCTGACTGAAGACAACTGCAAGCCAGTTGGTTCGAGATACGATGGTCAAGTCGCAGTTTTCGGCAAGGACTTCCAGAAGAAACTTGGAGAATTAAAGTACTTTATTGTTGGTGAGTTGTGATTAAAATTTCTTTATCAATTCCTATAAACACGGTTATGTTTAGTCTTGGATCTCATAAAATAGTGCATCACTGTAGAATATCAGCATGTGTGAATAGAGCTTTTTACCAGGTGTATTTTTAAGTTCAGGTGGTGATTATCAATAATGATTTTTTTGTTTGCGTCTAAACAGTCTGATTTCTGGAACTATCAGTCTCATTTGAAAAATTCTAATTGTATTTTATAGCCTATTTATCGAGGAAGGTTATAATACGATTTGTAACATCACGCCATGACCCTTATCTTGGTCCGTATTCACTGCTGGGCAAAGCTGGTCATTGTATTTGCTTCCCAGTTAGACCTTTATAAGAAAATAAAAACATAAGACAAAAAAATATTGTCAAAATTAGTTCAATAACGAAACTTAATGTTTTTTGGCTTAGGTGCTGGTGCCATCGGCTGTGAACTCTTGAAGAACTTCGCAATGATAGGAGTGGGTGCTGACGGTGGACAGATCACTGTCACTGATATGGATCTCATAGAGAAGTCAAATCTCAACAGGCAGTTCCTTTTCAGGCCTTATGATGTACAGAAACCAAAATCAAGTACTGCTGCGAAGGTAAGATTCGTTCTTTACACTTGTATGGTGCTTCCTGGTGTTTGAATACCCAAGGACCCCCCCCCCCCCCCCATTACTTTTAAAATAATTTAATTTCAGGGTAAAGAAGCAAAGACCAGTTTCTAGTATAGGAAGTATGTACACAAGAAATTATAGTATATTAACTTTGCCCTTACAATACATTCTTGATAACTTAATGTATGTTCGCAAAAACTTACTAATGCTAGATTTTTTCAAAGATCAGCACAATGTTTATACTAGAAGTAAATTAATTGTACCATGTTTTAGACTTAGTAAGACTAATAAATTTTTTTTTGGTAATAGTGTTAGGTTCAATAATAACATTCTGAAGCAAACAAGTTCAAGGACCATGTCAGGGGGATTTTACTGTCAAAAGGTTATTATAGGGTGGATCAATATGTGAATGATAATGATGTCTGAAAGTGACTTCCTCTCTGTGCATACACTAAATTATTGTTATTGTACCTAATATATAAAAAAAAGAAGATAAACCCGATCGAGTTTCTTACCAGTTCTGCTCGATGTTTGGGATGTTTTCCGAACCGGCAGTGGTGTTTTGACTTTTATAAGTGCCTTCTTAAGGTCTAAATTGAACGATATAACGCTCCACTTTATTCAGCAGCAAGAGCGCGTTTGTCACATTCTAATATCAGCCTGTAAGTGTCCCATTGCTGGGTAAGGGCCAGCCCTCAAGGGAAGGTATGGGCATAATGATCACGATGCCAGTTCTCAAAGTATTTGTGATTTCAAATGCAGAGAAGTCGACAGTTGTATATCTTTCCCCATACAGTGGTACTAAAACATTTCTCAAGCATTCAGTTTTTCTCACGATTTTTTCTTTCACCGTCCACCAATATTGTTACCACTTTGAATTATACCATTTCCATTTCTTTATTTTCTCGGTGACAGCTCGTGTGAAAACTTGAACGAGCGTCTTTTTTACATTATGTATGCATTATTTTATAAAAATATGACATTTACACACGTACAAGGTTATACCAGAGTCGGAAAAACTGATAGGGATGGAGCTATATCGATAAACGTAACACGATAACAGACCCGATATTTTTTTACAAAATGTAAGAAACTAAACTACAGCAGGATACTTTTGTACAAATGTATTAACTAATATTATATTTCATTACAAGATGTTACACGTATTAAAAAAAGTAAAAGTTGTAAAATAAGTATGTATAGGTAGGTACTCGACAATGAAACGAAATAATTATAACGAAAGGTAATCTTTATTTATTTATTTTAATCAAATCTGATGAATCGCCACTGTCATAATCGTAATAAATATATGTGATCGATATCATTACTTATTTGGTCACAACACTACAACTATCAAATTAGAACTGTCATCGAGAAAATAAAGAAATGGAAATAGTATAGTAACTAAATGTATAGGAAATCCGAAATATTCGTTGATACATGTTGGCGTTTGAACTTGCAAACTGAATCGATATTCCGCCGGTCTTAACCACTCGACCACCACTACTTGACTTAAATTCATCATCGTCCTTATATTACATCCTCTCAAATATCAATAAATCTATACAATTAATAAAATTGAAGTGTCTAAATAACAGCTTTTTAATAAATACATATGAAAGTATATACGATACTAATAACAAACAAAAAAACAATTTCGTCTGTCTTTCTGTCCGGGTAATCTCTGAAATGGTTGGACTGATTTTATTACGAGTAATTTAAAGCTACCTTTATATTAGAAAAATACATTTTTGTAGGTGTTTTAAAGATCTACAGTCATGTAGTAATTTAATTTGATATATCTCTTATGGTTTACTCAGAGAAAGCCATTTAAGCGCCCAAATTGATTCACTTCGACCAGTTTTTTTTTGTTTGCGCGGAATCTTAATTATTTTTCCAAAATAAAAGTAACCTAAGTTACTCCTTATAATAGCAGATAGTTCTGCTAGTGAATGTCCCATTACAATCGTCTAACAGTATCAGAGATTACCCAGAACAAACAAACAAAAATGTTAAAAATAGTTTCTTTTTTTGTTTGTTATAGGTATAAAAAGCTGATATTATGATATTACAAACAGATCTTCAATTTTATTTATTTGTATGGATTAGTAATTTTATTACCTCCACATTATCAAAGATACTCGAAATAAGCAATATTATCATCTTACAGGCTATAAAACGCATGAACCCAGCTGTCAACGTTATGGCTCAGGAGAACCGCGTGTGCCCCGAAACCGAGGCAGTGTATGACGACGCTTTCTTTGAGGCTCTCGATGGTGTCGCCAACGCTTTGGACAACGTGGACGCGAGGATCTACATGGACAGGCGATGTGTGTACTACAGGAAACCGCTGTTGGAGAGTGGCACCTTAGGTACTAAGGGCAACACACAGGTCAGTGGAACGCTAGTCAACATTCTTTGTTTTCTAAGTTAGGCGCGACCTCCACGAGCGAGTTTATCGCGGTGTTATTATCGTCCTGCCACTTCATTATATAAGAACTCTATGATCGTGTCTCCACACGGCGATGCGACGAGGATAACGCCAACAAATCGCACCTACCTACCTTGTAATAACTACCTCTACCTACTAATTCCACCTACTTAAAGCGCACTCGCTGCAAAACGATTAGACACACGGCACTCGATCGTGACTCGCGACGATTCGTCACGGGTGGCAACGATACGCAGTCTGAAGAGTAATCGTCTTGTGGAGATGACCCGACGTTAGGTCCGCGCTTTACACAAGGATCATCTATAGTTTACAGAAGATAGCTTGCAGCCAAACAACCTTGTGCTGTGTTTCTGCAGTCAGTACGATTGCTTGAGCTCCTTGAGAGAGACGTGTTCAAAGTACGGCAATACGTCAGTGGTACCTCTGGCCAATAAGCCAATGGCCGTCAATAGGCTACGGTAACCGCTTACCATCAGGCGGTTCTTACGCTTGTTTACCACCTTAGTTGTAACTAGTAATAATGTAAAAACCTACTAGTTTGTAATCTCCTTTAAGTATAAAAATCATTATATATCAAGTGTTTTGTTCCCCAATGCTAACCTATAATAAATTGAAATAAAAAAACATGATGTAGGGAGCCGGATATTTCTAAGCCCAGAATTGAATTTGATGAAATTATGATTTATAAAATGTGTTCTATTTACTATTTAAAAATGTAAAATATCATCACAATTCACAATCTAGAAAATGAGAAAAGTAATGAGTAAGTTCAATCATGATTGACTTAAATGACCTTACACATACTTTCACAAAGAACCTTAAGCCTCTCTTCTTAGATTGCCAAAATCCACAGAAATTTCAGTGATTGTTTGATAATGTATTAGCTATTAATTGACACCATTTTCATATCGTTCTTTTTACCCAGGCTCAAGATTGTATGAAAGAATATTTGTCTCCTTTCAGGTAGTGGTGCCATTCCTGACAGAATCTTATAGCTCATCCCAAGACCCACCCGAGAAGAGCATTCCGATATGCACTCTTAAGAACTTCCCGAATGCAATTGAGCACACGCTGCAGTGGGCTCGCGACGAGTTCGAAGGTCTGTTCCGACAGGCGGCCGAGCACGCGGCCCACTATCTCCAGGACCCGCTCTTCCTCGACAGGTGCTTGAAACTGCCCGGGAGCCAGCCAGTGGATGCCCTCGATAGCGTCAGGGTAAGTCATTATTTATTGGGAATCTATCTCGATCCCTCAATCTTTAGAGTTCTATATAATCCATACTGATAAATTTTATTGTAATAGATATCCAATGGCGTATTATAATGATTGGCATTAAACTAATTAGTTTTATTAATTTATAGTATTAATTATATTATTATTATGTATTTATCATCCCTACGTATTGCGCACACTTTTCAAAAATTGTCCCTGTGCATTAATCGCTTCCTAGGATGCTTATATGTCATGATTAAAATTGAATCTTCCAAGATATAAATAATTATAATAATAATATAATTAATACTATATATGTATGAAACAAATTGGTATAAAGTCAATCATTACAGTTGTTATAATGGGGTGTAACCTGAGGCCGCAAAACACGCTTTTGGGTGTTGGTGCAGAGTAAAGGACAATCATATGTTGGCCTTTCAGGTGGATATTTTTTTTAGTTCTTCTTGTTTATGGTACTGTTTGTTAATGACCAATGTCTGTAGATATGAATGTACATTCTCTATGGTGGGTAGAGTTACAAACCATAAGGAGGGTCGCGCTCGCAGCGGTCAGATTACAATTCTTTTTAACAAACATTTGAAAAACATACGGGCTGTACCTGCTACAAAAATTTGATATGGGCCGTTCATAAAATACGGCTCCCCCCAAAAAGGAAGGCCCTTTCCCCCTTTCGTCACACTGTCACATTTTCTGTAACCCTTCCTATAAATATTGCGTCACGTATGATAGATATCCTCGCCCCCTCTACATGATATAATTATTATTGTAATTAATAGTACTCAAATTTCGATATTTTTAAACATTTATTATGTGCAATAATAAAACTTTGATTGTTACCGATCGCAACGCTAGCGCCAACGTTGAAAAACAAAACATGAGTAAATAATTTGAATTTAACAAGTAATATATACGTATAAATATATATAAATATATTTCTGTCATCCCAAAAAAAAAAGTTGTGAACAATACGTTTCCTTAGACCTCGATAATAAGCGACACTCCCACCCCCCAGAAGTGCGAACGTATTTTATGAACAGCTCCTAAGTGACAAGCTTATTAATGAAAGGTTCTTACATTTCTAGAATGCGATAAACGATCGTCCTAGGAGTTTCGAGGATTGCGTCACGTGGGCTCGCCATCATTGGGAAGCACAATACGCTAACCAGATCAAGCAGCTTCTCTACAACTTCCCGCCAGATCAGCAGACGACGAGCGGAGCACCGTTCTGGTCAGGCCCGAAGCGGTGTCCTTCACCTCTCAAGTTTAATCCGAACGATGAATTACATCTCGATTACGTGGTGGCAGCTGCTAACCTTAGAGCTCATGTTTATGGTATACCCAGCTGCGTCGATAGGGAATGTATTGCACAGATGGCAACGAATATTAAGGTATTTTCTTTTTTTACTTAAGGTGTTTAAAGCAATGACAGTCCAATGTTAGCTTCTGGAGACTCAGAAAATACATGAATTCAAACCTTGCATTGAGCGTCTATTTTAATCAAGATAAATACCATCTTCAACTTGAAAACCAAAGAGCCTATTGGTTTGTTCTGGTGGCTGGATTTGAGAACCAGTGGTGTACTTTTTATTAATATACTAGATGTATATTTGTACTTTACTCTTGTTTTATGGTATGTGCCCTCTGCCTAACCCTTCAGGGATTCAGGCGTGATGGTATGTTATGTTATGAACTCAATATAGGCAAACACAATGAAAGCCATGTTACAAAGACCATAGACTAATTTTTAAACTTCTTATTAACATTCACTCACCATAGACTATTATAAAACTACAGAGTGCATTTACCTATTCGCAACACTTCTTAGTTCAAATGTTTGACATACTTATCATCAAAGCTTTGATAATTTGGCAAACTATCTGGTCTAATTCTAATTCTGGTCTGCTAATTCTATCCTACTATAATAATATAAATGTGATAGTCTGTATGTTTGTTACTCAATCAAGCAAAAGCGGCTGAACAGATTTGGATGGAGTATGGCATACAGATTGTTTATTACCTGGACTAACACAGCATACTTTTCATCCCGGAAAACAACATGGTGTAACGATGTTAGGAATTTATGTTGTTTTCCGATATCCACGCGAATGAAGTCACGGGTACAGCTTGTTATTTATAATTCTATGGAATTATTTCTATTTATTATTTGATTCATTTAAGAATTTTAAAAATGTGCTAAAATAAAATTATATTTTTAATTTTTTACTTAGGTTCCTGAATTCAGTCCAAAGTCGGGCGTAAAAATTGCAGTCACTGATGCTCAACTGCAGCAGGGTAATGATGAAATGGACCAGGACAGAGTGAAGAACATAATCGCAGAACTGCCACCGCCAAGCAAACTAGGCTCGCTTAAAATTACACCGCTCGACTTTGAAAAGGACGACGACACAAACTTCCACATGGACTTCATAGTAGCAGCTTCAAATCTACGCGCTGCTAACTACAAGATACCACCAGCTGACAGACATCGGTCCAAGCTTATTGCGGGCAAGATTATTCCAGCCATAGCAACAACCACATCGGTCGTGGCCGGTCTTGTCTGCCTCGAGTTGTATAAGCTGGCACAAGGCTTCAACACCCTTGATGTGTTCAAAAACGGCTTTGTGAACCTCGCTTTACCGTTCTTCGGTTTCTCTGAACCCATGGCCGCACCCACAAATAATTATTACGATACAAAATGGACTCTGTGGGACAGGTTTGAGGTTAAGGGCGAAATAACGCTCCAGCAGTTCCTCGATTATTTCAAAAACGAGCACAAACTTGAGATCACAATGTTGTCACAAGGTGTTTGCATGTTGTACTCGTTCTTCATGCCGAAAACTAAACGGCAGGAGAGGCTGAATCTTCCAATGTCTGAGGTAGTCGCTAAGGTCTCAAAGAAGAAGCTTGAGCCGCACGTCAAGGCTTTAGTTTTTGAATTGTGTTGCAACGATGATGATGGCAACGACGTGGAAGTGCCCTATGTGAAATACACCCTGCCTTAGTAGAAACGATTCCACGAGCACCTCATAACCTGCGGCGAAGCATTAGTAAGTGGCATCACTCGGTGGATGTATTCTAGGATTTGGAAGTAGGGGAGGTCCCTGGTCAGCTCGTGCCTCGTGATGATGAATGGACGCGGTGCGGTGTACAGTGATTAATAAACTGTGTGGTTTTCTTTATGCTTCGAAACGCGCTTCTGTCCACAGATATTCATATATGAAATAATAGCAGTTATATATAATTATTCCTTTGCTGATCGTATTATTATGCGTCTTGCTAGCATTTTAGTTTATTTTTTAATTATTGATAGTGTTTCTTTTTTTTTTTTGTTCTGTGCAACACCAAATTCAATATTTCCAAAGTTGAAATTAAATGGGTCTGTGTATATGGAAAGAAATAAAAAAAATTGAGAATCTTTTGTTTTATTTCCCAATGCAATGAATTGCAAAAAAAACATGAGTAATTATTTTCTACAGTTTATTTATTGCGTACAAAATATAAAATACATAATTTTAACTCAAAGAAAATCTTTGGGAGGCAATAATTTAATAATAACCTAATTATAAATACTAAGGGCACTTAGATTAAAAGCATATAAAATTCAAGCGTACATTAGAGTTGTCTTTCGTTCCGCCAATTGAATTAGTAGAGGCCGTAGGTAAAGGAGCCATGCCGTATCCAGATTTCAATAGCAATAATATCGCTTCAGTTGAGGGTTAGACCCCCAAAACTTTCCACTTACTGTGTGGGTCTGTGTATAAATATTATTTTTCTAAATAATTCTTATTTCATGACAATGTTTTTTAATAAGCGTAGAAAGTTCGAGACAGTATTAAAAATGTGAAACAGTTCTTTTGTCATTTGCCCACATTTTCTATACAAATAATACAATTAATAGAGAGATCAAGCGGCTGTTTGGCGACTAGAAAGGGTGTGATTGTCTATTAATGAACATTTATGAAATATTAATTAATATTATTATTAATAAAAATTAATATATAAATATTATTAACGACCTTTATAGAATTAACGACTAATTTCTCCATAAATTTAATATATACTTACATTTACGGATTTCTCCATTCTCATTAAAATACGATTAATTTGAGACATAAATTGATCACAAGTGAAATCTTAAAAGTTAAAAAGTCAAGAACTCGTCAGTATAAAATTTTGGTTATAGAAATCAGGATTTTGGCAATAAAAATGAAATTACCTAGGTTACACAATTCTTGCATGTTTTGTTGTTTTATCGTCACTTTAGAAGTTACGTGTGGTGTGCAGTCTTATAGAAATCATGAAATTTGTACGACTAGTTTATTTACAATTATATTGTAAACAGTTTACGTATTGCTCATTTGCGACAAGGTCATCGTAACTGATAAAATATACATTTTGAGTACAACTACATAATATATCATATGAAATTGAAATCTCTCATTCCGAATTCCTCTCAAAAATCTCTTACTCCGCCAGTTCTGAAGCTTGAGTTCTGTTTTTACAGAAAGTAAATTGACATTTTCATATTTGTTTATGTTATTTAACTTGTCTTGTCGCAGATGAGCGATATATTATGAAAATATAAAAAATTTGTAGGTAAATTTTTCAATCAATCTCTATATAGGTACTATTTTACACATTATAATGTTACTTAAGGACTATAATTTTAGAAATAGAACATGAGACCCTAATAAATTTTCGAAATCAATACTTGGAATGAATATTTAGGGAATGATTATGCTAGCTTTTTTCAATTACAATGTAAAATCTTCAAAAATATATTTAAATAAAATATAAAAAATGCAAAAAATATATTCTCTTCATTTGAAATAACTTTAAATTTATACTTTTCAAAATGGATATCTGATATCGAATTAATTAGAAATATTGTAAGCCGAAACATATTCACAACCTTCCTCGGCAAGAGCAAGGTGAGTTCAGGCACAACCAGCAATTTGGGCCGCGACTACAATTGCAAAGGCAATATGAATGGCCTCCTTTGGAATAATTAGAAACAAGCTAATTTAGCCAAACAAACATAAATACAGTCTTGACATATATCGTTTTACTCAGAACGAATGTAAAAGGTCGTTTTGTGTATATTTACTGCTTTATCATACAATTTTTAAAATTTATCAACAATTTTAAATTGTTTTTACATACTCTTGAGAACCATAAAAAACAGCTTTTTAATCGATATACCATTCGATTATTGCGCTACAAGCAGTATTAGGTTAGATATTTATTCAATATATACATATTATAGTTTACGTTACAACGAATTTTCGGCATTTAGTCACAGATGTCGCCTGTCAGCCCAGCAGTGAGCGAAGAAGCGCGGGAGGCAAGTTGCGGGTGTGGGTGAAGGTCAGCGCCACGGGCGACGCCGCGGGCTTGACATATGCCTCGATCGGCTAACTGGAGTGCATTTCCCGCTAAATGTTTCTGAATAATATATTATGTTTAATAACATTTCATTATGATTTCCAAAATATACTTATTCATCGCAGAGTGGTGCTGATTAGCTGAATTCAATACAAGAAAACATAAAAAGCTCTTAATCAAATTAAAATTAATTTGTTACCCACAAAAATTAAATCATAACATGGAAAGCATTGGAACGAATTATTTTTACCACAATGCTAGTAATTTCAAAGTCCTAACTTAAATAAATATTATCGAATTTTAATTATAGATTTTTTTTAATCAACCGCATGTGACAAGGCGTTTCCGAAGAAAATTCTACAGCCTATCATCATACCAATTTGGAATGTTTATCCAATCCCCAATATAATTATTTTGCTACGAGTAAGTACTATCAAATAATATTTTTAA
The DNA here is from genome assembly GCA_033032175.1 of Saturnia japonica. Taxonomy (NCBI): domain Eukaryota; kingdom Metazoa; phylum Arthropoda; class Insecta; order Lepidoptera; family Saturniidae; genus Saturnia; species Saturnia japonica. The sequence continues at coordinate 17,021,003 of CM065319.1, forward strand.
CTTGACTTATATTGGTGCGTGCGTGCTTTTTTCATACTTTTAAAAATAAAGTATAAACAGACTAAATCGTTTATAATGTTGAGTTGCATACAAAACATGCTCTTATTAATTAAAAAAAAAATAACGACTAGCAATAAAAAGTACTTAGCAAAGAATAGGATGCTGTTGTGACAGAAGGAATATTGATATGTGAAGTGATTAGTGTTTGGAAATAAATAAATATGTATACATAAACCCACACATTTTTTCTATTTTATATTGTTACGACCTGTTACAACCCGATTAAAAAGATAGAAACATCCTGTTCCCGAAATATCTCGAAGCTACTACAAACTTCGAAATAATGTTCGCATCGTGAACAACCACGGCGCATGTTTGTATAAACATCGCAGTTTACACACACACGTATAGGGCTTATCGCCTCGATTACGTCATTAAGTAGGCATAGAAACTAAACGTCGAGAGAGTTAGCGACGATTCGCGATTTTTCTGCGATCGTTTAGTGTAGGTATTTAAGCGACTCAGGCGCGGCGCCGAAGCATTTCAGTTTTGAATTACAAAGCGATAAAAGGAAGCGAAACCACAGTGTTGCGAGTTCGTGAAATTGGTAACTGTGTGGAATTTTTTTTAAAACTTCTTGACGTCAATCACCGGCATTTTTATTACCCATGGGTGTAACAATATGTTTCTAGTAATAATATACTTAGTTACTTACATCACAAAATTTTGCAACATAATTTATAATTCAACCCCAAATTATTTATCGCACAAATTCATGGGTTTAGCACAACCAGAACAGGCAATCTTCGAATGTTTCCAGCGATATATTTACTGACTTTCATTTTTGTCACGATTACTGGAGCATGCTCATGTCAAAAAGCGGACAAAAACATTAACTGGGAACATCACATTATTGACAAGCATGGCAACATCGGCAAAACAATTTTCCAAGCTAGCAAGTGTCTATAGTGTTACCATAATTAGATTGAGTCATGAGCGAAGCTGACCCGAGTCGCTTGTTGCGCGACGGTATGGCGCCACTGTAGCTTTGCGACATTCTATCCCTGGTTTACAAACTTTTTATGTAAGATATCATACAACTTTTTTGGAAATTATAAACAGCAGTCTTCCTTCTCTACTTCATAATCCAGTAAACACTAATGCACAATGGAAAGTCATCAGCAACAAAGTTTAAAGTCAGGGCCTAATTAATTAAACATTTAAAAAATAACAAGTGGATTTTTAACAAAATGCAATTTTTAATAAAAAAGGAAATCAACTTCAATTATTTTGAGAAGTTCCCCGGTGTATCTTCGAAGTTGAACGACCAGTGACAATGAAATTTAAAATGGGATCACCCTTGAGGTAGGTAAGTGCCTCTTTTCCAACAAAAAAACATCGAAAGTATTTATTTTAAGAATGTTCAGCCGTAACTTTTTTATTTATGGACTGATTTAGGTGGTTCTTTTTCTCTTGGAAAGGGGATACCTCAAGTGTAGGTCCATATTAATTTCATTAGCATTGGACCTTCGACTTCGAAGATATACCAAGAAACCCTTCAAAATTGTTGGAAGTTGTTTTTTAAAATATTATTATAGATCCTAGTAGAAAGTTTGGGACTAAATTAATTAAGTGGAAAGTTTGCGACTAAATTAATTATCTTATCTATGTTTGTACTCTACGGCCATTTGGATGATAGATTAAGCTATACTGAAATTTTTAGTGATTTTATACTCACGTTTGCCTAAAATGCTTTTGAGGTTGCCGAGCGGCAAGGGAACGTTTGCGGCTACGATCCGCCCCTATCATGGCGCATCGTTCTGCCGGCGTACTTGCTACGAACATATCGTGGAGAGAGTAGCAAGCTGCTGTTATCTGTAAATGTAACATATGGTGAAATTCAAATAAATGGAAATAATATTATTCCTATAAGAGTATGAAATATACAAGTTTGAAAAGGAAGAAAGCGGTTTGGTGCAACGGAAAGCAGCCAACACAAACTGGAAGCAACCTGAACACCGTCACGTTACCTGTTGAATAAGACGCCGATGGAGATCTACGTCAGCACCCCGGATGCCCTCCCTGTCCTGGTGCAACTGGAGAGCGCACAGCAAGGCATCTTTAATCGTCTGTACGACCCCCTGCACACGTTCGGTCCTCATCAGACGTCGGACAAGAAAGCCCTTCGCGTAGGCGACTATCCTCGTCGCCGCAGCGCGCTACAAACACCGAACCCATCGGAAGTGAGCAATACATAAAATTGTGTTTTGAAGGTACATTTACAACCACCAGACACATGAATTAATGTTAAACAATCTATCACCATAATACCATTAAGATAAGAATAAAATGGAAATTAAATGTAAAAACTATGTTTTTGAAGTGAAACTTCTTTACGCGCATGAGGGTAAAATTTTTACAGATGCAACGCGTCACGATAATGTGAAACGTTTTGAGAGAAAGAGGGAGAGAGCGATTGATACCGATTGAGAGAGAGTGAGAAAGGGCATGAAGCACGTAGCCATAGAGACAATGTGTAAACAGTGAGTTAAATTTATAAATAAACATTTTGTGATAAATTTGTAAATCGTCCTATACTAAGCAGTTGTTCAGTGTAAGTAATATATTTCTTATCATTTTGATAATATACAATTTTTTATGTTAATTCGTTCGAAGTTTAGAAAGTTTTCATATTTACAAATAACATGTGACATTTTAATTTGCCACTCGCCATTTAAGAATTTAATATTTTAATGGCAATTAAATTAATTAAATTCCTAACATATTTTCCTTTTCCCTCCTCTAAGTCTCGGAAATCTAAAGCTTTAGATTAGTATAAATATAAACGAGATTTAAAAATTAGTTTGCCAATGAAGTTTCACTTCTGACCTGTGTACTTTGTACGCACGCACTTTTTTTTTAATTCCATCGCCAAGTTGTAGACAATATTACAGAGGAAATAATTAATTAGGTGAAGAAAAGCAATATTAATATGTTATGTTTTGACATTGTAATATTTTCGATGATTTCAATGACCAATCTTAATCCTTTAATAAAAAAGAAAGAGATAGAGGTTAAGTAAATGAAATAGAAAAAAAGGAAGTCTTATAGGACTTTTATAAAATAATCTACAAAAAAGGAATATGTTGATGTAAAGTACAAAAGTGCAATTATTCCATTATATTCTATGAAGGAATTTTGAAAAATCCCCTTAGTTCTTTTATATTATACTAGCTGTGCCCGCTGCTGCACTCGCGTGGACTACAGCATGCCGTCGATCGAGCACACGCGCAAATCGCAAATCGTCCCGTCAAAAAAGGTCCAACCATTTCGGAGATTAGCCGAAACACACAGACAGACAAAAATTTTTTTTTTGTTATATATATTGTATATACTCTCATATGCATTCAGTAAAAAACTCTTCTTTTGATATTACAAACAGACACTTCAATTTTATTTATCTGTACAGATAGAATCAACAATATTTTTTGTTATTAACTATTTTTCATTTCAATTACAATAATAAATCTAAATTAACTCTTAGTGTTTGATTCAGTGTACACAATTATTTGCTAAAAGTAACTCTTACCTCTTTAGCTGTAGGCGGATTTATCTTAACTGGCACTGTTTGTTTAGATGGGCGAGTCGCCCCATTGCTAAATTTATGAGAGACCGGTTTCTCAACATTTCTAATTCCACTATCAGTTGATCTGTAATGGCCTGTAATAACTGAGACAGGACCAACATCCAACATCGCCACTTCTTTACCACAAAGGTGATTAACAACTGTTTTGTTATAACGACAGTCTTCACTGTTATCTGACGGGAAACTGAAGTTCAAACCGGCCATCGTGTCATTCGTTCGATCGGTCAATATTGGTTCGTATTCGCGTTCGGAAGATGCGCTAGTATCGTAATTAAGTCTCCTAGATATAGGGTTCCTTTGAGTTGGAGAATGAGTTCTTGTCCTACTCCCTTCACTCTGACCTCGAGGAGACTGAATTTTATTTCCATTCTGACTTTGTACTTTTGTTTGCTGTTTTTTGATACTACCTGTAATATCCCTACTTTTCTTTAAAATATTGTCGCAGCGATTTATATAATGATTGGTGTCTGTTAAAGTTGACGACAAGGAGCTATCACCCAAGCTTTGGTCAGGTGATCTGTGGTTTATCAGCTGGCTCAAACTTACAGGCCCTCGCTCAACCCCTTCATTTTTATCCACACAAACCTCTTGTATTTCAGTAGGAGGTTTTGGACAAATGGTCTTCAGTTGCTTATATAGTAAATTGTTCTGCTCTTCAAAAACTTGCTGCAGCAAAATCTGCTCTCTCTTTTGCTTCTCAACTAAATTTGCCATTTGTATGAGTTGTTGTGTTTGGATTTTTTCATAGAGCTCCCTAACTCGAGAAGCTGGATCACCAGATTCAGATATGAGTGGGACTACAGACTTTGGGGTTGCACCTTCTTTGTTATGATCTACTGAATCAGGAGTTATAAATTCTTTTACAGGAGTAATTTTGGTAAGTGTATTTCTTCCTGGACTCACAATTCTCTTTCCCTTTTGAATTGGTTCAGATTTAGATATGTTTTTACTTACACTAGACTGTCTTAATTTTTCTATGGTTGCAGACTTTGTACTTGGTGTTGATATTTGAGAGATTCTCTTAGCTGCAGATTGTAAACTTAGAGTTTTGTTACTATTTTTTAATTTCCCTGTATTTGTCATTTGTTTCTGTTTTAATTCTAACGCCATAGATGACCACTTGACTTTAGCAGACTCTAAGTCCCAACTTCGCCGTTTTTTACATGTAGTGTTTAAGTTAGAGAGAGATTCGCTCATTGATATAGAACTCATTTCAACCCCAGTGCTCAGAGACTGAACTTCAAGATGAGCCAAAAGTAGAGGGCCTGGTTTTAATAGTGTGTAAGATCTCTGGCGGGTGAGTTTTGGAATTATTTGTGATTCCCTCATACTTTCTGTGTGGATGTCATTTAGAGAACCTGTAAAGCTTTTGGCGCTGAGTGAAGATGGTCCATCTTGGTTCAAAGAGAAATCTGGGAATGGATCTGATGCTCCATTTTTATTGACATCAATTGTGAAATTAACTTTACCATCAGACTGATATAATTTTCTGCTCTTACCTCCTAACTCACAATCTAATAACAATTCTTTCTGGGTTTGTTTCTTTAAGCAATTGTTATTATCACGTTCTGGTAAATCTACAGGTGGAGATGAATGTTGTAGAAATTCCCTAGTTGTATCTTTAATTACTCTACTAGCATCATTAATATTTAGGCTTAAATCAATGATAAATTTTGGAGAATTTAAACATGAAGAACTTTCTCCTGTGTCAACAACAGTAACATTAGATGTTATGCTATTGAATAAATTTGTTGGAGGTTGAGATAAGTCACCATAATTCTCATCACAAACATGTTCTGGAGTTTTCATATTATCCAAATTAATATAAAACCCAGTTTTTATCTCTTCATGAGGTAATTCATAATTTTGTTCATTTTCAGGTAGCTCTGGAGCATCAGTTTTATCTTCACTGGACTCCGTATCACTATCAGGGATATAAGGTTGAAGTACAGATATACGTTTCTCAACTTCTTTAGCTAATAGTTTGTAATATTGCATTTCTTTGCGACATTCTTTTGACAACTGAAAATACAAAACATATTAAATATTAATGATAACCTGAACTTTAAAAAATTAATAATAAATTAACTTGCATCACCTCAATATAAATTTTCAACATAATACTTTTTATTTTATGTATTACTTTAAATAATATTTGCACAATAATTAAATATTTGTGCATATTGTCTGAAAATCATATCAAAACCATTAATATTCTATAACAATTAAAAATTAAACCAACTTTGTTAATGTACTTTTACAAAATTTACAATTTACAAATACACTGGTAATTTATTTATTTGCTTTGTTTTTTTATTATTACATCAAACTATATGAGTGTATCCACTAATGTTGGATATACGTAATTTGTCTCCTGCATGCTCTGCAAATAAATTGCACATAACAGACACTCTAATAAAAGTATTTAAATTCCTTTAATGGCAAAATCAGAGACAGAAAATTTATTTCACATTGTTTAAAGATTTGGCATTTCTTTCTAATTGTTTAGTGTAATTATATTGTGGATTGTAATTTACTTTACAACAGCAGGCAAAAACAGTAGAAGTTGTTATAATTATATCTTTTAAGCACTAACAAACTACAGAAAATAAAAATCAAACCAAATCAAATTTCTTTACTATTGATAGTTTTTTAAAATTCATGTTGAAATTTAGAATAGGCATGTGAAACAAAAAAATTGGGTACTTAACTATTTTAATGTTACATTACCTACCAAATCAAATATTACATCTAATACTAAGTACTGTACTTACAAGAGGCGGCAGAAGCGGGACCCCATTTATCTTCATACAAGACACATACTGGCTGGACTGCCGCACCGATTTAACATCCCACGGATCGTTCATTGCGCTGCAAATTACATACATCAAATTGTGAGCACGGCTAAGCTATGCGCCATCAACTATTATATGAACGTTCATCAACATTAAATTACTTTCAAGGGAACTCAATGCTGAATCGCTTAGAAAAACTTCCGGGAATCTCGATTGGTATTGATGTTTATAGCAAAACTAGAAAAAGTTTCCAAGCAATCTGCATTCTCCCAAAACTGATGTCATTCTAGATTTAAGATTACGTCAATTAAAAAAGCATGACACTAAATCCGCAAAGAAGAGATTTTCGCCTACGTCCTATTATTCACACTATAATGCAATTCTGATAGCACATAAAAATTGATACTTGATGAAAACTGTTTGGGTTTTGATGAACACTGAAAAATTGTACAACAGAACTGCAGAAGTAGGAGTAAATTTCAAATTTTTTATAGCTTGTTTTCGGTAACTTTGTTCACTTAGTGAATTTTAAAATGAATTTATAAGATGAACAATCAAACGACAAGTTTCGTCAATAAGATTTGTTTTACATTATATAGAACAATCCAACCAATGAAATATTTTTTTATTTGAACTCTCAATGAGAACAAACTCAAAACTGGTATTTTTCTGTCAAACAATTTGTGTTGCCATGGTGATAAAGTTTCTGTTAGTTCCTTTAACATAAAACTAGTTGTGCACCACGGTTTCACACGTGTTAATTTTAACCCACAAACACCGCACGGCCAACGCACCCGGTAGCTACTAGCTTCCCACAAGTAAAAAATATTTTAATTTTCCATTATCTACTAAACGATGCGTCCAAATAACATGCTTTAAAGGACAAAATTTAACTTCATAAAATTTTATTTATGATGAAATAACTTTTGTTCGTAAGGATTATTATGCCATGCCATGTTTAGCGGAGGTGAGGAACAGAGAGTAAAGTTCCTCATCCGCCATAGAAAAGGGAGGATCCTCCGGCCAGACGGGTGCTATGTCTGGCGGGCAGCTGTCCCGACTGTTGTAGTCGGGTTCTTGTATATATACTTACTCAACGATAGAGGTAATTTCTATAGCGCAATGTAGGATCAGTAGGATGCGTCCTATGTGGCTCGATAGATGTCGCTATGTGTCGCTACGTAGTTGTGTCGATGCGTTGATGCGTCAGTTGTGGCGAGAGATGTCGCTACATCACTCCCCTCTGAGACTGGAGGTCGATAGCAGGTTGAGTCGTCCATTTGTGATGCTTGCCGGGCCAGTGGAGTGTTCCAGTGAGTCGGAACTAGATGTCGCATAGTTCACGGTGAGTCGGAACTGTCTGCGGTGATTGGCTTGCTGCGTCGACCAGGAGAGAAGTGCGTTTTCTGCTGCTTGCTGACCGGCCGAAGTGCAGTGTGCTGTTGCCAAGGTCGCTGAGAAGGCTGTTGGGCTGACCAGGAATGCGCTTCCGCTGCATGCGTATGGTCAGGATACCCGTAGTAGCCGTAGATGCTGGCTGGCTGTATTGACTCGCTGCTCGAAAGCTTGAGGAAGTGATGATGACGTATAGCTTTGTGAAGAAAGTTGTGCTGACGTATCACGTCGGGGTCACCACTTTAGCGGAGGTGAGGAACAGAGAATAAAGTTCCTCATCCGCCATAGAAAAGGGAGGATCCTCCGGCCAGACGGGTGCTATGTCTGGCGGGCAGCTGCCCCGACTGTTGTAGTCGGGTTCTTGTATATATACTCAACGATAGAGCTAATTTCTATAGCGCAATGTAGGATCAGTAGGATGCGTCCTATGTGGCTCGATAGATGTCGCTATGTGTCGCTACGTAGTTGTGTCGATGCGTTGATGCGTCAGTTGTGGCGAGAGATGTCGCTACACCATGTCTAAAAATAATGCTCATAGATTCATTTTTATAATTTTCAAAAAAATTTTTTTACAAATAACTTGTTTTAGTGGTAAGTATATGAGATCGGCATATACTATCGCGGATTTTTTTAAAATATATATACCTACTAAGGACCAATATTTTAAAGTGAAACTTTTATTAGATCGTCTCAAACTTTCCAAGAACCTTTTTATCATTATTTATATTGGCTTGCGTGTAAAAAACAAATTAAACATGATACTGAATGCTGTTCCTTGAAAAATTGATTTTTAATTATTTACATTTAAAGGTACTAGAAAATGGAAATTTAGTGTTGGAAATCTAGCGCGAAACAGAACGGATTACTGTATTATCTATGCAGAACGGCAGATTGCGGCAGATTATAATCAGAGAGAAATATTTGTCTCTGGCAGCAGAGCAGCAGCTATTCGTAGACAAAGAAGGAAATAAACCTACAGCTCGTATATGATTAGATAACATTAATTTTATCCATAGGTTTATATAGTATAGTATAGATTAGCAATAGGTTAAACAGGATAAGATAGTAACAATACATTAATGTACGTATTATTATTATTATAATAACATTAAATTACACTTTAAACCCCTGACTTTTCTAAAAATAAGCAAGACTGGTTTTGATAACGATTTTCTGCCTATACTGACCGATAGCACACGAAAATGGTATCGTGTCTTTATATAGTTCTAACACAAGCAAATATGAGTGGTGTAATTTCAAAAGCCGCTAATGTCAAATGGAGTTTGTGTATCGCAATTAACCGTTAGTTTCTTCTTTTCTAAGCAAACTCTTATTTTACCTTCAAATGCCACTATAAGTGACCTAAAAATCAAAAAGTAAGCCTAGTTTCGTTACAAAACACTATAAAATGACGTTTGTATGTTTCAAAATCCTCTCTAAACTAATGAAACAATGACAACTCGGTATTTGGGATTTATACGGCATAACAAGCAGTATGGCGAAAATTGTAATCGCGTGAGAATATCATTGTGGTTATTAATGATTTTTTGCACAAAATAAGGGAAGAATTAATTATTTAGTAACTTTTATTGACAAATTAAGGAACTTGAATGAATTTAGCAGTTAAAATCAGTAATTACAATTCCATTTGATGTAACTCCTGGTATAATACCATCCTTATTCAAAATCCTATTTGCTACAAAACCCGCTAAAACATGACAAGTTGCTTTCAAACGGCGCCAAAAAAATGTTAATTTCAGAATCCTCTAAAATAAAACTATTTTTGCTAGTATTTTGGACTCTAACGTATTTCTTTCCTCCAAAAGGATTTATTGGGGTTGTTATATCATAATAATCAATTTCATGTCAAAAACCTTTCAATGAAGCCTCACATGAATTTATATTACGTTTTTATAGTTCCTCAAAATTTCACCGAAAGTGTTTTACGGAGTTTAGAAATTATATGATTTTTAAATGCTCTTTCTCATTCAATTTACCAATCTATGTTTATATGAAATTTATGGTGTGACCATTTTATTCAACAAGTTTCTTCTTCTTCTTCCTAACTTGGCAACCGGTCCTCTTTCATGAAGACCATTACTGCTATTATCGCGTGAATTATATTGTCATGTGTTATGACGATTCAGTATCCTAACAAGATGGTGGCTCCCTTGTTAGAACTTTCTAGGGAATTTTTGTGAGATCTCGGAATGAATGCTTTCAGCTTATATTTATAATCCATCTCACTTATGCACAAAAACCAAACTATATCACGCAAAACGCCACAAATATTACATAATATAGGGTCAAAAACCTAAGTAAATGAATTAAAACTAACAATCACAACATGTCACTTCAAGATCCCCCCAAAAACTCAATTCTGCAAGTTTATTTTTATTGACATTATTCTACAACCAGAGACAAAATAACAACTTTATATTTCGTCTCACCTAAAAATGTTGTCAGCTAAGTTCAAAGTTGTCTAGACATGATTAAGTCACCAAAATTCCTTGCTCCAACTCAATAACTCAAGCGCTGCTTACTGGGCTAGCACATTGAGTTAACTAAAGTTTGCGCGATGGCGCGGCGCAATATAATGGTATGCTTGACAAGCGTGTTAGAAACACGAATATGTCGGCTGACCAGTGCAGTGCTGTGCCGTACTCGGCTCGTTGCGCCATACGCCAACACATTTGTTAATACATCCACCGCAGTAGACATGTGTAAGTACTGCGAGTCATAAATTACGCGTAATATGTCACGACCGCGTACTGTAACAGTACCTATAACCCAACAAAATTAAGCATGTCACATAACTCTAAACATGACGTTCCATAAGCAAGAGGTTATAGGATAGGTCCGTCGCGTTCTAAGTACTGTACGTAGGTACTGAAGTGTACTGTAATGTTTAATATAATTCGAGTTATCGTTGTTATCGAATGATAACATTACTATATCTCTTAATCGCCCACCACTATTAGAAATATTTCATAATCACTTAATGGTTAAGTTTGAAGGAAAATCAACTTTTCAATAAAGCAGAATAATGCTTGCGTTTTTATAACGCCGTGTCGTCACTCGTACAAGTAAACTATACAAATAGGCAATAATAAAAGGTCTATTTATGACATCAGAACATTCAGTACAATAGCACATACGTAATTGTTAGCGGGCTATATGTATGCCTAAGCTTAATGTTTTATTTCGAACGGGTCATGTTTAGAGTACTGAGTACTGCTCTAATGCCATATTACGCAGCACGAAATGTCATGCCATATGGCATTACTTCATAGAGTACTGTTTTGCGCATGTCTACACCGCAGTAAACTAACGTGGTGCAATTGCGCGGCTTAGCGCTGTGTTATCCATGTCTACAGTTGACAGTTAGAGATGTGCCAACTCATAAAAAATACAACTCATTACGTAACTCAAATAATATGGATGCAATAGAGTAATTGATTTGTTTTCTTTTTACCAAGGTCATTTAATGACTAAATTTCGCAATAATATATAAAAATGTAACGGATTCGTTATTAATGTGTATTGAGACAATTATAAGAGTTCACTATTTGGAAAAGTTGATAATCCGTAACTGATATATTATTTAAAGCACTGTCAACCGATTTTTGTATAATTGTACTTGGCACGGTCAAGTGGGTTTGAGTTTGCCTCAATCTTTTTGTGGAGGCTCAACCTCCAATTTAAATGGCTGCGACTAAGATGGATCAACCGAAATATTATTTCCAATGGCTGATTTAAATTATTCACGTCTACGAAAGCATTACTTGGTTGCTACTTTTTAATGTGGTTTAATAATATGGTCGTCTTTCCAATATATTTGTCAAACGAATCGTTAACATGGAGAAACCCGTCATGGGTACACACTCACCCGGGGGGACGAGAGGTTATGTGAGACTCCTACTCACTAAAACTCCATGGTGTACCAACGGCCGCCATAGTGGAGCGACATGGGTAAGCGGCGACCTGGCTGCCGGCCCCAGTCGGGCCTCCGGCGCTGAAGAGAGACAATCTGGTACAGCTCCGAGTGTCTCCCAGATGGCTGAACCACTGCAATGGGAAGACCGGCCCACGACCTATCTTCCCTTGGTTCAGTAAGGGCAGATGAAGGAGGCGAAAAAGCGTCCCCTCCTACTACCCATCGTCTGCGCTGATGTTTTCCGTAGGTATCGGCGCTGGAGCTGAAGCTACTCTCCCTTTAATGGAAGGTGGCCGGCAGCTGGCACCCCCCATGTAGTGGCCTGCTGGCCTTCCGGCTTCATCGCAATAGGCGCAGTGCAGCGCCTCAGCCTCGCACTCCAGTGCCCTGTGGTTGGGTTACCCACACCGGGAGCACAACGCCCCGCTGTCAGCTGTCGACGGGCATACCAGCCGAGTATGGCCCAGACTCATGCACTTACAACAGCGCATGGGCTTACGTTCCAAAAGATGGATCCGGGCCGCACTCCAACCGACTAGGAGGCGTTTTGCCTGAACTAAATTCTTGGCAGCGGCAATTGGCACAGACAGGTGAATAGCACCCAACCTTCCTTTGGGTGCGAGAATTTCACCAGCCCTAATTTGGGCAGGCTCACATTCTACCTTCAATGCTGCTGCGGCAACAACTTCGTCTCTGGCCACAGAGTCATCCAGACCTACGACGCGGACGTTTGCCATCTTGGTGGGCCTGTTGATCGTGGTATCATTCACTAACGCCGTCTAGAGACCCTGTGCCAGCTTATCAGCTTGCTCTGCCCCTTGGGAGCAAGGAATCTCAATGATCCTGGCTCCTGTTTTGGTCTCACTTAAAGAGAAATCCTCGATACCTAATGCCGTCATACTAACCACCGACCTTGCTCTAAAAAGGGCCACCTTGTAACTCAGAACCTGAGCCACAACTCGAGGGGAGCTTCTTTTTCTTTGGTTTTCGAGGCGTGCCCTTCACAGGAGCAGGGTTTGCAGGCGCAGCTGCTTCCTTTACCTTCTTACGCTTTTTGTGAAGGGTTACTGTGGCCCAAGCCACTTCTCCCTCAGTGGCCACTGCTTCTGCAATTGAAACCTGGGATACATTAGTGGGCCTAGGCCCAGCAGTCTTGTGTTTAGCCCCAGCAGGCTCCGACCTAGCTGCAGGGCCAGACAACTCCGACCTCCTGTCTGCAGCCAAAGAGGGCCGAACCACCCTATCGGGGTGGAAAAGTCCTCAATGACCTCCAAGCGGGCGGACATTACCTAACTCATAGTTTGCCGGAAGAACAACTATCTCCTCTCCAAGTGCCTGTCAATGGCGTCTATAAGCGACTGTGGCAGGATCTCCTGCACTGCACAAGGCTTCGGGCTGCGTATGCGGTAATGGTGGGGGTAGTCGGGCCTCCGATCCGCTTTATAACGCGGTCAGCTCCGCCTTAATGCCTTCCTAGATCTCTTTGAGGTTCCGAGATTCCTTGGCGACCTCTAAGACTCTGTCTACATTTTCTTGGCCGAGATTTCTCAACCTCGCTGGGTCTTGGTACTCTATTCCGTCAAAAACACTAACTTCTGCTCTGTCGCACGCATCCTCCACGTGGACCGATTCGACAGGACCACGATCACGTGAGCTGTGCACCTCTTTAGAGGATGCCACTCGCGTTGCCCTTGTAACAAATCGGGTCACGGGCTCTACCCCTACTTACCGTAGTAATCTTCGAAGCTACCTTCACACCATCCGAGTCCGTGTCGAAGTCAGACCGCTGCATAAAAGTCTGCTTCGACTCAATCGACCCAGACACCGACCTCGAGGCACCAAAACTGTTGCCCCAGTGCCAGACTGAGAATTTGTCAAGCGAGCTGTTCCTCTCTATGCTCACCACAGTTAAATCAGTATTCCTTTGGTGAAGTATTCATATATCTTAGATACAAACTCCTTTGTGTTCTTTATGACTATAGTTGTATGTATAAAAAAGATCGGGTCTGTTGACGTGTTACGTTTATCGATATAGCTCCATTCCTATCAGTTTTTCCGATTCTGGTATAACCTGGTACTTGTGTAAACGTCATATTTTTATAAAATAATGCATACATAATGTAAAAAAGACGCTCGTTCAAGTTTTCACAGGAGCTGTCACCGAGAAAATAAAGAAATGGAAATGGTATAATTCAAATTGGTAACAATATTGGTGGACAGTGAAGGAAAAAATCTTGACAAAAACTGAATGTTTGAGAAATGTTTTAGTACCAGTATGGGGAAAGATATACAACTGTCGACTTCTCTGCATTTGAAATCACAAATACTTTGAGAACTGGCATCGTAATCATTATGCCCATACCTTCCCTTGAGGGCTGGCCCTTACCCAGCAATGGGACACTTACAGGCTGATATTAGAATGTGACAAACGCGCTCTTGCTGCTGAATAAAGTGGCGCGTTATATTTAAAATAAAAAACTTCGTTCAATTTAGACCTTAAGAAGGCACTTATAAACGTCAAAACACCACTGCCGGTTCGGAAAACATCCCAAACATCGAGAAGAACTGGTAAGAAACTCGATCGGGTTTATCTTCTTTTTTTTATATATTAGGTACAACAATAATCATTTAGTGGATGCACAGAGAGGAAGTCACTTTCAGACATCATTATCATTCACATATTGATCCACCCTATAACCTTTTGACAGTAAAATACCCCTGACATGGTCCTTGAACTTGTTTGCTTCAGAATGTTATTATAGAACCTAACACCATTACCTGTCTGTTATCGTCTTACGTTTATCGATATAGCTCCATCCCTATCAGTTACTCCGACTTTGATATGACCTTGTACGTGTTTAAACGTCATATTTTTATCAAATAATGCATACGTAATGTAAAAAAGGTGCTCTTTCAAGTTTTCACAGGAACTGTCACAAGAAAATAAAGAAATGGATTTGGTATAATTCGAGTTAAGTCCACCTCGATTTAACTTGATTAACATATTGAGTTGGTACTTCACTATTATCAATTGTCAGTTGTCACTTGTCACTCGAAAGTTAAATTTATGGTATGTAAAGCTTGGGTGTAAATTAAAATATTCAAATGATTGCTAAATAACTATGTATTTTTCGTAGAAATATTATTACGGAATTATATTCACCTTTCTGCCGATGCTTTTTTAATTACTTATTTGCTGTAATGGATGCGTTATTAATGAAAAACGTGTGCCCCGCTGGAAGGCAGGCGATGATGTGTTTTGTGATGTCTGCTGCAATATTCACTTTGTCATATTTTTCTGGAAGCGTATTTGGCTACTCATCAGAGCTCTGGGCTCTCACGTATTGGGGTCCAGCGTTGTACTTCTGTCTGTTCAACTTCATTTTTAGATACTGTTACAACGGATTTACATACAAGGTTTGTGCTTTCTATTATTAAATTATTTATAAATATTAAACACAGATTTCATGTCTATCTATATCAAGTTACACAGGTGAATTTTCTGCTGACAAAATAAATATTGTTTTTCTATAATCACTTAATTCTTTCCCCAAAATATATATTGGCAACTCATGCTGTAGTAATTAATACCTCTGTAGGGTTGAATCTATAATTGTTTGGTACGAATTACGAAGTACGAATTGGTTGAAATTGATAGAGATTAAATCCCTGGTTATAATGGTACCACTCTTATTACAAGGTAACTTGCCATTTTAGAGAAAATTAATAAAAACATTATTAACTTCAAAACCTACAAAATTTTAGTTGCAAATACAAAAACTGTGAACTGAAAAGGAAAGTTGCAATTTGGTATTCTTATTCGGTCATCCTACTAACATTTCACAAAACAAAACCCCTGAAACCAAATATAAACACCTATATGGACTGAACTGTGTTTGAATACTATGTAAGTGGAGTTTAAACAAAATTCAAATGTTCGTTTTGTTTTATTATTTAGTTACTATACTAATATACTTAATATTGTGCATTTTTTGTAAATATTTTGATAGTTCTAATAAATATAAAATATTTTTAGTTTAAATACCAGAATTCCATATTTGACTTTATAAACCCTATAACTCTGGTTAGGGATATTCACTTTCACTTTTCCACAGGAATGCTTCCTCCACCCTCCCTGTACCTTCTCCTGCCACTCAGCATGCAAAAACATGCTGTTGCTGTTGTGAAATGTTGAAATTTCGAATTTGAACTTAGAACTTTACCTTGTAATGGGAGTAGTTTCAGAAGGTTTGGGGTAGACCGTCCTTGACCCCTCACATTCCTCACTGTGTGCCAGACGATTTTAAATTTTAAATCTTTGAAACCTATTTTAAATTAAATTCATTAGTAACACCTTATGGCTGTTTAGTCCTGTCATATAATATTGACTCTTTTAGGCAAATTGACTTTTTGATGCACTTTTAAAAGAGGGGTTGTTCTGTATTTTTAAATTTATGCTACAATGGAAAAAACTTCATTAATATCAGGGATATTCTTAAAGCCGAAAAACATTTTTCTTTAAAACCATGTTCAAAAATTATTTTTTTATATATTACAAGATCAAACTTTTATAAAACAAAGTAAAGAATATGCAATATGTTTTATATACTAGAGCAAATAAAGTATAAGAACAAGAGATCTGTAAGAAAGACATTTTTTTTGCTTATTACCAAAAGTATGTCATTTTGAGTTATGCCCTGTGTGGCTGTAAGAGTTAATATATGCATTGAAATATATTTTTTATGTGATTAATGTGACTAAGGTATTTTTTTCTTCATATAGGTTTCAATAAGGTCCGCTTTTCTTGGAGCAGCATTTGCTACTGGTTTATATTTGGCAACATTTGATGATGGGCTGAAAGTGTTTGGTGTTTACATAATGCTGTTGTCTGGATTCCATTTCACTGAGTTTCTGTCTGTCTCCCTGACTAATCCAAGAACACTATCAATAGACTCCTTTATATTGAACCATAGTGTACAATATGGTGTTGCCGCTGTATCCAGCTGGGTGGAATGGGCAGTTGAATATTATGTTTTCCCTGGTAAGTTTATTTGTTATTTCAATTTACTAGTTATTATTGAGGTCATGAGATCCAGAGTGCCTTACTGCTTTTTTCGATAAATTTGCCTATTAACATTGTCAACTGATGGACTCTTCATCCTATGCTGTTTACACTCAAGTGATGATGATGATGAGTTTGATGTGCCTTTAGAAGTATTTTAACAGCAGTAAAAGACAAAAATACTGTGATTTGTTATTTTATGTATTTCAGGATTAAAGACTCACTTCTGGCTCTCGGCTGTTGGTGTAGCTATGTGTATTGGTGGTGAAATACTTAGGAAATCTGCTATGTTTACAGCAAAAACGAATTTTAACCATACGGTGAGCTCTTGTGGTATACCCATCATTATTAGGGATGTGCCCGATATTCATATTCATATACTTTATTAAAAATATTAAAAGGATTTTTATATCCATATGAAATTTGAAATGTAACAATGTTAAACTTTAAGAGCTCTTTAAATTTATTTTAGTTACTACTAACTTAGAATAGGTATACCTAACATAAAAGTAGCAAAATTATACAAAAACACGCCTATTACACTCATAAAATTAAAATAAACTCATATTGAAATCAAATTCACCAACTAAACTGACAAATATCCTATACTGCCTTTTGTCATACTAAAAATAATATAAACAGAACAGAGTTCGGGTTTAAACATGTTTCATAGTTGTCATGGGTAACTCAGCAAAAATCCTTGCGTCAACTCAATAACTCAAGCGCAGCTTACTGCGTCGGCGCATTGAGTTAACTCAAGTTTGCACCATTGCGCAGCACAGTAAAAAAAAAAAAAAATTTTTTTAAATTTCATCTGTTTATTACCAAAAATAGCACAAAAAAAAAATATTACACGTATCCTTAACTCTAATCTTAACTAAAAAGATTTTATAGAAAAGGAGTTAAGCTACCTACTTAAATAATTAAATGGTTTTAATTAACCTTTAAAAAAAATATATTGCTTGAGTATATTTTTGATTTGGCTTCTATTTTTGTTTTCAAGCTTCTCGACTATAGCTTTAGGTAATCTATTTAACGTACTGGGCAGAATGCATCTCCGAACCCTCTCACCGTACACATTGTTACATTTAGGTATTTCAAATGTCGGAAGATATACCAGATTACGTAAGGTCACAGGTCTTACTATCCTATTTAAGTTCCACTTACAGTTACTGTGTTGAGTTACAATTGCCAAATCCAATTTATCGAAAATGCTCAGAACTTTACAATAATTAAATAAATAATGATAGTTATCTTTATATTTATACTTAATTTTTAACGGAACAATGGTTTTCAATAACCTTATTTGTAAATTATATATATCCTTCAAATAACTCATATATGTACGTCCATAGCTAGCTAGTCCATAATTGATCACTGAATCAGCCAATGACATATACAAGAGCCTCAATGTGTTATATGGAACATTATGTTTAAGTATGCACAATTTTGACAGCACAGCTCTAAGTTTACAACATACCTGGGCAACATGCGGACCCCAATTAAATTTATGATCTATTTTAAGCCCAAGATATGTATGCTCTTCCACTACGTCAAGGTACGAACATGTGCATGAGGTATTGTTTAAGTGCATGCAGTTGTGCTCATGAGCGACAATCTTAGGTAGGTAGTTAATTTTTTTATATGGTGAATGTATAAACATTAGCTTAGTTTTACTGTAGTTAATGGATAGACCTAAATCGTGAGCCCACTTACTCAACATATCAAAATCCTCCTGAATCATACCTTGTAGCGTATTGAAATCACTGTGAGCAGCGATTATACATGTGTCATCAGCAAACTGATATACCGAACCATGTTGAAATATATTGCACATATCGTTTACATATAATAAGTATTCTGTCGGTCCCAGGACGGATCCTTGGGCCGTGCCTTGATATGTAGGTATCTGGCTACTATGTTCACCAGCTATGGTGACTGAATTAAATCTATTTGTGTGATAACTTTTAAAGAGTTCCAACATCGGTCCCTGTATACCATTCTGCTCCATTTTTTTATACAGTGTCTTAAGGTTCAATGTGTCAAATGCTTTGCTGAAATCAACCATAACAGCAAGAATATATTTTCTGTTATCTAAATGGTCATTTATTTCATCTGTAAATAAGGACAATAACTGTGACGTACTTTTATTTTTTTGAAAACCGAATTGTCTGTTATTCACTATGTTATTACTTGACAGAAAATTATTTATTAAACTACCAAAATACTTTTCTAAAATTTTATCAATGCATGACAAAATTGTAATAGGTCTAAAGTTATTTGTATCATTATAACTACCCCTTTTATAAACTGGTCTAATTAGTCCTATCTTAATCCTATCTGGATATATTGATCTAGTGATACATAAATTTATTAAATGTGTGAGTACTGGGGTCATTTTTTCTGAGATATATTTTATATCTTTCGCCCTAATTTTATCATATCCTGGACTTTTTTTGTCATCTATATTTTTTATAATTTTATGTAATATTTCTTCATTAGCTTTTTTAAGTCTTAGAGACAAGCTTGGTGAGTTAATGTATGTAAGTTCATTCAGTAACGGTTCACTACATGTGTTCATTACATTTTTAACATTTTTATCGAAATCACTAACAAAAATATTCGAAAGTATTTTAGCTGGTAATTTAAAAGATTTAAGTAGTACTTCATCAATAGTTTTAACAATTCTTCCAGTCAGTCTATTTATAATTTCCCACATTTTTTTCGGGTTCTTAAAACTATCACAAATTTCCTTTTTGATTGAATTATTTCTAGTTTTACAGATCATCCTATTTGTCCTATTTCTATATTTTTTGTAAATTAACTCATTTTGTTTATTGCTTGTATCATTTAAGAAAATTTTTAATAGATTTTGCTTTATACTACACATTTCAATTAATTTCTCACTTAAATAATTAAATTTCTGTTTTTTGAATAAATTAATTTTAGTTTGATAGGTACATTTTTTATAAATAGACTGAAACTGGTTAACAATAAAATCCATTAATTCATTCGGGTCGCCACAACCAAATGCAGGGCTCCAATTAATCAGACTCAATTCATTTTTAACTTTATCGTTATTTAACTTATATACAACTTTACTCCCATTTACACGATTTGAGCTGATAAGCGATAAACCGATTATAAAATGATCCGCCAATGAGTCACGAATGACAGCTGTCTGTATTGAACGCCCAAATGTATCTCGCTCACTCGCATCACGAATGAATAAATGATCAATACACGATTTCGATATACCGTTTATATTTGACTAAATTCTGGTAAACTGTGAAATACAACATTCAAAACCAAGACCATGTAAACTATTAAGGTACGATCTGACAGTATTATTTGTACAACTTATATCTATATTAGTGTCCCCCACTAGTATACAGTTCTCATTGGTGAGACACGTTGATAAAAACTGTGTTAATTCATAAACAAAACTATTTTTATTTAAGCTAGGTGGTCTATAAATACAGCACAATTCCGTTCTATAACCATAAGAAGTTGTTATCTCACCATATAGGCACTCAAAATTCACCGCATTCACCAAGGTTTTTGCGAATGATATACTCTTATGAGTATATACAATAATACCACCTCCTTTTCTATTGTTCCGTAATTCTGTGTACATAACGTAATCCTCTAGTTCAAATAAACTCGACACTTCGTTATTAATATTAGCCTCAGTTATAATCAGTAAATGTATAAGTAATTGACTTCCTTTAACAATATACTCCAACTGTGAATGATTTTTAATCATCGATCGAATGTTGACATGTAGTAGGAGAAATTTATTATGCTCGTCGGGTATTACAGACATGAATTCATTCCATTGATAATGAGTACTCTCAGTTACACTTTGATTAAATAAATCCATAGAATATATTCTTTAACTAAACATAATTGGACAGTTTAACTTATATTTATATTTATTATATATATTAGGTACTTAAGTGCTCATTTATGATATCTTTCTGTAAGTCTTTACCAATTCGAGCGATGTCTTTCTCAGAGTAGACATAGTGTATCTTTTTATCACCATCTTTTGACCGAACCATTATTTGCCCGTTCCTACACCAGACATACTTGCAGAGTGCTTTTTCCTTGAGACTTGTCTTAGTTTTCCATAATAGGTAAGATGTCGTAGGTGTGAGTGATTCACGTAGGTAAACCTTTTTATCACCTTCTCCACCCAGGTCCTTAGCTGTAATCTTTGCTAAACGCGCGGCTTCGTACCAGTATTCACGCCTACCTTCACGTAAAGATATAGTGATTGGCGCTTCAACCTTGGCACGATCCGCTTGAGCTGAACCGGGACGAGTTGGTTTTTTTTTCCTAACAACTTTTATGATGTCCTGTGGATTTTGGTTCAGCAGCTGGCAAACTGATGTCGCAATTTTTTTAATATCCTCATATTGCTGTTCAACGACTCCACATATTTCTACATCATTCAAGGTCAGAGTTTGCTCAATTTTACTGAGTTTTTGCTCTAAGACTTCATTCTTTAGCGTTAAATTCCTACATGTATTGGTAATATCCTTACATTGATTCTCCATAATTTTAACACGCATTTCATGGTTCTTAACTTTCTCCTCGTAATCGTCTATTTTATTAGAGTAAAACTTCAGAGTATTCTGTAAGTAAGAGAGTTAGAGAAAGAATGAGACAGCTGACCGGCGCGAACGGCGGGGTGCGACGCTGTCCCTTAGATGGCTCGCTGTGCTGAAGTGTGCTGTACGCCAACACATTTGTAATAAGTGTGATATCACATCCGGTGCAGTAAACTGAGTTGGCGCAGTTGCGCGGCGTAGCGCAGTGTTACCCATGGCTACTATCTATCAATCCAAGATCACACGAGCCCATTCCAAACAAACAAAATACTAAAGTTGAGGTCTGTATCCGTATCCTCGGATCAAAATATTTATGTATCCTGCTCATCCCTGACCTTTATACAGGTAGATTTGGATGGTGTGTTAAATAAAATTTACAAAAAATAATCCCAGAGTTGAATGTCAGTGAATAAATTGATTCTAATTTTATAATGTTTTTTATACTTTAATTTAATTTTATATATCACTAGCGCTTTTAGCCTGCGTCAACACTCACGTCATAGTACCATCTTTTTTACTTTCTAGCTGAATTACTAAATACCAATTTTCATAAATCTATCTTAAATCTTAACATACGAACTTTCATCTCCTTTTTTACCACCATAATTGGGGTTGAAGTCCTAGCCCAAATAATTTGGACTGTTTGTTGATATGTCAGTCGGTGAACCACTTATCTTTTTATATATATATATATATATATGGTAAATAGTATTTGTCACTGCATGGATCAAGTACCTATTATATCAATTATAACACTTTAAACTACTTCCTCAGTGTGAATCCCTTGAGCCTGGCAGCCGCCCGCGTGTTACAGGTGACACTGCACTTGCAATCACTTAGCTACCCACATACATCATTACACACAATATGTTCATACATACGTGCACACCACATGTACACACCTATGTAGTTTATCTAAGGGACCTTTTTTGAATTTTTTTACGCTAGTTAGTGTAGACTATATTTTCAGATCACTAAATACATATACACATGTTCCTTCCTTCCTCCCAGGAGGCATATGTTAGTTTAGCTTGAATTTTACGGACAAATCGCGACTTCTTTGCAATCGCGGCAACAGCCCAAGCCGAGGTCTGGCCATTTTGGCACCCTTGTGCGCTTGTTGCCCACGCTTTCCCGGTTGAGTGCATTAAGCGCTCGCCTCCAAACCCGTTAAAGCTGCAAAAGCCATCATCAGCGGCTCTATTTGTTTAGGTCCCCTCAGGCTAACAGTGTAGTCAGTAAAAAAAAACAAACTATTTCAAATTTTACTTTTTTAATATTTGTGTTTTAATGGAATATACTCATTAGTAACGCATTATAAACTTATCTTGGTTTCGTATTACCTCACTTCACTCAGGGATAAGCCATAAATAAATAATAAAGTTTATATCATTAATCGCAGGTACAATTTGTGAAAAGATCTGATCATCAGTTAGTGACGCACGGCGTTTACTCCCTGTGTCGACACCCTAGCTATGTCGGTTGGTTTTACTGGTCTATAGGAACTCAGGTTAGTTCTACAAATAAGCAAATCAATTAACAAAACAACTAATTCATCATTGTAGCATTCAAGTTAATCAATATA
This sequence comes from Saturnia japonica, assembly GCA_033032175.1. Classification (NCBI taxonomy): domain Eukaryota; kingdom Metazoa; phylum Arthropoda; class Insecta; order Lepidoptera; family Saturniidae; genus Saturnia; species Saturnia japonica. Next base: position 17,044,039 of record CM065319.1, read on the forward strand.
ATACAGATGTTAAAATTACTAAATTAACCCTAAGATATCTCAGTACAGTGAAATAGACAAAACAAGAGAATTGTTGTTTTTCTTATAGTTATTTTACTTATATAGTGTAAACATGCACTCTGGCAATATTTCCATGCAAAGATAAATTCGTTTTTCTATGCTGTGTAAATAGTTTAATGCTTTTTTCCCCATTCTTACAACATTTTTCATTGATACTCCGCTCTTATTGGTCGTAGTGTGATGTTAAATGCCTTCAGATAAATGGCCGATCCAACACTAAAATAATTTTTCTATTCGAACCAGTAGTTCCTGAGATTGCGGGTTCAACCAAACAAACTTACTCTTCAACTTTATAATATTAATATAGATATACGACCACCATACTATACTTTTCTGGTACTTTCAGATAACTCTGCTAAACCCAATCTGTCTGGTTATATACGCTCTGGCGTCGTGGACGTTCTTCCGTGAGCGAGTCTACGCTGAAGAGTTGACCCTCCTCACGTTCTTTGGGCAATCGTATGCGGATTACCAGAAGCGGGTCGGTACTGGTCTTCCTCTAATACCAGGATACATTCCGGAGAACACGAGGCAGAAGATGAAAGATGATCATTGGAGTTACTGAAAACGTGTAGTTAAATGAAGGAATTGTTATGTCAATTTTGACAACTAATCAAAACATTGAAGATGGTGAAACGGAAGAATTGTGCTTGGAACTGCGTTAACTACTGTCATTAAATGACTGTCGTTAGTAATTAACTGTATGAACTATCAGTCCGCCATCAGGCATAATCTTCAGCCAAGCTTCAAATTATCCAAAGACAATTAATTACCTAGTGTCGTTAAAAAATGTGAAAATGAAAACTGCCTTTGCTCATGTACATAATTGTTAACTGGTTTAGGCTGAGTGCAAGTTGTATAGGTGGGCAACTTTGGCCACCCTATGAGATGGAGGCCGGGTCCTTCACTACAACCGCATCCGAGCTCTGACGAACACTTTGCGTAGATCTTAGATATATCCGATTTCGTCGACATTTAAAAGCGAAAACTTTCAATTTATTGAATCACGCAAAAATAAAGAAAGAGCACTATGGGTGAAGAAAACCTGTTGTGGTTGTTAACGTAATAACAGTTGTTTTTTTAATAAAAAACGGCAATAAATACTCGATAAAGTGGGGAAAAATCATCAGATCGGGCAACAAGATACGTGCTGGCAACACTGATTACTATTTTGTCTGACGACAAAGCTGGGTATGATGTATTATTTATTTGTAAATATGAATTGTAAATAAATAATAATAATAATAATGTTTTTTTATCAATGGTTACCATTCTATCTTTCAAATTCCACAATAACCATACTGTAAACTGGGGTAAAATCGTCTAAACTTCAGATTTTTTTAACTTTTACAAAAAAAAAAATGTTTTTAAATGCTAAAAGTAAGCCCTTCTCAATCCTAGGTTCTGCACCTGACTGGACTATTTTAATGGCCACATATGGAAAGCATTATAAAATCCCAGAGGATGTGGGCGTTTCATTATCCAGACAAAACTCTATTCTCGAGAAATCAAGCGTATAGTACTTGTAGAGCTTACTGTACCGTGGGAAACTAATATATCTAAAGACTAGGCAATAAAAATGAATAAATATTACGATCTATGTAATGATCTAACCAAAAACACCTATGCCGTCAATTTATATGCGGTAAAAGTGGGAACGAGAGGTATTCCAGCGAAATCTCCCTATAACTTGCTAAAAGATCTCGGCCTGTCGAGAACTGCAGTAAGTTCTATTTTAGAACGGGATAAAGCAGCATTAACAGGCTCTTACCAAATCTGGCTTGGCAGGGAGGGTATCGTGGGCAGTCAAGGTGAGCGCTGACGTACATCATAAGGGGGCCCCTTATACTTACACCTGGGTCGCAAGTCCCGGGAGCTGCTTGTGTTCCCTCTCTCTGCCACACGATGGACCCGGCACCCGCACGGTGAATCCATGGAATGCTAAGATGTTTGTCTCGTCTCATTTAATTGTTACTTTTAATTAACAATATTATTTAATGCCAAAAAGCACCAGCTTGTAAATAGTCCCTTTGCTGGACAAATGCCTTCCCCGAGGGAAGGCATGTGCTTGATTACCACGCCAGCCCACTTCTTGGTGATTACAAAAACCGAGAAGTCCACAGTCCTATATTTTTCCCATATATACTACAAGAAAGTTACTAAAGTGTTTAGGTTTCCTTACGATGTTTTCCTCCACGAGCAGGGCGGCATGGCAGCTGCCAAATAGGTTTTGGTAAGCACGTGGTATTACCATGCGTGTCAATGTTTTCGCTCCTTCCTATGATATTAACCCCTTCAAACAAAGCGTGAAGAGGTATTTAAGTATGACGGTGATGACTGTCAATGGAATCTGACACCGATGGTCGCCGTTAGGCTTAAAACAAAACTAAAAGAATTGTTTGTCCAATCTTAACTGTTTGGATACCTACTGAAATTTTACTCCGTATTGTAAAATAGTAGGTATTTATATTTTTAAACTCGTGCATAACATAACATACCATCATGCCCGTTTCCCGAAGGGTTACGCAGAGGTGTACTAAAGTACACGCACAATTCGCCGAGTATGTTATTTTTTTAGATCCCATGTAATAGAGGGCGAGCCTATTGCCATTAATCGGGTATAAAGCTAAACTGCGAGCTGCTACTGAGAATTTTATAGAAAACCCAATAACATCGATCTCGGGAATCTAACCCAGAACCTCGATCATAGCAGTCGGGACACAAAATTATTTTTATCAGGACCCAATGAACCCCTATCATATAGCTGTACTGTAATTAGGGCCTTCTTTACCCGAGGGTTCAAGGAGTCCGAGGAACCTGGGCACAGAGTCCTAGGGGGAGCAAGCCGACCGCCATAAGTCTTGATAGGTATCTACTAGCCTACCACAACAACAGTGAGTAACTGAATACTGTAGTCAAAGAAAGCAGAGCTGCGAGCACAGCATATTTAGGGTCAACCATGGGTCCAAGACTCAAGATAGATTGACAAACTTGACCATTATAACTAGGTATAGAATGAAAATATAATGATAAAATTACATTATTCAAAAATATTCCAACTCAAAAGCCCGATAAATTGTGTTGGATGTATGATTATCAGTATTTTAATAATTATGTATCTAATAAACATTATTCATATTATTATTTTTGTTTTTAACTGTACGTAGGTCTACATATCATCAGGGAGAAGTGGAGTCATATTGCCAAGTTTAGTATTAAAAAAAAATAACAATCGTTTTCCTTGACATCCTGGTGACGCCCATGCAGTCAGCTGAAAGTGTTACCAATTCGCACTTAAAATATGAAAGCGAATTTCAACAAAATTAGCTGTCGTACATGCCAACTTGATCCTGCGAACAAGAAATCGATATTCCGCGGATTTAAACCTCTCGACCATTATCATTTACGAAGACGAAGCTGACGAAGTTACGATAAAAAGTAAGTTTATGTAACTTCGTTATATGGTCCATGTTTACAAGTTACTTTCAACTAGGGATTTTTTACGCCCTTTAACGGAGCCAACGGAGGTACCTACCTAACTACCGAACCCGTAACATATTTTTTTTAATTCTAAAGCATTAACATTCTGATTTCTTTTGTTAAAAAGGTTGTGATTGGATTTTTTTATGTGAAATAAATCGGAATATTGTAATAGATTGTTGTTTTATTGTTTTGTATGTTCCGACTTTCCGAGTCGAAGTTTTTATACGCTCACATTAGTTGCATAAGATGTTAGCGATTGGCATTCAGTACCTTTATATAAAGACAGATATAAACCTACTCTGTGGATTGGCATTGTCAGCGTATCGCGTATTGCCGAAGGAGGCCATGGAAGTGGTTCACACCTACTTCACTGTTCACACAAAAGTAACAGTAGATATGTCATCCTCGCATACCTTCGAAAACTAGTTTTTAGAAAATCAATCAATTAGTAAATTACTTTGAAATTAATATTATGAAGTAATGTCTTCTTTACTTCTCTAATTGTAATAGGTGTTAAATTTAAATATCTTTTATTATTAAACTGGATTTATTTGTTTTTTGTTTCGAATCTTGGATCTAAATTAAGAGTGGCTTGCACGAAAACCTTAAATCAAATTTAAATTGTTATATCAGATTAAAGAATGACAGTTGCATACATTTTGACACAACTCAATTGAATTTGCTAAAACTAAATATAACTTTTTTGTGCAAGTCGTCCTGAAAGTCGTTTTTATGCTAATTTTAGCAAAAGTTTTATCCAACTGACGATAGATGGCGCTAATTCAGGAACTAGCATCACACCATAATTATATTTTATATTATCTCTTTCAGGGTAGGTAAATATAAAGAATGAAGCATTAAGTGCCTACTTCTATCCTGTCTCTTTCGTTTCCTTTAGAATCATTTAGTTGTATTCAATCCCGTTTATTCTTTTTTTTTTTGTAAATAATTTGGATTATTCTTTCGCAATTTTATTGTAATTACTTTTATCTGAATTTATAGCGTGGAAACAAATCACGACGCAAAAAAGTTCACAACTCTGTTGGTAAATGACTGCTCGATAGATTAAAAATGTTAGAATAAGGTAAACTCGAGAGCAGTAGGTACCTAACTATAAATAAGGCAAAAAAGATACGTGTTATGTGTCGAATAAAATTGATTTATTATACAAAATTAGTTCATGTACACTATCACATAGGTTACAAAGTCGCACTTAAAAATCACTTTTTGAATACTTTTGCAACAATTTTTTCTCCGACGTGGTGCATTTACCTAAAAGCAAAATATAGCTTATATATTATAGAAAGGTTTTTTGAATGCATGTGCATTAATCACGCTTGAACAGCTGCACGCATAGAAATCGATTGCCGTCAACAGGCTTCTAAATAATAAGGTAGGTAGCTACTTAGGTATGATATGACAGAAGGGAATTACAGGACAGTCGGGTAATCACCACTCGAAAATTAGGCTGGTTCTTTAATTTGTTTTTCGATTTCAATCGTAAATATTTATTTCACGGAAGGGTGGCAGTCTTTTAAGTAAATTCACTAGGGTTGCAAAATAATTAATCTTCCACTGAGTGTGATATGAAACTTGATAGTCACGACATGGAAAGAAGCGTGTGTAAATACCTAATACGCGGTGAACGGTGTTTCGATGTCGGATGTTATAGTGAAAATTCCGATAACTGTGACGTCACGACGAAGAAAGTTACATTGAAAAACAGTAGCCAAACGTATCGCACAATCATACGACAAGACCACAACACAAAGTGATACAACAGTCGAGGTCGAGCAGCCGCGCGGGATGCACGCGATGTAATATTAAACGATATAACAATAAAACATGTCCATCAGGCGACTGATGAGCGCCGTTAGGTCGGCCCGCGAAGCCCTAACACGCGGAGCTCCGATGGCCGACGGACTCCTCAAATCCCTGTTATCAGTGTTCGTGATTTTTTGTATAGCGGTATCGTCGCCGCCCCCGGCTTCTGCGAAACCGTTCACGTTGGGCTTCCCGGCGGGCTGGTCCCTTGCAGGGCTAGTGGGGACTGTGAGTGCAAGGTCTGACGTCATGGAACGACGGGAGACGGCGGCGGGCGTGAAGCCGTACACCGGCAGACGAATAAGCAACGATACCCTTCGAATGATCTACCACCACGACCTAACTGTTGCTGTTGTGGAGCTCGGGGCTGAGAAACTCTTATTGAATTGCGAACTCATCGAAACTTAGTAAGTTTATTTATCTCATCACGCCATCGCCTTACTGGGGTAGTCGCTATGATGAAGTTTCATTTTTATTTCACTATTTCACCTGATGTTAAGTGATCATGTGGTCTAAGATAGTAACGCGCATACCTTTCTCAAATGCGATTGTCGGAAGACACCATTTTTTGTTCACCGGTAGCTGTCTCTTTGTAGGATTCGCACCTACTTATATCCACTAACGCGGTGTCCGAGCACGCTAGCACGAAGCCATCATCGCTTTAACTGTTCTCTCTCCTTGTAAACCTTATTCGCTTCCATTAGATTAATTAATCGTTTGATACATTGCGCCGTTATCAAATGTTTACTTTCCCTACGATTAGTAGTTTTCTGTTTGATCCGTATAGGTTTCTCTCGGTTAACTGCGTCTGAACGTGGCTTCTATTTTTAATAACAATGAAAGCTTAAACGACTCTTCGTCTACTAAAAGCAAATTGCATAGCATTTGTACTTGAATTTATAACGACTAACATTACCAATGAAAAACCTATCATAGAAACTTGTTTTGACGCGTCACGTTGCTTGGGTGTGTAAGGTAAGGTAAGTGTTATAGGGAATGCAAAACCAGCACTAACGCGCATAATATTAAATTTCGTTTAAGAAACAACTTTTTTCAATGTAATTAATTTCGCTATCAAATAGCAATTATATTTGCAAAATAGTAACATTCTTGACTACTAGTCGTTAAAAAAACGATTATTTTTATAGTTAACCATAACACCTAGGTACCGATTATACGTATTACAATGTTCTGAGAATTAAAACATTCAAGTCAAAAGTTGGAGGTCAAATATTTCAACGAGAGATGTACATATCAGATTTTATTTTCGCAAAGAATCTATGACGGAATCTTTGTCGTACATATAATATGGACAAATGACTAAATTGCTCTCTAATACGCTCAATTGAGTTACACATATAAATGTACAAGACATCATGGATTGCACGAAACGGTTTGTGGAGGATTTTTGTGGACAATGTTAGTTTCTCCTCGTGTGCCATAAGGTCGCAACTTTTGCAACCGATTTCACTAGAATTGCAAAAGTGTCAAACATTCATCACGCAATTATCAGGTGCCGTTTGAATTCCTTTAAACATCAAAATTGTAGTCTTTTTGAATTTTATTCTAGATTTACTAACGTCATATCCCACTGTTGGGCAAAGGCCTGTTGGCAAAGTGTACAAAGTAGGTAGGTACCAGTCTGTGGTTTGTGGTTTCAAACCCCAAGAAACGAACTGTTCTAAATTAAATAGATGTAGACATACTTCGGTGATGTAGTGAAAAAATATAGAAATGAGATTTTTTTGGCATTTAAAATTGATAATAGACATCGTGAGCTGCAGTAGCCTATTAATATGTTAATATAATCTGTCTTGGGTTGTCAATTCTGGCAATTGGGCTTTCTTGAGGCCTCTCTTTATATTAGACTATCACGTCAAAGGCGGGCGGCCTTTATCTCTACTTTGTTCTGGTAGGTTCAATACATACTTTGTCTTAAACCATATTAATAAAAATGTGTTTAACTTTTCTAACACGGCTGGCGTAAGAGCTAAAATCATCATACAGGTGATCATATATAATAGAAGTGGCATTTATGATATTAGTGATGAAAACGCAGTAATATGTCAATGGATGAAAATGTACTTATAAAATAAACCGCACAAATGGGAATCTCTGTGACTGTAGTGCTTTCAAATTGAATTAGTAAGTAAACTATAACAGAATATACCCATGTATCGTTTTTCAATGATATAAGTACGCCATAAAAACGTTCCGATTTATTCAATCTCGTTGTTATGATGTAAAAATATATAAAATGCCTTGTTAATATCGTCACAAGCGGTCAGGCCACGGTTCAGTTACGCTGTAAGCAATGCAATATTATAACAGTCTATTTTGTCCTTGACCTTAATAATCCAAATATTTATACAATTATACATATCTGTTGACCTCAAAATCTGTATCATGCCAATTTCCATAAAATAAGTATCATAGTATCGAATGTATACATAACTACCTATATATGTAGGTATATTGATGTAAGCCATCAAATTTTTAATTAAAATGTATAAAACCTAGGCAATACCCTAATTTTTGATGAACTAGCACGGTTTCGTAACTAATATGCTGCCGTGCCGTCCTTTAGTTAGAATGTCGTTAAACCAAAAATTAGTTTCGGAGAAAAATAAAAAATTAAGTGAAAATTTTAGTTTCTAAAACACGATACATATTAATACTTAGATTAAAGACTGTTTTAGAAAAAGGCACATAATAGACATTTATTTCTGTACATCAATTATGGTCTTAATTGTTCATAAAGCTACTTCCAGTTTTTTTTTAGTTTGTATTTTAGCTATTTTTACAGCAAATACAATATCACTTAACGGCCAACAAAATCTCTGGAAATATTACTAATAAACCTATGGGTCTTAGATAGGTAATTAGAGAGTTTTAAACTCTATAACTTTGCATTAAAAAGTCAAAATTGACCATTTGAGGGTTAACGGCATTTTAGTTAAAGTACGGCGGTGTGGTTTCATTCACTGCAGGATTCGATCCTACGTCTATCGACAGTATCGCCCATAGAATAATATGAATATATGGAATGTATCGACGCGGTATCTGAACATATTTATGTAATCATTTTAGTCAAGAAATAATGTTCAATTTCAATTTCAATTATTCGTATATATCTACAACACCTCAATTAACTCGTATGCTATTAATGTTCGAAACAAAATGAATTTCGTATTTTTACTAATTGATTTCATTTGTTACATAAACGAACACCTTTCAAGGATGAAAACCGTTACGCCACAAATACACTTACATAAGTTTTTTGGTAATAATTAATAACTTTGCCACGACGTTCAATAATTAATTAATTAATGAAACTTCTCCCAACGTGACATATTTGTTCCAATAACGATTCAATTTTTAACAAACTTTAACAAAGACGAAGGATACTCAATTCGAATGTATATTTTTTAGGGATTTTCCGCCATAACTTCTTTAATTATGAACCGATTTAGATGTTTCTTTTTTGTTGGATAGGGGATAGATACCTCAAAGGTGGTCCCATTTTAATTTCATTTTCATTGGACCTTCAACTTCTTAGATACACCAGGAAACTCTTCAAAATCATTGAAATTGGTTTTATTTTTTGTTCAAAATTGTCTTGAAAAATCTAGTGTTCATAGAATTTTGCATACAATGGCGGTAACATATCAAATAAATAACATTTATTGATTATTTATAGACGGGTATTATAGAATAGGTGTGTTTCCTATACGTATACGGGATAGATAGTGTCATTATAGTCCAATTGATGGTTTCAGTAGTGTATATTGTGTAAGAGTAACGGTGACCAATCACCAATACCACTGAATGGTTCCCATTAATAATTCACAGTCGCTTTGCATGCACTGAAAAATGGCAGATTAACCTCAGGGCTTATGTGAATTATATTTTAACCATGTATTAGGATTTGTTTTAATAGTAGTACGGCAAATTGATGTAGTTTGATTATCCTTGGTGGTAAACACAGTAGCTACAATCCTAACACAACGGTGACCACCGAGAGATCGTATTCTATCGACAGTCGCCGCTCTTATGCCTGCCTGCATTAATTTATGATGTTTTAGAATGAATAACAAATAAATCATACAAAAATACATGTAATGTCATTAATAAAGAAGAACTCTTGTTACAGACATAATATGTTATAATATATATTTAAATACAGATTTGCAATTTTGATATGGGGCTAATCGATCTTAAGCTGTGTCCGGTATACAGGCTCCACAACATGAAGAGTGATCGCCATCGTAGTATCGCGAAATAGGGCCACATACTCTATTTACTGCCTTTGAAAGCAGTCAAAAGCTGCCTCGTTAGCCTAGTGGTCGTAAGAGCGATTGCTATGAGCGAGGTCCTGGGTTCGAATCACAGGTCGAGCAAAGTGTTATTGGGTTTTTCCTATGAAATTCTCAGTAGCAGCTCGGAGTTTGGTTTCGTGCCCGATTAATGGCAATAGGCTCGCCCCCTATTACATAGGACCTAAAAACATACACGTCGAATTGAGGGTGTACAATTAGTACACCTCTGCCTAACCTTTCGGGGAATACAGGCGTGATGGTATGTTATCTAACAGCTGCAAAGCTTCAACCTGTTTGAAAATATTCGTGTTGCGAAGAAATACCAAGTCAATATAATAATACCAGCCGGGAAATGTCCCTCTGATAGGCGACGACAGCGACGCCCGTATTAGTGATCTGAAACGCGGAGAAATCTACAATTGTTAAGGTATTATTCCCACGTACAGTGGTAATACAAAACATTATTTTCCTCAAGATGTTTTCCTTCAGCGTCAGCCGATACCCAATTACTAAATGTAGGGTACACGAACCCAGAATTTTTTTTAGTAAGGCTCAAATGCAGACAACATCGATTCGATAATTCCATCGGTATAACTCTAAAGCCAACCACCATAACTTACAAAGACGAAGTCCGCTTATTATTACGTGATTATTATTTATGTATCATTATAAAATAATGAATAATGACAATTATGTTAGTTACAGACAAAGAGGAATATTACCAACATTGCTATTAATTCAGATAAATGATCCATTGTAATATAATGATAATTATACAATTAAACAAAGTGTTCTTGTAACACTTTAAGAAAGTTCGTGTGAATTCTGTTTCAACAAACAAAGTATTGTTAGTCAGCAAGAAAACTAATTACAAACAATATAGAAAGTTCGCTTCGCATTTCGCGTACGCAGCGGTCATAGCACGAATTTGCCAGCTTGTTCATTCTACAAGCAATACACGATGTTTATTCGCGTTTAAGCTGAAATGCGCATTCAAATGCGCTGCTTGATACGTTCGACGATGAAAACTAAATTGTAAAAAATATAGTCTTCAACGCAGCGAAAAGAAAATTCTGTATAATAAGGATTCAGAACAAAAATTAATAGTTGATGCGTCGCTGGCTGGCAGATTTAAAACATCGAAACTATTTTATTATAGGAAATTTGCATGAATTGGTGGTTTATTAAGGAAAATAAATATGGCATAATAAAAAAATGAAACAATTAAAAAAAGACAGACAAAGTGAAAACTTAGTTTTGAATTTTGAAATTAATTATGGTCTGAATTATTGCAGAGCATGTCGGTGGCGCGAAATCATAAGATTTCGAATCAAAAAGTCAAACTCGAATATAATATAATCGATTATAATACAATGTATTATTGTATATATGCGTATCATGTATACATGTACACTGGCCGCTATACTATGCGTCGCTAGTCTGACGCAAGCGCAATACGTTACGAGCGTGTCCAGATCATCGGTGACGCCAAGGTTACGCTAAACCGTAAGTTTTCCCCTACCAAAAATCACTCAAAGCTGCTAAAGAATTTTTCTCTTCAAAAAAATACTGGATAAGCACCGGGTGATCCCGAAACGCGACAAACCAAAAGAAAATCATTGTAATAGATTTATTTTATTACTATGTATATACCATCGCTGTGGTCGCGACCCTTCCCGCTCCGCTCGATTACTGGCTACACACTAGGTATACACCTCCACGACAACAGCTAGTTAGACAAGCCGCATTAGACGTTATCACTTCCTTAAAAAAATGCTACTAGCAAGGATGTGCGCATGCATAGTAGCGGTCTTAAAAACCATACCATCATACCATCACGCCGGTATTCCCGAAGGGTTAGGCAGAGGTGTACTAATGTACACCCACAATTCACCGAGTATGATTTTTAGATCCCATGTAATAGGGGGCGAGCCTATTGCCATTAATCGGGCACGAAACCAAACGCCGAGCTGCTACTGAGAATTTCATAGGAAAACCCCAATAACACTTTGCTCGACCTGGGATTCGTACCCAAGACCTCTCTCATAGCAGTCGCGCTTACGACCACTAGGCTAACGAGGCAATTCGGTTAAAAAGGACAAAGATAAACGAATACTAGCGTTTCAGCGTAGACTAAGGGATCCAGACCTTCTATAGACGCCCTATATGCGTTCATGATTATAGTGTAAATATTTATTATTGTAGATTAAAACCTATTTAGTTTAGCTTACTACTGTTATAAAAAGAATTTAATGTTTTTGTTATTATGTTGACAGATATAAATTGTCTTTCTTTTAGGATGTCATAATTTAATTAAATTTTATTTTATAACAATGATCTTAACTGACTGTTTCCGGCGCTCGATATTTATAAACTATATACCTAGAACAATAAAAAGACCCTTACAAAGATACACAGATTTGTGTTTTGAAAGAAAAGTATTAATGAAGCAGCTGGTCTCATCCGTTTGTAATTTGTAGTTGGCTTCTAAATAATTCATTTGTCCTTGAGTCGGTTGCGAGTGCGACAGTCGATTGAGAACCCGAGGCATGCCCACTAGACTACTAAATAATCAAGATAGTTTGATTAACCTCGACGTAGTTAATGGTATAGTATTTCTTGTCTATCCAATGACAAAACTATCATTAAACTGATCTAGAATCCTTACACGGCAACTGATTGTAAGGAATATGCAATCGAGTAACAACGATGACCGTTGTGAAATTTGCAGTCATTTACACTATACCTACCATGGCGATAACCATTAGGTAGATGGATGTTTGTTATGATCCAGTCACTATGTCGGGCATTTAATCTTTTGTTCATGACAGTGTTGTCAAGTGTCCCGCCCAATTTTAGATGGAATGTTCTTAATAAAACATTTCACTCAAATCTATTATCATTTTAATTGCATTATGAAATGTCCCGGATAGAACATCGGAAAAACCCCTGTTTTAACCACCCTTATATTAATTGTCGTAGGCGGTTTTGCGGTACTAGAAATGAATTAAAACTGCAACTTCAAATACAGTACCAGTTTACGACAATACAATTCAATTAGTAAGTCCAATATTACTAAATAAAATGTATAAAATACAATGTCAAAAACAGCTTCGTCGGCCGTCGAGCAGTGAGTGGTCACGCAAGCGCAACACCAATAGCACCAATCTATAAAATTAATAAAATTGAAGTGTCCGTTTGTAATGTCAAAAGTAACATTTCTTTACTAAATGCATATGAAAGTATATACGACACCTATAATAACAAAAAACCCATTTTTTTTTTTTTGTCTGTCTTTCTGTTTGTTCCGGGTAATCTCCGAAACGGTTGGACCAATTTTGACGGGACTTTCACTGATAGATAGATACCTGAATTTATAGGGAGTAACTTAGGCTACTTTTATTTTAGAAAAAAACTGGTCATGGTGAATCAATTCGATGGGGTACGATGAGTAAACCATAAGAGATATAGCAAATTAATGCACCACATAGTTGTAAGCATTAAAAAGACCTACAAAAAGTCCGGGAAAGTATACACTATCTTTTAAGGAACACCCACAATAAGTATTTTTGTCTTTAAAATAGCCGGAAGCTGGGTTGCAAGAATTGGCGTGGGTATTCTGTAGTCCACGTGAGCAAAGCCACGGGTACAGCTAGTTTAATAATAAAACATGGTTTGACGCGTGGTGTGCATGGCCGTGCAGCCGGGTGCTTACTTGGATCATGAATTATCATTAGTTCCGATCAGTGATCGATTACAAGTTACTGTTTACATTTGAACGTCGTTCTTTCCTACTTCCTTCCCTCTTTCTAGTAATAATAGTATTATACGAATTGATAAAATATAGGTGAAGGGGTTACAGTGACTCATCCATTGACCTGAATATACACCGTGACTGGGTTTTCACCGTCTTTATGGTTGTGATCCAGATAGGTTTTAGGTAACGGTGGGCGATTATGAGATAACTAATATAATCATTCGATTATGATGATATCTCGAATTATGTCGATTATAGCCAATTAGTAATTACTAATATGAGTAGATATTTCGATGATGAGTGATCATTCATAATCGAAGTACGCTTAGCAATTAATAATACTAGGTTACCCATATTAGTAGTTACTAATTTCATAAAAGTATTAATTAAAACGCCCGTGTTTTTTGCTTAGGAGTGTATTTTGGGATTGTGTGTGTAGGTGTAGGTACTATGATGCCATAACGGCAACATATTTCATAAGCTATTAGAGGAATATGTAGGTAATATTCAATACCAAATAACACAAATTAAGCAAGCAGTGAAAGTCGAAATAATATGCAAATTATGACACTTTGAAACGAGATTAAGGTGTAGAAGTTAAACGCTTCCTATCCTAGAAAGTGTGAACCTGTTACTAACAATCTCCAATCTTCAAAGTTTTTCTTTGTCGAAAAGAAATATTTTGTTACTAAGAAATCTATACAATTAATAAAATTGAAATGTCTGTCTATAATGTCAAAATAACAACTTTTTATTAAATGCATATCAAAGTATATACGATACATATAACAAAAAACCCTTTTTTTATTTTTGTCTATCGGTTTTTTCCGGGTAAAACTCCGAAACGCTTGGAACGATTTTGACAGGACTTTCACTGATAGATAGCTGATGTTATAGAGAGTAACTTAGAGTACTTTTATTTTAGAAAAAGAATTAGGGTTCCGCGCAAAAGAAAAAACTGGTCGTGGTGAAACAATTCGGGCACTTAAACGGCTTACGCTGAGTTAAGCATAAGATATACTTATAGCAAATTATTAACATTAAAAAGACCTACAAAAAAGTCACCGAGAGTATACGTCTATCTTCTAGAGAAACCCCACAATAAGCATTTTTGTCTTTAAAATAGTCGGGAGCGGGTGAGCAAGATTCGCGCGAGTATTCTGTAGTCACGTGAGCGAAGCCTTGGACACAGCTAGTATAACATATTTAATGAAAATCTGTCGCCAACAAACATTAGGTGTGTTCCCACAGCCGCACTTAAGAGCCAGCCTTCCAGGCTTAGCGTGCTACCATCTTGTGCCACATCGTCACATAAGATCAGGTGAGGTTGTGGCTACAAAGCTAAATCTATAAGGATTAAAATAAAAAAAAAAAATTTTGTTTTTCCAATATTTTTTGAAGATAGGTATTTAAAGTACATCACGCTTAGCCTAGAGTGAAGACGAATTTTCAAGTGCGGCTTGGTGACAGATTTTCAACTTGAGGGAACTAGCTAGCTGCTATTTGGTAGAATATCACAATTGTGTCTGATTGGATAGCGGCCACCGTACACCAAGTGGCACACTTAAATTTGACGCATTCCTAGATCAGTCAGAGTATATCCAGCGCTGAAGAGAGGCTCCTTTGGTTAGTGAAAAGATCGCAATTTATCCGGCGATTACATCGTAAGTGGAGTCAGTTCGCACAATACACACAATGGAGACGTAACGAGATACCGACGAGAAGTGCGATATGTTGTCAACTCGATTGTTCGATGAAAAGCCACGCCGCCCCCCGCCCCGCCCCACCCCGCCCCGCCGGCCACGAGCAGGTAACGCTTAGATTCATTCATATCGGCCTTCATATGATAACTGATAACCATAAATCTGGAACGGTCTGGAACACTGCTATAGCGTTAACTGGACAGAGAAACTTACTATGCATACTAACCAAGCTCATCGATAAAGGATTACCTATCTACAGATATAACAGACGGTGTCCTGACTGACTTATCACTAAGGTTATCAATTTTTGGGTAGATGTTGACTTTGTATTATAGTAAGTATTGTTTATGGAGCGAAATTCAAACCCTAACGGGAAACAGAAGGTATCAAAGTTTGTACGGGTAGTAATACTTATCGAGAGTGATTTTTGAAACTATTTGTGTTAATGACTTTAACACAATTAAGTATTTCAGAGTTTTTCAGAAGATGGTTGGTAAATTTTATTTCCGAAACAAATGTTTAAAATTTTAAAATTTATTTATAATAAATAAAAAATTAATGTTAATTTTAAAACAAAAATTGTTTCGGAAAAGACATATTCTGTGTGGCCTACTCTAAAATCAGTTCCAAGAGCAACCTGCTGATTTCAGTACCAGGTAAGTACAAAAAGAATTTATTGAATTATAACATTATAATAAGTCGACAACATGTTTCCATAAAATAAGTAGGTATACTGTAGATTTTCTTGACTTATGTATGACCAAAAGACATAATAAATTATTGTTAATCGTCTCCTTCCTATTTCTATCACTCTTTAAATGGGGTCGGCTCTCCTAATTTTTTGGCGCCAGGTCAATCTGTCCTGGGTTGTCGGGTCGTGTAGTTCTTTCTCCAATGGGAGTTTCGTCACATTAGTCCACTGCGTAGCCGGAGGTCGTCCTCTTCCTCTCTTATATTCAGGTACTTAGTCATAATGCTTTCTTCACTACATGCTCCTCGTCTCTTCGCATCACGTGATCATACCATCTGAGACGGCTTTCGGTTAATTTCTCTGATATAGGGGTGATTTTGAAACTACTACGGATATGGTCGTTATTGTTAATAACAAAATTAAAATAAAATAAAACCTGTACAAGTAGGAACAGTATCGTCAATTTGTTATAAGGAGTAACTTAGGGTACTTTTATTTTAGAAAAAGAATTAGGGTTCCGCGCAAATGAAAATACTCGTCATGGTGAAACAATTCGGGCGCTTAAATGGTTTACGCCGAGTAAACCCTAAGAAATATATGAAATTAATGTACTACATAATTGTAGACATTAAAAAAACCTAAAAAAAAATCTGCGAAGTATGTGTCTATCTTCTAAGGAACACCCACAATAAGCATTTTTTTAAAATAACCGGGAACGGGGGTAGCAAGATTCACGCGTGTGCCACATCGACGGCATTCTATAATCCACGTGAGCGAAATCACGAGCATAACTAGTAGTAAATAAATAAAAGTTTTTTATACAATTAAAATGTTTTGTCTCTTTGGAAAACTCGATTTTTAGCACCAATATTTCCAACTACAACTCTTCAGAATGTCTCGTTAGCAATTAGAGATGTAACGGATATCCGGTAACTATCCGGTATCTAGCATATCCGGCCGGATACCGGATAATAAAATTAAAAAAAAAACATTATTTTACACAAAGCAAATCATATACTACCACAATAGGTTATAAACACCGTTTGTTTTTATAATCGAAAGTCAAAATGTGTTTGTTTTATTAATTAGTTTAGTACTCAAAACTAACATGTGGCAAATTGTGGTAAATGAATACCAAATTTTCCGCATTTGTTGGTGGTTGCGCCGAGTATACACACCATTATATATTCTAACATTCTCTTATATCTATCATAATTATATTTATTCGATTCCTTTTAAATATACCCTACATTCCTTCACATTTCCCCCCGCTCTCTTCCCCCGCTCTCGTCCCTACCTCAGAAAGTCAGTGTGTGTCTGCCGCTGTGCTCTGAAGCACCACGTGCGCGTGCCATTAAAACGTGCATATATACAAGTTGCCTCAACCGCTATCATCAGAACCAGCGCCGAAGAAAACGAGGTACCTCCTTATATTCCTATCTTTATCCGCCGCAACAGTTGGTAAGAGGCGACCCCGCTTAGCTTCGTATACCAGACTGTAACGCAGTAACTGCAGGGACTGATTTAAATTAACTGACAATGGAATAAACAAACGAACTGAGAAACAAACACAAACTAATATGCACGATAACACCCGAACGCGCCCGAATATTTCTGGTCTCGTTCACTGCCCCAATATTCAAATCAAACTGAGTGTATCTTATAACGCAATAAAAGTCAGAATATCCGGTAGCCGGATTTCCGGCGCTCCGGCCTCGTAGCTTGCCGAATATCCGGTATCCGGCTAAACCACTATCCGTTTCATCTCTAGCAATGCGTGACCGTGACAGCCTCAGTATCCTAAGTGTGGATATTCACAGCGACCTCAACTCGAGGGATTACATCAGGAGTTTCATCTCTACCACATCTCGGAGACCCGGAATCCTGAACAGGGTGCAACGGTTTTTCACGCCCGGTCAGCTGTATCCTCTTTAGAAGACACAAGTTCGGTCGTGTATAGAATACTGTTCGCATCTACTGGGATAAATCCGCAAAATACTTCGTCGATGCTCTGGACGAGTTGCAAAGACAGGCTGTTCGCATTGTCAATGATGCGGACGTTACCAAGTACACCGAGCCGCTTCGGCTGCGCAAGAATATTGCCTCACTGAGCGTGTTCTATCGTCTGTATCATAGCGAGTGTTCTGACGAGCTGTTCAATCTCCTTCCACAGCAGAACCACACGAGTTAGGCTTCAGAGTCACAGTTTTACGGTAGCCTCCATCGCGATACGAAATAAAAAGTTCTGTATGACTTATCTTTGTCGTACCGTGAAGCTGTAGAACCTTCTCCCGACCAGTGCGTTCCCTCCTTCTTACGACATCGGGTCCTTTAAGCGTATCCTGAAGAGATATTTCATTAGCCTAGTGGTCGTAAGCGCGACTGCTACGATCGAGGTCCTGGGAGCAAAGTTTTATTGGGATTTTTCTATGAAATTCTTCAGTAGCAGCTCGGAGTTTGGGTTTGTGCCCGATTTAAGCGAATAGGCTCGGCATCTATTACATGGGACGTAAAAACATACTCGGCGAATTGTGGGTGTAGATTAGTAGACCTCTGCCTAACCCTTCGGGAATACAGGCGTGATGCCTCATGGAATGTTATGTTATGTGTCAGGGACCGTACCGTCAATGTGCCGAGCTACAATAAAAAAAGGTGTTAAATCATACAGCCAAGATTTGAGCTAAAAACAAACTAATATTTTATACCTAATCAAAAAAAAACATAATCAGTAAATATTATTCAATGGCAGGATATTCCAATGCCGCTTTCAACGTGAAGTCCAAATCTTACAAAGTGTCTCAACTTTTGGTAAAGGAAAGCATCGTGCTTCCGTATTCCAGCAGCTGTACTTTAGATCCAGTCTGCATTCTGTATTTAGATAATGTGTTAGCATCTTCAAACAAATATCACTTAACATTAGTTTAACTAATCACTATGTGAAAAGTATAAAAAAAGAGTTGTTGAAACGTTTTAGTTCGGTAAACTTGATTAGTATGTTGCCGCTAATATAGACTGCCGGATATATAATATACGCTTTCTCCTGTTCGGTTTCCATACGACGGCAACGACTGTAGTCGATGCCACAATTTGACGGTTTTTTTATAATCTTATTATATTAAATGAGCAATTCTTGTAAATATGCAATTCGTTTCTCGGAAACGGCTCTAACAATTTCGATGAAACTTTGCATTTAGATAAAGTTATACATTCGAGTTTACATAGATAGGTGTTTTTCTTTTTTTGCTTATACGACACCGAACACAGCTCGATCGCCCAGTTGTTATTCAATTAAATGTGATGATAAAATACAAAAAAATATTTCGGACTGTTTTCAAAATCTATTTTTAACATGTAAGAATTTTCGTATATATATTTTTTATATATTATATATTTTAGCACCATATGCGCCCAAGTTTTTTCGAAATCATTTTAAATTTTATTTTAAACTAGCTGTGCTCGCGCCTTTGCTCACGCGGACTACAGAATGCCACGCGCGAATCTTCCCGGTTATTTTAAAGACAAAAATGCTTATTGTGGGTGTTCCTTAGAAGATAGATATATACTCTTGCTGACTTTTTTGTAGGCCTTATTAATTTATACAATTATTATAGTATATAATTTACTATATCTTTTATGGTTTTCTTAGCGTAAGCCATTTGAGCTCCCGAATTGATTCACCATTACCAGTTTTTTTATTTCTGTGAAATCCTAATCATTATTTTTGTAAAATAAAAGTATTCTATGTTACTCCTTATAACATCAGCTATCTATCAGTGAATGTCTCATCAAAATGGGTCCAACCGTTTCGGGGATTACTTGAAACAAATAGACAGACAGCCAAACAGACAAAAATTAAAAAATGGGTTTTTTTTATTATAGGTATCGTATATACTTTCATATGCATTTAGTAAAAAGCTGATATTGTGACATTACAAATAGACACTTTAATTTTATTAATTGTACAGAATATTGTAGTATATAATCCTAGGCAGAAAATATCACGTTGCTGGGTAAGTGCCTCTTCATATCTTCATTTTAATCAACGGCATGTCAACCCACGACTAACTGGCAATTTCAAACAATTAGAGATCTCTGTTTTCCTACGGGCAATTTTTTACACTTCCATTTTCCTCACAGTATTATCCCTCATCGTTAACCAACCGTTGCCAATTAATTATAATATTTTATACCTGTATTTTTTTATATTTCAATTTAGATCCTTTTGTAGATCATCGATATTTGGTCCAAACAAGTAAATTCAAACGTCAAACCTAACCCTAGCTAACCTATTTTTATGAAAGGTTACAAATAAGTGCGATTAAACTAGATGTGTCAAGACTCTACTGTTCTGGAATAGGTTGTCGTCGCGTCGCGTCGCCTCGAGTGCGTCGCCGTCGCGGGTCGCGTCGGGGCCCGCGGGGCAGGGTGGAAGGTACAAGAGAGTCGAGCGCCCCGAGTAAGACACGCGCCGCGTTGAGAATTACAAACGGCACAGATTGACTCATTGAGCAATTGCCGCATCTCTATCTTATCGCCATATGCGATAAAACTATGCAAAATTAAAAAAAGATGTTTTCCAAAAGCAGGTTTTGTTTGAGATCAAAATTTAAATATTCTTTAACGTTAAAAAGAGAGAACAAAAGTCGAGCATGCTGCTGATACGAGGGCAAGTTAATTAAATATATTAAGTATTTCAGTATTACTTAGTGTGAAAAAGTTCATTTGGATTTCTGTAATCATTAAATGTCGTCTACAAGTCGATTGTGAAAGGGAAGTCGGTTCTGTTACAAGGATACGTACTGAGAACGTTTGCTACTTGCAACGCTTAAATTGTCTAGTTAACCGCTTCTAGCGTTACATCTACATAAATCTATTTTTTATTCGAAACTTACTTTACAATGATTTGCATAATTTTATTATTTAAAAATATTAAGTATAAATACTGAATCTTAATAAGAACAAAGGTTACTAATATTAACATATTAGTACATCTAAATAATGTAAAAATTCTTTCAGTATTGGATGCCATCCAAATCACCCCCAGAAGGAAAAGTACCAAGAAGGCTAGCCACATTACCTCGTTGTATAGCAATGCTTATTCGTTGACCGAGGTATTGGCCAGCCCTCTCCCAGTTCTATAAAGAGGCTGCGTGCACTTTGTCTCCATGGGCCTAGGGTTTCGACTCCAAAGGGCACAAATATGTAGCCCCTACCAAGGATGCATAATTGCGGAGGCAACTGCTGCAGCAGTTTTTGAAGAAGTAGCTGGAAGATGGGAAAGTGCCAAAGTATTTGCATAATAAATTTAAATAATGAAAATTCGTTATTGACTATTCGTATATACTGATAATATATCTATATAGATAAAATTATAGAGGTTTGCCATTCATCCAAACACTACTGGATAGATTTTGAACATCAGTTTTTGTTTTACTCTTTTCTAAAAAAATAATCACGATATTTTCATTCAACACAGAGTTATTAAAGTTTTGAGAAAGTACGATTTTTAAAAGCACTATGCATTGAGTGATGTGTTTTCTTGACTCGGAGAATAGGATTTATAATATTAGTTAAAAAATCCGTATGTTCCGGCAGCTGCACTTGAGAGCCAGTCTTGACAGACTTCCAGTAGGCTTATCGTGCTTCCATCTCGGACCACATCGTCACTAAAAACCAGGTGAGATTATGACCACATGGCTAAAAACCTATAACGATAAAAAAAATATTAGTATAGGTTAAAGCGAACGAAGTCGCGGGCGATTGCTAGTTTGTTTAGATTAATGCTGTGAATTTTAAATTTTTTGGTTGTAGTTAATAACTATCTAATAAGTTTCTCATGTTTTAAAATTACGTTTTTTAAGCATAAACATAAGATTTTTTTAGTATGAAACAACTTATTAAAATTTAAGGCTAAATATTTGTAACTGTGTTCCAAAAACCGACCTTCCGACACCACATTCACCAAACCCCGTTTTGGGTTGTTGCTAGTCATACAATAGGTCACCTAACAAGTTCATCCAAATTATTATTACTTCACAATGCATACATTATGATAAATATTTACTCAAACTTACCGGACATATCGACCATAACATCTAGCCCATAGTCTATCCAGTGTTCACTCTACGCGGGTTGTCACCCGTTTTATATTATACAAAGACAGTATTGTACTTTATTTTATGACGTTTAGAAATAACATAGGTATGATATACACGAAAATGTACATTTCATTGAAAATAGATATCTCTTAAAAATTAATAAATGACTTGACAAACCAATTGCAATGTGAAACCAATATATATGTGAAATAAATAATCAGTTAATTAATTATTAATCTCTACCTTTGTTTTAGTTTTTCTTTATAAATAGCTAATTAATGATTAGGTCTGTAATACGTGCACTTATTGGACAACGAGTTGCTAAAATCAGACGTGGGTATGCATATTGTGATTACTGTGGAAATATATTATTGTTTTATTTTAAAATATATTTTGAAATAATTATCCATAAAAAAGACTACTAGTTCTTATACAGATCAATATTCAAATGATATTTCTAACTCTTATCCATTTGCAGATAAATAGCGCAGTATAAAAATAGAGTGACTTTAAATTACAAATTTGCAACTGATTATTTCTAATTCTAACGGTGTTCGAACCAGTCATAAATCTATACTAATATTCTATATTATACTATACTATATATAATATAAAAAACCGGAATTTTTTTGACGTGACAACGTCTTATAATTCGATGGAGCCGGCTGCACGCAAGAAAAAACATTACTCGTGCGGTGTTACCTCGCTCTGAGGCGTTCCATTTAAGGCTTGAAGTGGAAGCGAGAGCGCGGAACGAGCTACAAAGAGGCAAAATCGGCCTCCGCGTTCGGCAGCGTTCGACATCTGTCTCTCTCCTACTTGAGTGAGCGATGCGTCCGCGTGGACAGCTGCTATACAATAATACATTTACATGTTTTCGTCAAGTATGAAGTGCAATGAAAAGTGAATGTGGTGTCAATTGTTTATAGCAACGATAATTGCGGCGATAAAGGTAATGATTCTTTCGATATTAAATATATGTTCAGTGATATATTGTCGAATATTCGTGCTTTCATCATTAAAATAAATAGCATCGGTCCGCTAGTGCAGCGATTGTAGGTTATGCTATAATTGACAAAACTATAACAATAAGTTAACAGAACTATTTGTATTTATGCGTACAAATAAATGTAACTTGATCAATTCAATTGTCATTTCCATTTACCAATACGATTTGTTTCTATTTTTTTTTTTTTGTTTATTATAGCCAGATTCTCGGGAAATAGTATAGTTTAACTAACATTAGGCTACAAATCTCAGCTGGCCTCAAATATTAATTTTTGTTAGGTAAGTCGAAAGTGGAAGCCCTCCCGAACTGCTTTATCCGCGTGCGCTGGCTTAATGGTTATTGATAGGTAAATACAATATTCTACAATAATATGGTTCCTTACTATATAATAATTTTTAAAAAATTCGCGATAGCACATGCCTATCTCATATACTTAAGCCACAATAAGTTATTTGGCGCACTTTATATTGAAGTTTAAAAATTGATTATTTTTAGTAATGGTATATTAATCTTTACGAACAAAAGTTACTTCAACATAAAAACAATTTTAGCCCTTATTTGTATGTTATTTAGACACATAGTTTAGATGATAACAAAAAATTAAAATAATTTGTACTTACGTGAAGTGAGAACAATAATTATGATACGCTACATGGATGCGTGTTTGTCAGATAAAAAAACGGGTGAAACCGTGGGTCACAGCTAGTTTCTAACTAAATATAAAACTGTCGTGTTAAATAACTTGAAATATGTTAGCGTTTGATTTGTAGGAAGTTGTTACATATTGTATTATACGAAACGTGCCCAACGGAAGTTTTTGTACGGTTTTTTTCTATGCTAATATTATTCATTCATTCATAACGAAATATAAATTCTAGTTCATTATCTAGTGGAATAATTCATGGTTCAGTATTTTATTTAAAAGATATATAATATTTTTGTAACGTACTGGACTACTAAGTTTTCTTTTACTGCTTAGTATCATAGCAAATGTAACGGAAAGGAAAGGCGAGGCCAGCGTTGGTCAGAGCGTCATGTAGAAAATGATGACCTTGAGCTGTCAATGATGGGGAATATGAATACAATGTTGACTACATCCACCAAGTTGAAAGTCTATTGCCAAATGCTTCAAAATTTGTTCCGACAGCTGAAACTGAAGAACCCGTAAATCGTTAGGCTCAGTGTGTTGCCATCTTTTTGACGTTAATTTCAGTTGATGTCGCAGATGCATTTGCCAGTGTCAAATTCAAGTGAATATCTTCGATAGCATCTTCGTTTAATAAATTTATTTTGATGTCAAGCTTTATAATATATTATAAAATATGTAAAAGCATGAAATAAAACAGCTATTAAGATGATTTCCGTAAGTTTCGTTTATTATAGTTCGTTTATTGAAACCACTGACTCCGAATCAATTTATTAATAACATATTCTAGTCTCAACGAGTCAAGAAACAGACATTATTTTTTATGTACAATTTTTGAAGAATTAGCCAATTATGTCGCAGTATGCAATAATATGTAAGTAGTTATGCAAGAATTAATTATCCATACACATAAAAAGTCGTTATGTAATGAAATATTTTGGACTAATGGCGTTTAATGAATGTGGCTTGCCACGGTTTGTGGTCAGTGGATGAGTTTCGTTGCTAGAATATTGAAAAAGATACAGTTGTACTTATATTTGGTAATACATATCTTCTATATACTAAAGAGAAACATTGAAATGGGTCAGTGAGAGGAACTCTTAAACTGTAATAGATAGAGAAATATGTTCTAAATAATAATGACGTCGATTTTAGGGTTAAGAGAAACTGCATTCATAGATTTTAAAAAAACGAATACGCGAGTCGGGAATCGAAACTAATCATTTTTAGATTAAAAAAAGGATGTTATTTTATTACGGCAATAATTGATAGTGTAGGTTGTAAGGAATAAATGTTACTATGAAACGCTCATAAAATTTTGAATTTAATTATTTTGTTTTGAAATGTTCACAATAACAACCATTTTATACTATAGTAATTACTAGAGATGAAACGTATATCCGGTGACTATCCGGTATCTGGCTTATCCGGCATTGTTTTTACTATCCGGCCGGATTGCGGATAGTAAAATTCAAAAAATTCTTAAGTTTACACAAGGCGAATCATAGCACAATAGGTTATGGACACTGTTTATTTTTATAATCGCAAAAATGTTTGTTTTATTAAGTAGTTTAGTTTATTTCCGATTTCGTTCACCACGCCAATATTCAAATCAAACTGATCACGTCATGTAACGCGATAAAGAGCTGAATATTCGGTAGCCAGATATCCGGTGCTCCGGCTTGTTAGCTTGCCGAATATCCGTGTCCGGCCAAACCACTGTCCGTTTTATCCGTTTTATTTCTAATTACCTCTAACGGTTTTTTTTGTTTTGTAGTTGAATACTTTTTGGTATTTATAGCCGCTGTTACACCTTTAAAGGTGTCGTGTGTGATTTTGTAAACTTTCAGTTTTGACATAACCACTTACGAAATAATCCAGTGTAGTTTAATCTGGTGACTTTGTAAATTTCAAAATTTTGCGTTTGAAATGAATGACGTAAAAGTATTATAACAGAATGTACACTTCTCGGTTGACCTTCATGATCACTGCCTTCTACTATAATATTACCAACAATGCATGCTGTAGATGCGTTACGTGTGAACCTTACAACGTTATTATTATTGTATCATACATTTACGTCACAGGATCCGATCTTTAATCCTTATTGTCCAGACGATTGATAACATTAATTTAAAATCCCTCGTTATTAATATAACCATTTATACGTAAACGAACAAATGAATTCGCAAATATTTTTTACATGGAAATATGTAAATTTAGAACTTATTAGGTTTAATGGTATCTCAATTTTGATATAAATAACGCTATCTTTCAAATGCTATAATAGTAATATATATATATAGCATATAATTTTTTTCTTCATTTAAATGTCACGTCAATGGACTAGTACCTAAGTGTCTGGGAGCAAACATGGCTAACTGTAATATAGGCTGTCTAATGTTTCATTTATTTTAAAAGTAACGTAAATTTTTCCCTTTTTAAAATGTTATGTTTGATTACAAAAATTAACCTTTTGATTTTCGTTTTACAAAAACTGTGTATTGCTGTCTTTTAATCGATAAATAATTAAATATGTACATAGTTTCAATACCTGAACGTCTACGTAAGCGACTGACATTGACGCGACGACGTAACAATGCATTTGCAGCTGGCATGGCAGTTTTTCCGTTATGCGTATATATCTATGGAATCCGGTACAGAGGTTCGCGGCATTTTACACTGATAACAACTACAGCCAACAGGGTTGGCATGATATAATTTACAAAAAGCTTTATTAATTTTTATACACTAAATGATTATGATGTACTATGATAGACATACACTGATAAAATAAGTCACTGTGGCGCCTTTGCACCAAGTGTTTCTCTGTTGTAGCCGGCTGTACAGTATATAGAGGCACTTATAAGAGAGCTAGCCATCCACACTTTCGAGAGCTAAAACCAAAAACTAAAACCGAGTGGAGCAAAAGTCAAGTAAGACGAAGAACGATGAGAGAAGACGAGGGTACCGTTCATATTCTCATCATCACTCACCCACTGAAAAGTGTGGATCTGGAATTAGATGTAACAAATTATCAGTGAATAACTTCAAAACTACAGTCCTGTTTAATATGGGTTATATATATAGAATAATCTAAGTATGAGCTGGTGTGATCATTTAACATCAAGTGGACTGTATGCCTGTGGTTAGTTTCTTCTCGTAAGTTACCATGAACACGATGGCTGGAGTTAGACTCTCAGATCTCACCACTTTCCTTGGAGTCTAATAAAACGTAATCATTATGCGGAAGCTAGGAGTTTATAGCCTCATTAAGTGTGTACTTTAATTTTTACAATTGACGCATTTTCCATTCTCTCCTCGCTAAAAAAATAATGGTTTGAAAGTAATTACATATTACTTATTTGGTAAGCGTTTTTTTTTCTGATAAGTTTGTTGCACGTACACAAAAAATATACAGTATCTACTTACATTATTTGATTAATTAATAATATATTATATATTCCAAGATTCATAAAATTTCGTTTATTGTTACAAATTAGAATAAATATTGATTTTATGATTACAATACAATACAGTGTGAACACAATATATGAAAGTAGTGACAACCCTATAAGTTAAGCAGTACGCACATAATATGAAGCCGTTCTGTACGTACGTAAACACGATTAGCGGTTTACAAAGTGTAAGTATTGTACGCATTCCTACACACTTATTTATACAGGCGGACATAGTAAGTGTTAAAACATACAATTACTTTCATTTTATATAAAAGAGAAAATGAAAAAGGCCCCGTGGCGTAGTGGTAGTAAGCCCTACTACTGAACTTAGAGGTCGCGGTATCGATCCCCGCATACGATTCCCACTGACATTTGTGTGATGAGCATAATCAGCTGTTTAGCTACCATAATGTATTATGGTAACCATGTATGATTTGCGTGAAATTATGTCCCCATATTAAATAGTATTAAAAAACAGAGGCAGTTATAAGGAATGCCGACAGAAATGAAAACATCACAAGATTTTACCCATACAAAAAGTCAAACACAGTCGGCTATATACAATGTATTATAGTATATATATGCATATACATGTAGGTACCTACAAAGCCCGCTATACTACGCGTCGCTAGTCTGACTCAAGCGCAATACATCACGAGCGTGTCGAGGTCATCGGTGACACGAACCGCAAACCTATAAGTTTTTCCCTTACCAAAAATTCGCAGGAACGAGGTACTCAAACTTCTTCTCGATCACCTCATAGCACTCTTGGTTTGCATCTTCAATGTAAACATCGCCCACTGCCATTTCCTAGCCGCCTGGAAAACGCCTATAGTCATAGGCATACATAAACCCGGCAAACAAGCATCGCTTCCCGATAGCTATCGCCCGATCAGATCTTGAATACCACGCCCGTGAAACCACCGCAGGGATGTGACACTGCACTTGCAATGACTTAGCTACCTACACACAATATGTTCATACATACGTGCACACCACACAGGTACATAGGTTCTCTAAGGAACCTTTTCTTTCTTTTTTACGCTAGTCAGCGTAGACCATATTTCAGATCACTAAATACATATACACATGTTCCTTGCTTCCTCCCAGGAGGCAGGGCCATGTATATATTAGTTTAGCTCGAATTTTACGGATATGGAATGAGTCAGATCCCGACTAATCTTCTGAGTGCCTTAAGCGCTCGCCCCCAAGCCCGGTAAAGTTGTAAAAGCCATCAGCGGCTCTGTTTTTGGATAGGCTCCTCTCAGGCTAAGAGTAAGGTCAGTAACAAAAAAAAAAACAAATATTTTAGGAATTTGTTTTAGTGCATCTGGAGATGACGTGATAATTCATTTAAACAATGCATAAACGTACCTAAGATAGAATTATTATAACTAGCGGTCGTCCAATGATCGAAATTCAACCAGCGACTTATTAATCATAGACTATTTTCTTTTTGATATTTACAGTATGAACCTAAACTATGAATATTATATCACTTGCTGTCACTTTTCATTGAGTGACAATGTCAATATTTTGGGGGGTCTAAGTTCAATGGCACTGGTCAGGATAGGATTCGCAGTATTAATTTATTTAATTTAATGTATTATTAACAGATATTATAGATAAATTTTAGCTTTCTGCACTCCTTCTCCATATAAACTTTAACCATGCCAAATCTCACAGTATTCCTTGCACGCAATACACTTAAAAAGGGGTAGAAAGTTTTTGCTTCACGTATTAATTTAGTGATTTTTTTTTTTACGAATTACGAAGTAGGTACTACGTCCAAACATAAGTCTAAAATGAAAATGCTTTAATCTCTTTTTAATTATTAATTTATTTATGTAATTTTGTTGTGAATGTGTGACGTACTTGCGTTCCCAATATAAATGTTTCCGATATCAATAATATTATGTAATAAATTACTAATTAACACTTCGCTACGCGTCGTCGTTTTCACTTGTTTACCTGTGTCAGTGCATTTGCAGTCTTTGGTTATTTATACGTCGCTGGTAATAAATATTTTGTTTATGTAAATTTTACTGTTAAAACTTTATTATGGAGTCTGGCAGTAACTGGCACGGATCTTCGAAGATTCTGTATAAGTGACAATGGCAACAAATTATTGGATGAATAGAAATCTCACAATAGACTAGTAGCGTCGCCCCGCGCCCCGCTCTCCGCGCCGCGCCTTTACGCACTTGTCCCGTCGCGTGGTAGCTTATACCTAGTCACTATTTACATTTATATTACACGTATCTATCTTTCAATATCCAAGTCCGGTGAAGCTGTAAAAGCCGCAGCGGCTTTGTTTTTGGATAGGGCCCCTAAAGCTAACAGTGTAGTCAGTTCCAAAAAAAAAAAAATTCTTTCAAAATCATCTCACAGGGCTATTAAGTCAATATGTTGATGCTCCTCAACATATCCTGCTCCTTCTTTTTTGGTTTTGGGTAGACCCCTGACCACTGAGCTTTACCTGATATTGTTTTTTTGGAAATTTGTCAACTTAAATTAATGTGTTCTTGAGAGCTGTTATACTGATACAAACTGGAAAATTCTTTATAACCCTTTCATGAACATTATGTTTTCAAAATGTTTATTTCATAGGTAGTTTTATATTTTATGTAGAGACCAAATTAAGTTGCAAGAAATATTATGTATTGTAAATAAGTATAATTTATGTTTTGAATTATTCCATTCATGAAAATCGAAAATTAAAGTCTTGACCTGCTTAAATGAGATTCCCTAACGTTGACTTTCATTTACATGTTATGTGCGCCCAATTTATTTATTTCGGTGACATGGTCTTCTCGCAGGTAGTCGTCGACCCCTGAAGGTCAATATAGACAGCTTTAGGAATCATTGATGAGTAATGTAGGTTGTAGACAAAAAATAGAGCAGCGCCATTTAAAAATTTTTATTCGTGTCAATTTTTGTCCAGATAAAACTACAAAGTTATTTATTTTTTGTCTCATGTTAAGTTTTATTATTTAGTTTTACGTATGTGGTTATTATCGTATTTTGAAGCTTTGATTTTTTTTTAACAAAATAACTGTAAGTTCAAGGAGAGTTCTTTGGTGTATCTTTGAAGTCTTCTAAAAATGAAAAGTAATACCAGCTTGTACCAGGGCTTGACCGGGGTCCATGTATTCGGTGAATTTACCGCATAAGAACAAATTTACATAACTACATGATGCAAATGGATTAATAAATAAACATCAAGTTAAATGTTAAAAGTCTAACAATAGGTCATAGGTTCTTATAATGTAGAGTCACTTGTTTTTTCTACCATGATGTGCATGATAGGTTCCTACTATTGTCGTTGTCAGATATGTCGTTGTGTATTAATTTTGTAAGTGTGATTGTGTAAAATGCCTTTTTTTTAATACTTTTTATTAATATGTTGTATAATGTTCATAGATTCGCAAATTTATCATTTAAGTACAACAGGTAAGTAAATATCTTCTAGTTCGTATTTAAATGAAACTTTATGTCAGACGCTATGAATAATTTCGCATTACCACAGTCTGTTTAGGTCAACAATGATTACGCTACTTGAGGTCAATAATACAGCAAGCCACTTTCTCCTATAAAAAAACCATAACCGGTTTCAGGCATCGATATGATATTTACATAATATGTTATATAAAACATCGATTAAAATGTTGCCAGATCAATAGGATATTTATTAAATGTTCTAAATGGCTTTTAAAAGCCCTAGTTCTAAATTTACATGGGGATTTATGGCGGAAAAAAAAATTAAGTAGAGGCTTCAGGGGTTTCTTTATAGATGGATATCACTATTTTATTGCTTTACTCACTCTAGATTTGGAAAGATATGAAAACACAAGTTTTTGTTAGAAAAAAGGGCACCCGGTTGGAAATCTTACACGAATGTGTTTCACTTAAGTTTTTATCTCTTAGCGTGGCATTTTCTCTTATACTATAACATGGAATCAACTTTGATTAATTTTATCTACGTAGTCTCGTGTCACGTGTGTATATTTCAATTTTACACATATAGTTCTACGCGGCAGCCGGCCGGGTACTAGCTAACTATCATCATTTCATGAACAACAAGGTGTATATGCCAAAATTAATTAAGGTAGCAAGTACAAATCTATACAAACAAGTAAATAAAACTGAAGTGTCTGATTGTAATGTCAAAAAAACAGTTTGTTTACTAAATGGGTATGAAAGTATATACGGTACTTTTAAAATTGTTGTCTGTCTGCATGTTTGTTCCGAGTAATCACCGAAACAATTTGATCGATTTTAACGAAACTTTCACTAGAATATATGTGATGTTATAAAAAATAAGTTAGCTATTTTTAGTTTAGAAAAATAATTAGGGTTCCGCGCAAATAAAATAAACTGGTCATAGTGAATCAATTCGGGCGCTTAAAAGGCTTACGGTGAGGTGACCAAAAGAGATATATCAAATTAATGTAAGTACGGTAATGCATTATTTTAGATCTTAAAAATACCTACAAAAATGTCTGCAATAGTATAGGTCTATCTTCTAAGGATCACACACAATAAGCATTTTTGTTTTTAAAATAACCGGGAGCACTATTCGCGCGTGTGCTGGATCAACGGGATTCTGTAGTCCACGCGAGCGCAGCCGCGGGCACAGCTAGTGTTATTATATAGGTAATTTGAAAAACAATGAAATGGTTGTTTATTTTGACCCGTGCGGGTGCGAACAGTTCGGTCACTATAAAATGTAAACAATCTGACAGTTGTCATGTTACGGCCGTTTTCTATAACATATCTGAGTTTACTATCCCCGTTTAGTACATATTTGTAATAAGTACCATCTTCAACTTAAGATAGATATCGGTTTCCCTCTTATCTATTTAAGCTATAGGATATGGATATATATTATGTAGATACGTAAAACTATCCATTGATAGGTTATAAAAAAGTAAGGACAAAAGTTTATATTTTGTCTGTCTTTAGTAACTGAAACAACAGATAGATTAGTTATTGAAAACTGTCGATAATTAAATAGATTGCTTTAAATTTCTTTTTTACTAGCATCAACAGCTGGCATTCCTAATGAAAAAGTTCTTTTATAATTTTTTAACGAAAATATTAATTCTAAACTATATATCATTAATAGAGGGGAACATGAGTTTTAAAATGATATGTGAATGATTTTTGATGCAGTATTAACGGAGATATAAAGGAAAAATCTCCTTCGAGAAATAATATATATGAATTATGCTTATTTAACTATGGTTATACATTCGTTAGGTTAATACTTATGAGAGCTAAACGTAATTGCAAAGCATTTTTATTTCAGTGACGAAGAAGACACGGACCGTCTCTTGAAGCAGCTGAGCCGTATCAATCGACCGTTCGCCGTCAGTTTCGGACAGATGGTCAAGTTGATGGCGCAATGTCAGCAGGTAAGGTCGCAGCATTTTTTATATTCTGTAAATTATCGTTGACTCAAACAACCTCAACTCAAGTTTTTTTTTTTGTATTAGTTAAAAAATATCTATAAAAAGCAAAATTAGTTGGACCCTTAACAGTATTTAATGGATCGACCACAGCGCCACCTGTCGGATATATGCTTAAAGGCTATCAACCATCGTCTCGATAAAACAAACTTAATATGCAAATATTATAAGCTCAACCGGTCAAGGCGTTCGGAAGTTATAAGATAGATTTTTATACATATATAATATTTATGTTTGTACAATGGCGATATAAAAAATTTCATACAACTACACAATTTAGTTTAAGTAGTAGGTAGTTTTTGTGTAGAAGTATCGATATAGATAAAATATAGATTGTAATCATATAACTGTAATATGTATTGCGTTGATATATTTTTATTTTCATGTCTATTGTCATATTATTTATCAATGTTAACATTTCAACGAGTGCATATCACGCTATAATAGAATTAAATTCAATGTCAGTTCAGTCAGCGAATAGACACTGCTATACAACATGGAAGCGGGGCTTCTGGATACGTTTCCTTCTGGCGCGATGAGTTGAATTGCATTCACTGTTTTTGTTTGTTTGTAATTTGTTTCAACTTAAATATATATACGTTCGTGATAAAATACCGAATCAAGTTGAAATGTCTGGAAATGAAAAATATTCGGCAACGTAGGAATGTAAGAAATAAAATCATTCTCTCGTGGTTATGCACAATAGAGATAAACAGCTATGATTCTCAGTATACTAAGTCATCATAATAATTTCCGCGATCAATCCTTCGCCGTAACAGCAGCACGACTGTGGAATTCGCTTCCTATCAATATCCAACTGGCCAACTCTCGGGATTCCTTCAAGCATTCGTTACGTAGGCGTAGGTTCTGTAGGGTTTCTGAACGTACCTATTCTAAAAAGGCGCCCTCTATTGTAAAGAGAGATGTAATTGTAACTCGGCCTGCCATGGCGTATGTACCTTTAAGATGTTATAAATAAATAAAGTTTGAGAACAGATTTAATTGTTGTTCATCGTGTAAGAACTTTACAAATTCTACTTGGAGTCATTGGAGTATCGGCTAGATTTTTTTAACTAAAAATTATGCACACTTTGAATATTACCTTTCACTTGCTCCCCTGGATGACTGGTAGAGGATTATTTTTAACATTAAGTCCTCCAATTGTACACAAGTTGTAACTAGATCAGGTAGACCGCGTGCCTGCATACTGCTTCTAATTCACAAAAACACATGTGCTAATGAAACTTATTATTAATTTCCTAGCACTGTCAAGTATTTGAAGGTTAGCTGTTATAATAGCATACGTAAATCGATAGTTTACCCTTGTGTTATATCAATATCGATCTGTATTCTATTTGAAACTATTCGTACCTACCTATACCTAGATATTAAAGGTAGCATTAATATGTAACACATAATATCGACATTATGTGAAATGTCTGACGTAGAATTTAATAATCGGATTATTTCAAGATATTAGTTTCCCCAATTTGTCTGACTGCATATCGACTTTTTTAAACCAACTTAAAGCACGACTATGTAATGGCTGTTCGGAGCTATCTTGTCGCGAATATTAATGATATGTAATCGGTATCCCACCACCGATTTTCTACACTTTTTCAACTTGTCCTTCTTAAAACATGGTTCGCCTTATCTCTACCTTCCATACAGCCAGCATATCTACTTTAATCGTGGTAGTATATGTGGTAATACCACTGCCATAAATATTTTTGCCTCAAAGCAGCATTACACACGCTGAGGTGTTCCGTCTCGTAGGGTGTGGTCGGCAACAAGCACTGGCACACGAGATGTTCCATGCATCTTAATCCTCAGAATTAGTGACCTATAAATAACAGACCTCAGGACTCCGACCTTCCTTAATTTAGTTGTACATAACTATAAGCTGCAATGACCACTTAACATCAACTTAACAGGCATGCTTATTTGTTATTTCATACCAGAACGTTTTATAGGTAATAAATTTGCCTATATACTTCGAATTCGTGTGGATTTATATTATTTATAAAGAAATTATCAAGTTTGCAAAAATGTGACTTTTATACATGTTTCAATGGAATTATTGACTTTCGAAAAACATGTGTCGCCATCTAAGTTAATTCTCTAATAAGCGTTGAAACTTTGTATCAACTACGTGATCATAGATGTCGCTATAGTTATAATAAGGTTAAAAAACCGCGCTGCATACATTCCAGGTTGAGGGGGTTGAAGCTCAAGACGAGACGGGTCAAGTAACGAATTCTTGGAAGGAAGAAAGTAACAGCGCGGCCGCTAAGGCTAGACTTGACGCCGGAGGAACGCACACAGGTCTCCTGGGTGGTAGTCCACTGACACTGCTGCAGGGAATTATACCTGGTAAATTGCTTATATCTTTTGCTTTACTGTCTTTATTGTTTTGTTCAATGGTGAAGTAAAACTATATCCGTTGATACAATAAGAAAATAAATTTAAACTCAAATGTTAAGGATTTTTAGATGTATTCTGATTTAAACTAATAATTATTTTGTCTATGTTCATGTGTTTAGGTAACCGATTACCGATTTTAGTAACTTATATGTAACTAGTTGTGCCCCACGGTGTCACCCGTATTAAATTTATTGGACGCACCGCGCTGATAAGCGCACCCATGCAGCCGTGTAGTAGTCATTATTTTCACTTCCCAAACTTGCCAGTTAGCTTGACGTTCATGCTTACTGCTGTGCTCTTTAGAGTTGTAGCGTGAAGTTATAGCGATAGTCCTATATATAACCTTCCTCAAGAAATAGGCTATAAAATTCAAAGATAACTTTTCAAATAGGTTCCAGTGCTACTACAAATATGAAATTATCCTATAAATATACACAAACTTACAAAATTTGCACACATTCTTAATATTACTTAAAAGTATAGATTATGCCTGCACGGTTTTTAGGATAAAAAGTAATTTATTGTAATTAATATAATAAAAATATTTTTTAGGTACCAAGTGGTGCGGCACTGGGGACATAGCTGCTGATTACCACGATTTGGGTGCAGATCGACGATTAGACCGCTGCTGTCGAACTCACGACCTCTGTCCTACCAAAGTGCGCGCATTTTCTCATCGCTATAACCTTACAAACAACTCGCTCTACAGCAAGTCTCATTGTGCATGCGACGACATGCTGTTCGACTGCCTCAAAGCCACGAACACTTCCGCTTCGCATCTAATGGGTCATATATACTTCAACTTAGTCCAAGTTCCGTGTTTAGAAGACCTGTCCGCAGGCCGGCGGTTTCGAGATGCAAAGTTAGGATTTTAGTTTAACGCCACCTAACGGTGAATAGGTGAATTGTTTTAGTCAGCGCTCCAATGTCATGTGCACAGATAATAAATTAACATTATGAATGAAAACAATATTATTAATCTTGTTTTATTATGTATATACTTCTTGTATTTATATATTTTTCCATAAAAATTATAAAATGAAGAGTATTAAAAGTCTACGGGGCAATGACAATTTCTCGGATGTAAAGACAAACGTAAAACGTGTACCTATTAACTTTTGATCTTTGCATAGTAATTTTTTTGTGATAACTTGTAAATAATGAATGCTTCTTTAAATATTAGACATGAAACTGTGATACGTCTGTGCCTTTAAATAAACTAGAGAAAATATTTTATATTTATTGGTGGCGCTAAACTATGTAGATCAAATAGTATTTTTAAGATTTTTTTTATTTATTTGTTATATATTCACTTTTAATCTCAATACTTTGTATAACAAAGGAATTTTCAGTAGAAAAATAAACGTGAAATAAAATACCAAATATAATAATTTATAATAATACGAATTTTGTTTTATTTTAACATTCTTTGATAATGATGCCCTGATAATAATATAAGTTATTAATAATTATAGCATACTATGTATTACTTTTTATAGTATTTCCTTTAACCGTATGGGGGTTTCTATCGATAACATCTTTTCTAAAATTCAGTAAAGGTTGTGTTTGGCCACAATCTTATCTGGGCTTCTAGCCAAGTTGCCTTTCTGCAATCGTTAACTCTAATAGAAAACGAAAAATGTATGGTTTTTACATACCCGATCACGTGTGACATTTAAAAAAATATCATTATATCATTGAATTACATAAACTGTTTTGTCATCTGTAAGCGTTAACGATTGTAGAAAGGCAACTTGGCTAGGGCATCTGATGTTAAGTAGCGATATGGCCGAAGATGGTATCACTCTTAAGCATAGTGGGGACTGTCTCTGGAGTCCAGCTGCCGGAACACACCTATAGATACTTGGCGACAGATTTTCAACATGCAGGTGGTAGATAGACAGTTGAGCATTTAAAAAAACCCTAGCACAATGCTATGGATTCATCACGATGTTTCCTTCAACTTAGGCTCATTACAAGGATTCGAACACACGTCGATTGACGCGGTGTCCTCATACGCGCTTCATATATTTTACTAATATGATGCCTGGTCGATATTAAGGATCACACTAATTTAAGCCCCTTAGGGGATAAATTGACAAAAATTCTTTCTTAGGGCTTACCTTCGTTACATATGAAACTCGGGTGCAAAATGTCCACTGCTAAACCCATCGGTTTAGTTTGTGCATTGTCATCCAGTACCTCCTACCTACCGTTAAGAATTTAATTATAATAGATCGGGGAAAAAGTTTCTTCGCATTTTTATATGAAAACTCAAAACATTTTTTTTAAAGTTTATTTACATTTATTTACAGTAAATATGTGCCGTTTTATTCGATGACTTTGTGCCATTTTGTAGGTAGAGACATGATCCCGTTGCTGTAGAAACTTTGGGACTTCTGATAAAAAAAACGCGACAAATAGTTATGGCAGTCCTCTCTTGACCTTACAGAA
This sequence comes from Saturnia japonica, assembly GCA_033032175.1. Taxonomy (NCBI): domain Eukaryota; kingdom Metazoa; phylum Arthropoda; class Insecta; order Lepidoptera; family Saturniidae; genus Saturnia; species Saturnia japonica. The sequence goes on from CM065319.1 coordinate 17,081,439, forward strand.
CCTAAAGAATTCTGAAGAGACCGAAACAGATAAAAATCTGGAGGTGCAAGGTCAGGGCTATATGGTGGATGCGCTAAAACCTCTCAGACAAACTCTCTTAATTTTTGCCGACTGGCTAAAGATGTGTGTGGTCTAGCGTTATCGAGATGAATAACCACACCCTTCCTGTTGATCAATTCCGGCCGCCTTCTCTCAACTGCTTCCTTTAATCTCATCAGTTGTTGGAAGTAGAGATCCGAATCCATGGATTTGCCGGGCGGAAAAGCTCATAATGAACTAATGCCCTTCTAGCCCCACCAGTGGCGGCCTTAGGGGGTGGCGAACAGGGCAAGCGCCCGGGGCCTCGTACTTGCAGGGGCCTCGCGTCAATTTTTTTTTTTTTATTATGATTTTTTTAATTTAAAAACTCTTGATTTTGATTCTTAATTATTTATTAAGGTTATAACATAACGTTAAATTAAAATAAAGTTAGTTAACTAATTCATTCATTCAAATCATTATTGATTAATTTATTTTTTAGTACTTAAATATCGCGCCTCGAAACATTTAAAGATCGGTTTTTTGAGGTGTAACCTTAACCTTACATTCGGAAGTCTTACTTATCAATACTGTCTTGAACCAATAAATTCTCAAGAACTCAGAAATCACGTATTTATGCGAACCAGTCAATTCTCGCTTATCAATACAGTCTTGAACCAATCAATTCTCAAGAACTCAGTAATCACGTATTTATGGTCAAGGTGCGAACCAGTCAATTCTCGCCAGGCATTTGTTGAGATTCAAAACCGTGCTTTATAGACTGTATTATCCTAGAGATATCGTTAGCAGCATTCTGACGCGAATTCCTCTGTCGTTGTCGCTCGTCGTCTCTGTGGCCGCGTTCCGGCCCTGAACACTGTTCTTCGGCCCGACTCTGCCTGCACCGACTGCATGAGCGAGCCCGGCAGTCTCCTTCCAGGTCCCCGGTGCTGTTCAGGCCGTGGTGGCTATGGCTGCGTGAGTGGGATTGGCTAGGAACCACCTCACCTCTGCTTTCCTCACCACTGCGAAAAGGTGTCTTTAACCTTCGTAGTTTCACCTCCTCATCCATATTTGTAGGCGAGGTAATCCCACTTCTGAAATGTAACAAATAACACAGTAAACCACTATAGCGTATCGTCCGCGCACTACCTTCACTTTTCACTCTCAAAAATATACTGCCCCTACACTGTTTCTGTTTTTGCTTTTATACCTTTTGTATGTGGCAAAAATGTGGCAGAGCGAAAACATGCACTTATATGTGGTTATACAACACCTAGACGCATTCACAAATTGGCTCGATAATTATAGAAAAAATGGTTTTCAGTCATCCCTTGTAACAGCGAGAGAAATAGTCGAGGAAAATGATACTGACAGACAGTTTAACACGTTAAGTGCGTTACGTGGCCTAAATCACCCCTCATGCAACTTACCTGTGGTGCGGCAAGGAAAAACGTGAACTTCTCTGTCGTGCGACAGGCATAACTTCGGTTTTATCCAGTGTAGGAAAGAGATTAATATGTATTTGAGATGTGCTAATGGTCCTGGACTCGGTGGTATACCTTCCTTGGTACCGGATGTACAAGGTGTCCAGAAAGGGTATCGGGTATTTGTTTTCGCGCCATATTCGAAACGGGGCGTCTAAAGGGTGCGGGGAGGGGTTCGTGGCGTCCGCCATTTTGTGGAGTTTTAGTCACGATGGAACAGTACTCGGGGACGCATCGCGCATTTTGCGTACGAGCGTATTATCGTAATGGTGATTCAATAGTGACTGCTCAACGTCTTTATCGTGCGGAATATCGTACACGCTACGCGCCAAGTGACGATAGCATTAGGAAATGGATCAGGATGTTCGAGACGAAACAGGTGCGACAGTTAAAATTCAAAACTCTGGTCGTCCTCGTTCAGTTCGCGATGAAGAAACAATTGAAGAAGTTGAGGCGTCGGTTCGTCAAAATCCGTCTTTATCCATCCAAAAGCGAAGCCAAGCGTTGAACATCAAAAAATCGTCTTTACATTCGATTTTAAAGAAAGACTTACATCTAAAAGCCTATAAAATTCAATTGGTTCAAGAATTGAAGGATACGGACTATGCTAATCGACTGAATTTTGCGAACGAAATGCTGCAGCGATTTAACAACTTTAACAACATACTGTTCAGTGACGAAGCAAATTTTCACCTGAATGGTCATGTTAATAAGCAGAATTGTCGGTACTGGGCAGTGGAGAATCCGAGACGAAAGCATGAACGACCCCTACATAGCCCAAAGGTCGTTGTTTGGGCCGCTATGTCTGCTAAAGGCATAATTAGTCCTTATTTTCATGAAGATCAACGAGGCCGAGCAATTAATGTGAATAGTGACCGTTATTGCGATATGTTGCGAAATTTTTTGGTCCCAGAGTTGCAGGAGTTTGCAGGTTTCAACTCAAGAACGTGGTTCCAGCAAGATGGGGCCACTTGCCATACCTCAAATGACTCAATGGAAGTTGTTAACGAATTATTCCCTAATAAAGTCATTTCGCGAAGGGGTAACATCAACTGGCCTCCCAGAAGCCCCGACCTTAGCCCGCTTGACTATTTTGCATGGGGATACCTTAAAAGTAAGGTTTATCAAAACAATCCGACGAATCTAACCCAGTTAAAGCAAAACATCAGGTCAGAAATGGCAGCAATATCGATAGCTATGTGTCAACGTGTTATCGCCAATCTTCGTTTCCGTTTAGAAGAGTGCCAGCAACGTAACGTTCATCATTTGGATAACATCATCTTTTCCAAATAATTCTCCAATTCATATGCTAATAATAAACAATAAACTTTTTTATTGCATACAAATAATTTTTGTTTCATTGAACTTACAAATTCCCGATACCCTTTCTGGACACCTTGTATTAGGCCTCGTGCCGCACTGAATTAATATAATTTTAATGCAGTGCGAAACGAGGCTAAAAATGTCCCATACCCTCCCTGACCTCGTACCGCACCCTACGCGAGCTCCCCTCGACTAGTGTTGTGCGTCGCGTCGATAAAAGAGCAAGTCCGTATTCCCAACGCCGACCATGTTCTCCAAACGATGTCGGAAGAAGTTGAAATTGCAAAATCCCAAAAAACAGAGCCAAAACAGGTAAAAGTCTTTAATTAAATATTATTCAGTAAATAGTTTTTGTATAGTTCCCTATGTACCTAAATTAATAGTAAGATAAATTACCTATTTCTTGGTATTACGATTTTTGACGTGATACTTTGCAACATTGCCAAGAGATTTAGATTTAGCTATTTGAAATCGTGATAATAATGATTTTATAGGACTTAATACTTAATTGATATTTTTTTAAGTAGTGAAAAACTCCACAGAATACGCAACGCTGACATTTACAAAACAAGTAAGTCTCAAGTCACCATGCCCCACAAAGGCTTCCGCTAGCAGCTTATTAATATTTATTCCATTTACAAGTGTAGGTACCGATCATACATCGTCAGTATTTTTTTTTTATTTACTGAATTATCCCTATGACAAAAACATTTTGATATTTTACAAACCTAGGTAAATGAAATGATTGTACATAGAAAGAATTGACGACCTATTAAATAATCTATAAAGAAAAGTACTTTGAATCTTATAATACTTAAACTAGTCGGTGTACCCGCGGTATTTGCGTGTCGTTACTTCATATTTTTCTAGTCATTTCAATTCTAACTATTGTTTTGCCGTGTTTTGATCGGTACACTCAATAAATTGTAGCAGATTATGAGCCGGTAGCGCAGTGGAAGTTATTTGTAGTAATAAATAAAACCAGCATATAAAAGTAAAGAACAGGAAAAAACATATATATAAGGTAGCAAAGATCTTTACACAACAAAAGACAACTGTATGACACATACCAAATTTAAAATATGGAAGATACAAATTTATTATAAAAGAGTATCTACTCAACACGCTCCCTTAAATTGTACCTTCCAAAACATAGTATAACTATCTACTATATACTTAGAGAAACAAACAAGGTATATAAACATAACAGCACATTAAAAATTTAAGAAACTAAGTAACGCCTAATCCTTCCATACAAAAATAATGTTTCTGCTTAGGCAGTGGTTTCGTTAATATATCACCAAGCATCAGTTCTGTTGGAATATATTTCATCACAATATCTTTGTTAGTTTTTAACGTATCTCTCAAGAAATGATACTTGATACTAATGTGCTTACTGCGGGAATGGAATACGGGATCTTTCGATAACGCTATTGCTCCCTGATTGTCCGCATGTAATTGTACCCTGCTCACAGTCGCTAACCCGATTTCAGTCAACAAACTATTTAAGTAGATAGCCTCTTTCATAGCTACCGATAAACTTACATATTCTGCCTCACAAGTAGAAGTCGCGACAGACCTCTGTTTTAGTGACTTCCAGGATATTGCTGCACCAGCTAAGGTAAAAACATAACCTGAATAACTTCGTCTATCTATAATACAATTGCCCCAATCACTATCAGAATATCCCTTAATAGACTTACCAGTTTTCTTATAAACAAGACCATAATCACGCGTCCTTTTTAAGTAACGCAGGATCCTCATTGCCGCTTTCCTACAGTTTTTATCTGCTTTATCGATAAACTGACCCATTTTTGCTACTGCATTTGCAATATCTGGCCTGGTACCTACGGATAAATATATCAAACATCCTATTAACTCCCTATACGGAAAAATAGAACCACTATCAGTATCAATATTCTGTAGTTTTAAATTAATCTCCATTGGTGTGGCATTTGTATCCTTACAATCTTGGAGTCCAAAACGTTGTACTATTTTATTTATGTATTGAGATTGTGTCAACTTTATGACGTTGTCACTTCTATCAATATCTATTCCCAATATAAACTTTGCAATTCCATAGTCTTTCAATTCGAACTCTTTTCCTAATTCCTTTTTAAAATCCAGAATACAATCTTTTTTTTGACTTGCAATCAAAATATCGTCCGTATATACACATACAAAGAGTTTTGATCCGCAGTCGTCAACCTCTTTACAATACAAACACGGCTCATTTAATGACTGCTTAAAGTTCATATTCTTCAATTTTTCGTCAAGTCTTATGTTCCACTGGCGTCCAGATTGCTTTAAGCCATACAAAGACTTGCGTAAACGGCAAACATTGCCACCCGCTCGTATGTCCGCTAACATTTGCTGCGCCTGTTTCTTGACTAAAAAATCTTCCGTTAGTAACAATTTAACGAGACTATCTTTTAAGAACTCCGGTATTTTCATGTATAACTCTTCGTCTAGATATCCATTGAGATAGGCTGTGTTGATATCTATCTGATGTATTTCCATATCTAACTCAACAGCTAAAGCGGATAACAATCTGACAGTATCAAGCCTCATCACTGGCGCAAAAGTATCACGATAATCAATACCGTATCGCTGACTGTAACCTTTGGCAACCAATCTGGCTTTTTTCTTTTCAGATTTGTCCACATTTATCTTTGTAGTTAGAACGAATCGACATCCTACTACATCACGATTTGAGGGCTTCTTGACGATTTCCCACGTCCGGTTTTTAACGAGACTTCTTATCTCTGAAGTAATCGCTTCTTTCCAAAGCTTTTCTTCACTACTCGATAACGCCTCTTTAACAAAATTTCCATTGCATTGCCCACGAAATCTTCACAATCAGTAAATTCATCAAAACTTACAGCTGTTTCTTCATTGCTGGCATTATTTCCACCTACTTCACTCCACTCATCTTCGTCTTGCTCTCGTTCGCTTCTCGTTGCACTGACAGTTCGGTACACCTTCTTCGGCCTACCTACTTGGCCTCTTTGAATTCTAGGTCTGCCTGGACCTCTTGGAACTTCTTCTCGTACTTCTACTAGGACAGTACTATCACTCAAAGGAGGCTCATGTTGAGCTGACCCTTCAATATCAGTCTTTGAAGTCGATGGTTTAATTTCTAAGTCCACATACTTGACTGGCCTCCCTTCTTGTGATTCAGTCACAACCTGTAATGGGTCTATGTTGTTCTCTTTTTCAGATGTGTTCACGTCTAAAAACCTTACATCTCTTGCAACAATCAGTTTACGATCATTCGGCAACCATACTCTATATCCTTTTTGGTCTCTAGGATATCCGACAAAAATTCCTTCTATACTACGAGCTGTAAATTTATTCTTATTTATATCCTTATCTAAAATAAAAATGTTATTTCCAAAAGGTCTTAAATAATTTATATTTACACGTCTATCAAAGAATTTCTCATATGGTATTTCGCCATTAATCGCGGTAGATGGGCACCTATTTCTAACATGACACGCCGTCACTACAGCATCCGCCCAAAACCCGCCTGAAAGTTTAGATGATAACAACATGCATCTTGCCATCTCAACCAGTGTTCTATTCATCCTCTCAGCTACACCGTTTTGCTGTGGAGTATGAGGAATCGTTTTTCTTCTAGAAATTCCTTCTTTACTCAAGAAGTCATCAAACTCTTTATTACAATACTCACCGCCATTATCAGTTTGTAAGTATTTTATTTTCTTGCCAGTCATATTTTCTACATATTGCTTGTATATTTTAAACACAGTAAAAACCGAACTCTTCTTACTTAATAAATATACCTCGCACCATCTCGTAGAATCGTCGATAAACGTTACAAAATATTTCGCGCCTCCTAAGGCTGCATTTTTCATAGGACCACATACATCGGAATAAACTATTTTTAGTTTTTCATTACACGGTCCGCTCGAGTAAGAAAAAGGAAGAGAACTCATTTTACCACGTATGCATATTTCGCAATTACGCAACCTATTGACGGTACTCGTATTAGTTCCGACACGTAAATTGCAATGGTCTAAGAGTTTTGTTAGATCGTTTGCATTTAAGTGACCCAAACGCTCATGCCATTTTAAAATATCGCTTTCATTAGAAACCGATGAAGCTTGAGCACACTGTTCCTTTACATAATAAAGATTATCTTTTCGAAATGCGATTAACTTCACATTACCATCAGTATCAGTCACTAGAGCCCTATCATCCCTAAACGTAACATGAAACCCCTTATCGGTAATTTTTGCAACTGAAATCAAGTTAGTTCGCATATCAGGAACATATAACGTGTTAGGTAGTTCAAGTACACTTTTGAAGTTAGTATTATATGCAGACAATCTTACTGTACCTTTACCTTGTACTAGAGCACTCCGATTAGTAGCCAGAGTCACTTTACCGTCAGAAGGCTGTAAAGTTTTTCCAAAATAGGTTTTATCGTTACATAAATGACTCGTACAACCGCTATCGATAATCCAGTTTCCATTCTCGCAGTTTCCAAAGTGACAATCACCTGAAATACAATTAAATGTTACAAAACTAGTATCGACCTTTTCTGTTGTTAATTTATTTTCTGATACATATTTTACCAAATCCTTCCGTTTTAATTTATTACATTCCGAAGCTTTGTGTCCTTTTTTATGACATTTAAAACATTTGTAAACAAACTTAGACATTTTATCGACAGACTGTACAGAGTTTGATCCAAATTTCTTCTTATTTCTCTTCAAAACATTGAAAGTATTATCGCTACTCGATCTCCTAGCATTGCTTTCTTCAAGAATTTTAATTTTTAATATCTCCGGGTCCGGAAATGAATCTCTAGACTCAATTGCACACCTGAAATTCTCGAAACTTGATGGCAAGCTAAACAATAGCATTATCGATGCTAAATCATTGTGAATTTCTACGTCCATCTCGAGTAACTTGCATTTAGCGTCAAAGAACTTGGCCAAGTGTTCGTGAATATCATCACCTTCGCTCATTTTACATAATATGAGCTGCTTCAGTAAGCTAGCCTTCCTAGCTGGTCCTTTCGAAGCATATACCGACTCAAGTTTCAACCAAACATCGTTTGATGTCTTACACTCTCTTATATGACGTAACTCGCTCGGGCTCATCGCTAAAAGTAGCTCTGCCTTCGCTTTTGAGACTTGTGACTCCCATAAAGCCGCCTCTGGTAATTCGACTGGCTTTGGTTTACTACCATCTACGTATTCCCATAAATCGTTCTTTATTAAAATCGCCTGTGCGTGTACCTTCCAGGAATCATAGTTATTCCTACCAAGAACCTCGATCCTCACTGTAGTCATGGTGCCGCCCTTTTCGCTGCTCCACTTCCAATTGATCTCTTTGCACTTTTATTCGACGATCACATATGATAACTCTTCTTTCGTTATCCACCGATTTTATTTATATACTATTTATCGGCAACTGGGCCCATAACCATTGTAGCAGATTATGAGCCGGTAGCGCAGTGGAAGTTATTTGTAGTAATAAATAAAACCAGCATATAAAAGTAAAGAACAGGAAAAAACATATATATAAGGTAGCAAAGATCTTTACACAACAAAAGACAACTGTATGACACATACCAAATTTAAAATATGGAAGATACAAATTTATTATAAAAGAGTATCTACTCAACATAAATACCCATTAGTCTGTAGCTGAGAATGGCCTGTATGTGCAAAATACAACAAGAGTCTATTTTTTCAGAGTCCACCGAGAAGTAATATCCAACCAGCCAACTTTGCCCATTGAAATATCTTTCGAGGACTGGAAAATTATTGAGACTGAATATTTTATGTTAATTTAAGTTCTAAGTGTATTTTTAAAACCCGAAGCCAAAGGAAGGCTATTATTAGATTTTGTAGTGGTTTTTAGTAGATATTTTCAATAAACAGTTTAAATTAAACAAGCCGATATTATTTTTCCCATCACTAATCATCTCAGCGAAATTTCAGTGCGATACGAGGTGAATAAGATCCCATATATTGTTTTACATATAATTCCTAAACTAGCTAGCAGATCGTGAGGCGACGGTAGATTAGAGTTCATCAATTCACTGTCTATATTAATAAAGACCAACATTTTCATTTATCTTTGATTTCTCGTCAGAAAATGGATTTTAGTCTGTTAAGCGAGGTGGGGTCTAATAGACCTCGTGTCGCCCCAACGTCTGGTCACGGTGCGGGCCGATAACACCTCGTCGCGCAGGAACAGAAAGTATGCAAAAATTGGTACCGCAGTGAACGTGTTAAGGAAGTCAGAAGACGACGTAAAAAAAGGCATTTTCATTATGAAGGGGAAGATGAAGCTCATGAAGTGAATGCGGAAGAGATTTTCAAGATAAACTATTTTTATGTTATTGTCGACAATGTACGCGCAAGCTGCCATCCTAGGTTTGAGGCATTTAAACATCATGAGAGCATTTTTGGTGTCATGAATAATATAAAAATATTAAAGGAAATTAGTGATATTGAACTTTCGAAGCAATGCAGCGACTTGCAAATATCTATGACAGTAGGAGAATCATGTGATATTGATGGACATGAATTGTACGAAGAACTGAATAAGTTCATCCATGTGTATGAAGGAAACGATGACATTATCTCGGTGCTGAAATACATAATAGAAAAAAAATTAACTGAAGTTTTCCCCACTATCGAAATAGTTCTGAGAATTATTGCCACCACACCTGTTACGGTTGGGTCTGATGAAAGGAGTTTTTCGAGGCTTAATTTTATTAAAACATATTTGAGGAATTCGATGACACAGGATCGGCTTTCAGCCCTTGCTATAATTTATCATCTCTGTATTTGTTAATTTTGTAAATCTTTCAATGTAAGTAAAATATTTTTAAACTCAAATTTTGTTTATTTACATAACTTTAGCATTTCTCGTCAAATATAACGAATACCTACAAAACAACTAGACCTACTTTCGCATCACATAGGTACTTTTCCGTAGGACAAAAGGCCTCACAAAGACCTGCCGCCCGGAACCTCGCAATGGGTAAGGCCGCTGAGCCCCACCATACACACAGTGTCACCTTATTTCGAGTTAGCCCAGGTTTAGCCACAGTCTGTGAAGCCTAGCCGACCTTAGACCACGACCTTTTTCGCACGTTATTGTCGTACGTTATCCACATTTCATCGCCAGTTATCAATTTCTTCAAAAACAGCTGTTTTCATTATGTCTCAATAATGAATCGCAAATGAGTGTACGGTTCATTAGGTTTCTTTCAGTGAGCTCGTGTGGCACTCAAATATCGAGCATTTTCGTATAGCCAGCTTTCTTCAAATGGGTTAAAATTATTTTGTGGCAATTTTCAGTTCTTCAGCTACATCGTAACTACTGATATTCCAATCTTGCTCCACTTTTTCAAAAATAGCGTCCATTTTATTCGTAACAGGGCGACCAGAGCGAGGTGCATCTTTAACATTAAAATTTCCGCACTGAAAACGTTGTGCTACTCTTACTGACATTGCATTTTTGTATTTTTTGTAATAATATTTTAAAATGTATCGAATTTCTTCATTAGATTTACTCATTTTTATATAAAGAAAAAAATGAAAAATAGCGGGAAGCAAATTTTTTTAATTTTATTTTTAATTTAATATTTTTAATATTACTAAAACAAGTCAAATATAAATAGTACAACCAAATAAATTTTATAATAAGTTTATACCTAAATTATACGAAAGCACTTTTTTCCAGATATAATATATACATAAAAGAATTATAAGAAAGTATCAATATGATAAAATTTAAAAATAAGGATAATAATATTGTGGGACCCTCTCGGTAGCGGGGTGGATGATTCTATAAATTCAATTTGCATTATTCTATTTCTATACTGTTCTTTTTTTTGATATATAGTAAAATGATAAAAATTTAACAATAATGGGTTTCTACCCAATCTCTGTTTTGGTTCTCTCTCTCTCTCTATTCATAAACACATCGCTGAACGCGTAGTGCTTATGGAAATCGTAGTTCCATAAAACTTTAATATCTATTTATAATAAAGATATCGTGATATTTTTTTAGATAAGGACCTAAGTAGTACTTATCTCAAAAAAAAAAACATTTGATCGAAATTTATCGAGTAGTATTTACGTGATGCGCGCTCAACGACAAACCTTTATCGTTTTATATGTAAGGTAGGTGTGGGTAATAAGGGCTAGCTAAAGGAGGTTCGAAATAAAATAAAAACTATTTGTTGAAAGCAACAAATTTTAATATTAATTAAACCTAAAGATTAATTATTCTCAAATATAAACAAAAAATGGCAACTTCTGCCGTAAACAAAAACAAGATTAATTTTTTTTAAAAACCTTGTCAGTAGGCCTTATAGTATGATAATTAGGCCTAAGACTTTAAAATACATAAATAACCAAAATAGGCTTCTAACATTTGGTAATTGAGATCAATAATTAATAATTATGCGTTAATCGTGCTAAAGTATTTAAAAAAACAACAAATTTCTTTATTTAACAGCCACCAGGACACTCAAAATTATCAGTATCATCCGCTGACAAACCGACGCATTCCTCGTGATACCACTTTCCGCATTTAGAACATTGTCTCATGTCAGCCATCTTGCCCTCCTCAGAACCGTGACAGTACCAACTCTCCTGGTTCTGTTTAGTACCACTTTTACCTTTGAAGGTTGAGGTCTTTATAATTTTTTTCTCTTCCTCGTTTTTGTTAAACAGGTCTTCGGTGACTGGAGTTCCCCTGTAATTTATGACCTTTCTTCTAACTGATGGTGTTTTTTCAGTATTTTTAGCCGGTTTAGGCATAAGCTGCTGAAATGCTGTTCTTTTTACTTGAGCGAGCGGCACCTGATCTTCATCGTCGTCCAAACTAGAAATATCGTAAACCATGCGATAAAACCTTCTAGATGGTCTATTTGGGGTATGCTCAATACCTTTTTCTCGCATTATTCCTGTCGATGGCTTGGGAGTCATTGGCCTGGGGTAAACGTCAGGTTGCGAATTTTCTGTCAAAGTCGCCGGAGCAAAAGCTGTTTCTAGAATAGCCTATGGATTCAATGGGTACAAACCAGTTGCTTTAAAGCTGCTAGTAATGTTATTATGTGTCATGTATTTAGACCAGACATTTGAAAGGATAATATTAAATCGTGCCTTAGTAAGTTTTTTACCTGGATTTTGTTCCATAAATGATAAAACTTCAGAATCCCAGTGATGTTCAAATGATCGATAAACAGCTTTATCGAGGGGTTGCAGTTCGTGGGTGGTGTTTGTAGGTAAACAGTACTGTAGCGACATCTCTCGCCACAAATGACGCATCAACGTATCGACACAACTACGTAGCGACACATAGCGACATCTATCGAGCCACATAAGACGCATCCTACTATCCTACATCGCGCTATAGAAATTAACTCTATCGTTGAGTATATATACAAGAACCCGACTACTACAGTTGGGGCAGCTGCCCGCCAGACATACCACCCGTCTGGCCAGAGGATACTCCCTTTTCTATGGCGGATGAGGAACTTTAATCTCTGTTCCTCACCTCCGCTAAAGTGGTGACCCCGACGTGATACGTCAGCACAACCTTCTTCACAAAAGCTACGTTATCATCACTTACTTCCTCAAGTTTTCGAGCAGCGAGTCAATACAGCCAGCCAACATCTACGGCTACTACGGGTATCCTGACCATACGCATGCAGCGGACGCGCATTCCTGGTCAGCCCCACACACAGCCTTCTCAGCGACCTTGGCACAGCACACTGCACTTCGGCCGGTCAGCAAGCAGCAGAAAACGCACTTCTCTTCTGGTCGACGCAGCAGCCAATCATCGCAGACAGTTCCGACTCACCGTGAACTATGCAGCACTAGTTCCGACTCACTGGAACATTCTACTGGCCCGGCAAGCATAACAAAGATGTATGGACGACTCAACCTGCTATCGACCTCCGGTCTCGGAGGGGAGTGATGTAGCGACATCTCTCGCCACAACTGACGCATCAAGGCATCGACATAACTACGTAGCGACACATAGCGACATCTGTCGAGCCACATAAGACGCATCCTACTATCCTACATCGCGCTATAGAAATTAACTCTATCGTTGAGTATATATACAAGAACCCGACTACAACAGTCGGGGCAGCTGCCCGCCAAACATACTATCCGTCTGGTCGGAGGATCCTCCCTTTTCTATGGCGGATGAGGAACTTTACTCTCTGTTCCTCACCTCCGCTAAAGTATAATGATATGTTGAGTGAATCTGCAACTTCGACGATTGATAGGTCTAAGTGACAAGCTGCTCCATCAAATATTAAAAGGCACTGTCCTGCACTTTTGTACCGGGCTAAGTGGTTCAAAAAATCTTTGAAAAGTTCATTAGAAGTTCATTAGTCTTGTAACCCTTTGCAGATTTTTCTACCAATGATCCCAGTGGTAAGTTGTCGTGTAATTCTAGCTTCAGCCGTTTACCTTTAAATATTACCATTGGTAGTATGCACTACCAAGTGCATTTACACATCTCGCGATAGTGTCACTTTCAGCACGTTCCGACGACTATAAATGCACTCTTTTAGTCCCTTTCCTTGCCAAAACAGTCTGCTGATGGTGGATTGTTAGACGGCAAATTTTCTCATCCATGTTATAAATCTTTTCAGGATGACTTGTCAAATCTAGATTATCATAAACTTCGTTCAACCTTTTGAAGTGATATCGACGATATATTTACTAAGGTTTTGTGCCCTGGCTGGGTTCATAAATTCAGCTTTTCTTCTTAAAATTTCTGTATGTCTTTTCATGAACGCCTTAAACCAATCTTTACCAGAAACATTAGCATGTTGATTGAAGTTATGCTTTATATTATTGAGTTCGTAAAATTTATAGACTAAGCGTCGGAGAATCCGTGGTGTCACAGGCTAACCTATTTCAGCAAACCTCATAATTCTGCTAACAAGATTGGTTTCCTGTTCGTCGCTGACTAAGGATTTTCGACCTAGAGTTTTTTTCAAACTGCCGCTTTGTAGGTGATTTCTAATGGTTCTTCTGTGACCTTTATACCTCTCAGCAGATTTATATGTGCTTAGGCTTCCACTTTGTTATGCTCGGATAGTCAACACCAAGTCATCTTCAGACCACAATGCTCTTTTGGGGGGCATCGTAGTTATAGTCACTAAAAATAACCAGTAATAAATTTGTAAACAGTTGTAATGACTTATTTACATTCCCAACATTTCGAAAAAGACATAAAATAAAACGTAGAGCAGACAAATGCCGATACAAAAAAAGGAGGATAATAAGGCCTACGGTCGAATTTGGTAGCTTAATAACCGCCAACAACGTGTGTTCAAACAAAGTAAAGAGGACATTATTCAGACTATGATATATTATTCAAACATCAAAGTTCGCAGAAGGATGAAATAATACAAAACTATAGCGCAAAATTATATATAAAAGCGTAATATTACATAAAATATTTACAATTGATTCGGACAATTTGTTATTATTCGAGCCGTACAACCGCCCCTCACAATTAACGACACCGCTCTGCATAGATTAATATGAATATACGGAAAGCTCTGGTAGCACTGAGCGAGTTAACGCGTCGCAACCTGTTTGAGGCGCCATCTATGAATGTTAGCTACCAGCGATCGTGATCTTGAGCAATATCGATCATTTTAAATTGCTTTTTTAATACTTAGGCCTTATTACCCAGACCTACCTTATAAATAGTTATAACTGTATTATGTTATGCCAATAGGTAACAAAATTACAGATCACTTTATGACAGAAGCAAAGTAGCTACCATCATCTAAGATAACTTTGGAGTAAATCGTGCTTCTACGTTACTGTACTGTACGGCACTTTTTACATCAACTACAAACGCTTGGTAAAAATATTATATCAAACAAGTGTGAAATTCTCTTGCCTTGAGATGAGCTGACTAGAAAATATCCAACATATAAGTGCGGCACCTTGGATCAATTGGGCGTGGAGTTAAAATTCCATTTCTATTCCAGTGTAATCGTCACAGTTCCATATACGTAAATAGTTATTTATAGACGGTATTATTAAAAAAAATAAGATTAAATTTAGAGACCTTTTTGACTGTAGGGCTATAATTTTGAAAATGGAATGTTGCTTGTATGCTTTTTGTGTTCATTTGTACTGCTATTTCATAATAGTTATTTATAATAACATATGAGGAATAATATCATAACTTGGAAGCTTGCTTTTAAAACCACAAAGTCTCAAATTATTAGTTAGAGGTATCCGAATAGACAAATATAACAAAGGTGGCTTAAGGTGGCCAATAAGCACACAGTCCGCTTGACGCTTGTAATATTATGGTATCACTAGCGCGTAGCTAATGGGATATTTGGTTGCGATCTACTGTAGAGTGGAGGTATCCGACCAGTCGGACTGCCCCAAGCAGAGATACATCTTCAAATAAACTCTGTGCATTAACTTTGTTTGATGTTGTTTCGAATGGTAAAAAATTTGGTTAATGTTGAAGTTTCAAGAGACTCGTACAACGTCCATACTGTCCACAGCAAATAAATTTAGAGAACTCCACTTTTGAGTTAAATATGTTGACATACTTTGAGTGTTGCTGCTGCTGCTGCGCTGCTAAAGAGTTATACACCAGTCATACTCGTGTACAACGAAATATAATGCAGTCATAATCTGTGCTTAAAAGATAATGGATCTCATTTCGAGCAACTTATCAGTTAGTTTCTTAAAATGTATGAAAATTTTAATTTAATATTTATCTTCTTAGATATAAATTTACTTTCATGTTAGTTCGCTATGTACAAATTGTTAACTTCATGGTTTCCAGTAATTGTAAGATAAAATGTGTATTTGAGAGATTTTATCCTCATCCTAGACTCTATCGATTAGTGCAATAACATAGTGTATGTCTGTTTTTTTTGCATTTTTGTTGGTTTGATTCCCGATAGAGGTAGGTAAGCTTTTTTAAAAAATCTGTGAATGCAATGCAGTTATTATTATTTCAAAAAATTAAAGGATGTTTCCTTTGAGTAAAATTTGATATCTTCAATATTTAATATATTTTTCCTCCATGTCCCATTCGTTTTTATTAATATAAAATAAATGATAATTGATATAAAAATATATTTTTTTTTAAATTAGATCGCGTTATTATTAACTGTGACATGATGAACGCAGCTTAGCCACCTTAATTTATCTGTCAAAGTCAAAGTCAACGTAGAAACGTCAACTCGTTTTACATGAATTCATTAGAAATAATTTTTTCTTCTTTTTTATTTTTCTTCAGATAAGATCAGTATAAAATAATGTTGAGAAATCGAATAATATTATAGCACTGGTGTTCGATGATAATGGGTGACCAGCCTAAGATGTCTGGAGAACAAACTGATAGTTTAAAAGGTGCATTGTTTAGTGGAAGTTTTTGTGTAATTTATAATGATTGTGTGAATTTATTGCTCTAAACTTGTTATTCATTTAAAGCAGAAGGCGACGGCGAAAGAGACATCCCATCTCCAGACCAGACAAGACGAGAATTAGAAGAAGAATTCAATGTACAAAGGGCTAAAATGAAGGAGTTATTCTTACAAAAAGAAGGTTTGTTGCCCAGCTTAAATAGTAGCACATAAATAAGTAATTACTGGAATGAACCCGTAATAAAACGAATTTAATTTTATACGTAAAAATTCCTTTTCTTTTAGCTACTTAACTGTATCAAACTTATATAAAGCATTTCAACTATGTTGTTTGAGAGTAGAGATGTAGGCCATATTTAAATAGCTGTGCATCAGAAATTCTGATTATTGTCTGAAACATTGTTCTCTGAAGCGTTAATATGAGATAAATTAAAGTATATGTTTTTCTTGAAATTGGCAATTTTATAAGCTGGTTAAGAGTTACAGAATGATTAGAAAAATCAATTTCTGGTTGTTTTTCACACACAATCTAAATGGATTATTTGCTAACTTATTATATTTGCTAAGCTTTGGTAAATATAAACTTTTTTATAGTTAACAGTTTGGCTGCATTATGTTAAAATAAAAGTCATTCATTGATTAACAAAATAGCTGAGACAAAAATTATTCAGAATTCTATATGTATACAATAAACTTAACATTTTTACGTGACAATGTCTTATAATTTGATGGAGCCGGCTGCACGCATGAAAAAACATGACTCATGCGGCGTTACCTCGCTCTGAGGCGTTCCATTTAAGGCTTGAAGTGCAAGCGAGAGCACAGAACGAGCACCAAAGAGGCACAATCGGCCTCCGCGTTTGGCAGCATTCGATTTCTGTCTTGCATTGCATTAAAATTATACCATTCCATCAGTATTTTCTTATGACGTTGCCACGTTCAACTATCATCAGTAAACCCACTTTACAGACAACAAATTTTTTTTGTATATTTACATTACTGAAAAATGAAATGTAAAACTTACGAGTAAATACTGGAAAATGATATTAAAAAATATATATTAATTTCAGAAGACATGCGTAAAATGATTAATGACAAAGAGCACTTGGAGTCAGAGGTGCTGAGTCTTCGTGCAGAGTTGCAGCAACTACAAACACTTAGTGAAAACCAGAAATCAGAGTTACAGAACTTGCAGCTACTTGTTCATGGTAACAATATAATTGTTGATTTAAAAATAAAGTTTAATCATTGTTATATTCTCATTAGCTAATTCTCTTCTTTTTATACAAACATTCTTCCTTTTATTAAATTTCCTATTCATATTGCCCAATTGTTTTTTTAAACAGCTGTTTGTCTGCTCCACATACTGACGGCACTCTCTCTGATGCTAAGTAAAGTAGATACAATCCATTGGTGGTCTTCCTTCTCATGCTGGCATGTATAAATATCACTTTACGTTACTTTTGTTCCCTTCTTTATTATAAAATAGAAAAATAAATTTTTTATGGTTCAATATACAACAAATAAAGTCGATTTGGAGCTCTAGCCATCCATCTTTGATAATACATTAATTTATTTGTAAACTAATTTGTATTAATATATTTTCAAAATTAGTTTTACTGTTAAATTGAAAATGTTGAATTTGTGTTCAAGCTTGTGCTAGTGGTGATTTAAAACCAGTATCATCAAAGTCAAATTGATGCAAAGAGTGTTCAATAGAACATACCTACTGATGGGATGTGATATAGTCAAGGGAAGGATGTTTGTCAACAATATCATTAGCTAATAGAGGATGAATGCCAATTAACATGTTCAGCCTCCTATAATTATTCACAAGCTCAACAAATTACATATTTGTTCTTGCGTTTTTGGAGAAATAGTTAATTATTTTTTAGTTATATTAATACAAAACACATTTAAAACCCATAATTTGTGAGGGATACCTATAAATATGACATTATTTTTCACTCTCAAATAGCATAATGAAGAAAATCTTTTCAAAATTACTACATTATTTGATACATTTACACATTGTGTTTAGAGTGCTCTGATTACTTCAAATCAAGATTAATTAATTGTGTAGTTACATTTGTACATGATTAAATAATTAATGATAAAGATAAATTTAAAATGTTTACATTTTCCTGCTATATTGATGCAATTTGAATATAGTGTTCAGTTATTTATGTAGTGTTTATTGAATGGTCTATTCACATTAGTTGTAATGTTGCCCTCATTCTGTTTTTGGGGATTAAAAGGTAATTACAAAATGAAGGAATTTACTTCCTGATACATGAAGTTGAGTCTCGCCTTTAGATATCTCTAAAATGTAGATACCATTTATAATTTGTGGTTCAGGATCAAGAAGACTTACCTGATTTTAATTTAGGATATTTCTTTAGTTAAGAGTGCTCAAGACACAAGGTATGGACATGTGATTCTGTAATTTCAAAATCAAATTTAATTTAACACAACTGTTGAATTTGACCTAGGTTTTTAATATAGATTATATACCTAATCTCCTAACTATACTAATAAAGTGCTGTCTATAACGAAAAGCCTGAGTCAATGATAATAATATAAAAGGCGTATATTCAGCTGTGCTTAGAAAATAACTAAATCACATTTTACTAGTGAATATAGAATTGTCTCAGAACAGTATGAGACAAGTGAGATATTAAAAGTCTCCTTTGCCGTATGTATTACGCATATTAATAGCCAGATATACCAACAGAGACGGTGGAGGCATCTTCATCTGGTAATGAAGAAGTTCGAAGACTGAGAGCCAGGAATTTAGATCTAGAACAGCAGTTGGGGCAGTTAAGACAGCAGCAACAAGTAAGTTACCACAGCCTTGAATGTTGCTACTCCAATATAGATGTTTTGACCTCCTATTAATTACTTTCAGTTTTAGTAAATCATTGTTTTTTACAAAGAATAATGGTAAACTGTAATAATTGTTACTTTTATCAAACATTGTGCCTGATTATGAGATCAGGATCCACGACTTTCGACTCCTGAGCCATGATCAAGCTGTAAAATATGTCTGATGCACCAGTGCCCTTAAGGCTAACAGTATTGTCAGTTCTAAAAAAAACTTTCGACGCGTTATGTTTGCGCTACCACTCGTGAAGGCTGCACGGAGAATAGAATAATATCACAACAAATTAATGCTGCAACCCTGTTCAGTTACGGTAAATATCCCCGATTCAACCACCATCAAGTAATATTTGAAAATTAACTAAGATTTCAGAAAACGGCGAGGAGAATTCGAAATATAAAAATATTCTCTTGGTTTTGGTTTAGAAAACAATTATTACTTATTGTATTGAATACTTGTCGCTTTTTACTTTATCGCGTACTTACCCTTCTGAGAACTAGCACGACACATCTCATTAGCATTCAACGTTGGTGAACATGTAGGTATAGAAGATTATAGCGATTATCTATTCACTTGTATTCATGTTTCCTCTTTTTTTGCTCTTTAATATTGAATTATATGAAATTGAGCCATCACATACGGCCATTTTAAGCTGATTCCGAAAACGTCGTTATAGCAAAAAAAAATCTAGTTAGGTACGTCTTTTGCATTAATGACGGCAATATAAAAATAAAGTTAAGTTTTAGAAATGTACAATCGTGCTGTGTTTACGTATAAGTAGCAAACAAATATATGTGGCATTTATAATTATATCAACTATTTTGAGATTGTTAATGTATGTATGTACCAAGCACGTATGAGCTGGGTTATGTTTAGCAAATAGATGTATTACTTGTCAAGATAACAATAGTTGAAAAAAATGTCATTTCGTAATTAATTTTTTAGTGAGTAGTAGAAAATTTCGTTGCTTTATACTGTAGCTTAGCGCCACTATGTTTTCATACAACGAAAGCTTCATCAGGATTCGTATTCACGTCGTTCGATGTTCGAATTTATCAATCAAATTTAATTATTTTTTTAGGGTCCTGACCCTTAAAAAGGAAAGAAGGCACCCTTATAGGATCACTTCGTTGTTCGTCTGTCTGTCTGTCAAGACATTTTCCCTCAGGAGTTCGTGGAGGTATCAAGTTGAAATTAATATCAAAAACTCAGGTCTGCAATCCCTTGAAGGAATAAAAAAATCAAATTTGTAAGTCAACGAAAACAAAAGATAAGGCTATAATTGTTTTGTATATACATTAAAAAAAACGTATATTCAACGTGACAATTACTCCGAACGTTGATTCTCCCGATCCCGGATCGATTGGCCCCTTTTGTATTTTTGTTTGGATATTATTATTTTGAAAAACTGCACAACGCCATCTATTGGTGACAAGTTAAACGCCGTCTGTCGGTAAGGGGATAAAAGGTCGTCAATAAATAAGTGTTATTATAATAATAACTGCCTCGTTAGCCTAGTGGTCGTAAGCGCGACTGCTATGATCGAGGTCCTGGGTTCTATTCCCATTCCGAGCAAAGTGTTATCGGGTTTTTACTATTAAATTTTCAGTAGCAGCTCGGAGTTTGGTTTTGTGCCTGATTAATGGCAATAGGCTCGCCCCCTATTACACGGGACCTAAAAACATACTCGGCGAAATGTGGGTGTACATTAATTTGATTTTATTTTTGTTAAAAATTGCCAACATTTTGTTTAAAGAAAGACGAAACAACCGTTTATTTTTCAGGGGGAAGTAGCAAAGAAAATTTGGATTAAGTAATTACGACATTAAGTAGAATTTACAATAAAATGTTTATTCGATTAAAATTTTATTTTTTATAGATTATTGTTTTTTTTTCTCTTGAATACTTGGTATATGTTAGAAGATCTACCTTGATGCCATATTTCAAATTTTGTCACCTAAAAGTGGTCTAGGGTTTTTATGAGTGACAGTCAGTTGCAAGAAACTTCCATTAAGACTTAATGCTGCCATTATAACTTTAATCCTCCATTAAACACTTATTAACATCTATTAACATGACTAGTATAATGACATGATAAAACTAATGTTCAATCTGGTTATGACTTAGCCATTAATGGCCTATTGATGATTGAAGTGGCAATTACGGTAATTGAATTACCCACATCGTTATTTAATCGACAAGATGACGATCCAAAACCAAAATGTACCGTTTCTGGTAAGTTAATAGCTTTTAAAATTGTCTTACTATCCTGTCTAAAAACTCTATGCACGCCCATGTTAGTTATCTATTTCTGTGAATGTAGCTGTATAATTAAGGAACCTTCGATGCGCGACTCTGACTCGCTCTTGGCCGGTTTTTTTTTTTTAAATATTACCCAATCCCGTACATAATGTGGTGTTTAGTAGTTTGTAGAGTAGTACAGTACCTATCCGCAGTCGCAGTTCTCGCCGTTATGCAGTTAGTGTTATCTGTATTCCGGGCGCTTATCGCTAACAAGCTGACGTCACGTCGCCCGTCATATCGAACTAGCACTCCATATTCAAAGTCAGGTTTCAGTGGTGAGAACACAGTCGGAAATATTTATAACCAATTTAATTGTCCTATGCAATGTTCTGCACGGTCTGTTAATTTACGGTAATTTTATTCTATAATTACGGTTATGGATAGTATTAGTAGCTGGCCACTTTAGAGTAATGATCTTCAGTACAGCTTTATACTCTCCAAGCAAAACCGTTTTGTACCATATGGTAACCTGGAACCTGGATAGGATTTTGTTTCAAGTCACTGACTTCTTTTTTTTTTTACTATTTAAGTGCCACTGACTTTATACATCACTCAGGATCTTGAATAGTTTTCACTCATCTCTGCTAGGTAAAAGTTTTTCTCTTAATTGTCAGAGTTAGATCTTCACACACATACATCAGTATTAAATTTTTATGTAAAAACTGTGGTTTTATATTATCATTTTCATTATTAATTTTGTGCATTAGCTCCGCTCATTAAGATAATATGTACTACAAACTAGAGCAGCTATTACGGACAAAAATTGTACTCCATTAGACACCGCGAGGCGCGGGGTGCGTGGCGCGAGGCGCGGGGCACGGGGCACGCAAGCATTTATACATTGAACTTACTGATGAAATGTCACTCCATGACTTTTACTCGTGTTTCTCGAGTTGTTTAAACAGTATTTCAGTGCACATGAATGCACATTTATTAAGTAAAATATATCAGTCGAACGTGTAATCGCTACAAGTGCCCGGCATAGATTATATGAGTGTGAGTGTATGCACTCGAACGCGTGTTTCAAACAATTTAAGTGAATTTAAGATATGAATAGTAAATTATATACCTACTGGTGATAATGAACATGAAGTCGATGATGAACGGTCGCGTGTGGCAGGAGGTGTCGCTGGCTCCCGCGACGCTGGTGCGTTCCATCGCGAGGAAGCTTGGCGCTGATGCTGAAGTGGAACAACCCCTCAGGAAGGTATCTATTTCATATTCATACAAGAATTTCATTTGTTTCAAAAGACTCCTAGTTTTTTGTATACATATAGGTCAGATACTTTTTTTGGGTATTTGTAGAAATTAACAAATATGTATTATTATTTGCTATTGTGGTTTATGGACCTTTCAGATCGCAGACTTTCAACTTTGAAGTTTCTTCTCTTTCTTATATGTACAATGTATGACAATGTACACCTAACCATCTACCAAATAGCAGTTTTCCATGTCCACCTTAAAATACGTATAGTCAACAAAAGGACGCAATTAATTTGAGAATTCTCCACAGAACACAGACGAGAATGAGCTTCTGCGCTCCCTCATACAACCGCTGGAGATGGAGATAGGTGCGTTGAAAGGAAAACTCAGGGAAACTGACGCGCAGCTTCAAGAAGCGTTGGTAATAATTATTCTAAATGTTCTTATAGAAACTCAGTAGAAACGTATGTGATTTTTTGCCAGAGTCTAAGAGTGGCAATCATTCAAGATAGGCATGTGTATGCATCTAAATCCAACGGAAAAATCAGTTATTTGCGTAATATAGTTTGGTTATTGTGCATAGGTAAAATTATCTAAAGTAATCATATACTTAGGGAACATGAATTTTGAGATGTCACAAAAATTCCTTGGAAAGATCTAACAAGAGATCACCCTTCTGTTAGAACAGTAAAGTTACCATACTTTATAATACATAACATACCATCACGCCTGTATCCCCGAAGAGTTAGGCAGAGGTGTACTAATGTACATCCACATTTCGCCGGGTATGTTTTGTAGATCCCATGTACGAGCCTATTGCCATTAGTCGGGCACAAGCCAAACCCCGAGCTGCTACTGAGAATTTTCATCGAACTCAGGACCTCGATCATAGCAGTCGCGCTTACGACCACTAGGCTGATGAGGTAGTTATAATACACATATTTTATATAAATTTTTAATAACGAGGATTGACTGGCTGAATGAAAAAGCAGAAAGTTAACAGTGGTTAACAGAATAAAGGAGTCAATTGTGTGTGAAAAATAGATGCTAACCTTTGGGTTTGGTCAAATGCGTCAACAAAACCCTTACTTATGAAGGAAAAACATACTACGTATGCACGAAGTATCTCAAACGCGTGACTTTATAATTGCAGAAAGTGAATGCGAGCTTATCGGCAAGTGCGTCGACTGGGCAAGTTTCAGTCCCTGGTGGGGATACAAAACAAGAACCAGGTTAGTGTCTTACGTGTTCTTGATACTTGTCTATAGATGTTTCATGTTAAAACACCGGTTTTTTTTAATCTCTATATTCAGCAAAGTTCTTATCTGTAAAGGTAGCCTGTCCTAAGGTCCAGGTGGAGATTGTTTTTTACTTAATACAAATGTTTTTAAATTAATACTGCTTTAGGCGCGTTATGAAAAAATGAAAGTGAAATTTAAGGATGCGCGCGCATTTTTAACTAACTTCTAAAAAAGACGTCTGTTTCTGAATTCGAATGTATAATTTTTTTATGGATGTTCAGCCATACTTGCTTTGTTTATGAACCGATTTGAACGTTTTTTTTTGTTGGATAGGGAAAATACCTCAAGGGTGGTCCCATTTTAATTTCATTAGCATTGGGCCGTTAATTTCGGAGATACACCAGGAAACTCTTCGAAATCATTGAAATTGGTTGAAACCCGACTGCAACAAAAAAACTTGATAATTTTTTTTATATTTCTAGTCCTCGTATTTATTATACCTATGTCACTTTAATACATACAATAAGGACAAATCTAACGACACCTCGTATGCTAAAATTCATCAAGCCGTTTAGGCTACAGAGCGTGCCAAATATATTGACATACCTACATACACACGCTCAAAAAATATAATCCCCCTTTTTCGCAATCGGGTAAAAAAGAGGCATTTTGATATTTGTTGAGGTAAATTCTACTGCGGGGAAATTTTCGCAGGGATTGGAAGAGTGCAACTTTAAGTAATATATAGTAATTTGTGTGTACAGCAGAGAGTGGCCGACGCTGTGATATGTGCGCTAACTATGAGAAACAGTTGGTGTCTGAACAGGCGAAGGCGGAGGCCGCTCGCGACCGAGTGAACATGCTTGACGTGGCTCTCAAACAGGTAAAAACAATACTCAACCACAATAACTACCACATCCGTCACCTTACATTTACGTGCTTATCCTCTTTTAAGTTCTAATGATATGACGTCTTCCATGTCCGAAAAAAGCGCACATGAAATAACCGCACAGAAAAAAGCGCAATGTTATATGAGTCCAGAATAAATATCCGCACGTGGGCAAATTGCACATATGGGTTTAATCGCATACAAAAAGAACGCAATGTTTTTATTAATTGTTAAAATTGTTTATGTTACTTTTGAACTGTGATCACAATGCACGAGCAGAGAGAATGAAATGAACGGCCGGTGAGTGCCGAAAACAAATAATTATCCGTTGAAAATTCATATACGAGCCCTAGATAGTCGTAACATTAAATTAAATAAAAAACTCAGCCAGCAAGTTAATTGAAATATGTTGATAAATTTGGTTGCATTTGCATTTAACATTGCCCTTTTTTCATCTGCGCTTTTTCCCGAGAACCGCCATCTCTGATCACTTCGTAACAATACAACAGCGTGGTACCAGTAGTCAAATTTCTGTAAATAACGTTTGCATCTTGTGTGCTATGAACCAATGAGTAGGTTAAAATTCAACGATAAAAATATGATGTATGTCTTTACTTCCACGGGAACTAATATTTCTTTATACTAACGTGCGCATATATTAACATCTCTCTCTATGTTCTTTCTGGCCGGGTACATATTTTCCATACTTTTTGCTTGAAAAATGTTACGCTAAAATTATATTCTCATCTTGCCCAAAGAAGTTTCATTTGAATAATAATAGGCAACCAGACAACTTTTTAAAAATTGTTAATTATTAATAAATATGGATATACAATAAAGTATATATTTTTAAATTTTCCGTGCAAACGGTACCGCAGACCACGTGACGTCATACGTGGAGTCTGTACTAAATGTATAAAACTGTAAGTGAAGAACAGATATTGGCTCAACGCACCAATTGGGTAACGTTCGCTTACACACGAATGACGTCATGCGCTGTTATTGGTGTTTCATTTGACATGAAATATAAATCGATATTATTTAACAAAAAAATTGATTTAATGAATCTCACCTGATCCTAAGTAATGACGTGAGCCAAGATGGAATGATTACTGTTCAATCACGTATTGTCAGGCGACGGAAGAGTTGGAAGGTGTGAGGTCAGTACACGACGAGACGGTGCGCAAGTGGCAGTCGTCACGCAGTGAGAGCGCCGAGCAGACGGAGCGACTGCGCGAGGCGGTGCGTGCGTCGCGCGACACGCTGCAGGAACGCACGCAGGCGGCGGACGCGGCCGCACAGCGCGCGCTGCATCACGTCACCGTGCTCACAGTCGACAGAGAGACATTGCAGAAGAAGCTAGACACGTTAGTATTAACATAGGGTAGAGAACTAGTTGAATCTGTCCAGCTGAAACCACCTTAATTACAATTCAAAAATCTACCGAAATGGCGCTAACGTGGTAACAGGGATTGATACTTTTTCGTGATTTTATAATTTTTACTGTCGTGAAACTTAGACACGTAAATGAACAATGATTGGAAAAGTTTGTTCTTGAAGTTGTTCAAGTAGGCGAAACAAAAAAAAAACTTCTTTTTACGCACGTGCTATCGTGGCGCCATCATAATTAGATGATTTCTGAAAGGACAATTTTTCATACACAAAGATGGTAGGTACTTCTGGTCTGTACCCTTCATTGTTAATATACGGCTATATTTCTCATCTAGATAACTGCTGAACTGTTTAGATTTTTGTGACAATAATTAAAATCCACCTACACAACCTGTTTATAGCTCTTTAATAAAGGAATTTAATTCGATATCATCATAGACAAATAATCTCCGATATAAAGTTGATATGTTACTAACTATATCCATGGCTTCGTCTACGAGGACTTCAGAGTTGGGTCTATACCGGCATAAAAATCTTGTCTTACTTAATCCGGATACAAATTTCATCCAAATCCGTTTTTGCTTGATTGAGTAACAAACAAACGCACTGTCGCATTTTTATTATAAGTAAAGATTATTTAGAAAATAATAATAGAAAAACGATTTTCATGTTTTTAACAGCTTAGAGCGCGACAACGACCTGTTAATGGGCAGATATATTAAAAAAGCTGAAGAGATACAGAACGAAATTATCAACCTTCCAGACAATGTAGAGGTAAGACTGCTTTATTAGTTTTTGCATACATAATTATATTGCCCAGAAAATGGACTAAATGCAATTCATTACACATAGGTGGTTAGTGCAGCATCTGAAAATAATTTCACACAGGTTCGCAGTCCATCGACTACTCTCGTCATGCTGACCTGCAAATAACTTAACGGAAACTAAAATGAGATACTGTAACAGATTACTTACCATTTACTACAGTATTAAATCACCCTACCATCAAAATCAAAATGATCTTTATTCAATTTAGGCCCTATGAAGGCACTTATGAACGTAAAAACACTACCACTGGTTCGGAAAACATCTCAGACATCGAGAAGAACCAACAACAAACTCCATCTTTTTTATCTTTTTTTTGTCAACTGTACAAATGTTAATATAACAGGTACAATAATAATAATTTAGTGGATGCACAGAGAGGGAGTCACTTCCAAGCATCACTATCATTCACATAATGATCCAACCTATAATGACCTTTTGACAGTAAAACCCGCTTGACATGGTCCTTGAACTTGTTTTCCGGCAAATCAGTAATGTGCTTCAGGATCTTGATATAGAACTTAGCACTATTACCTAAAAAACTTTTATTAGTTTTACTAAGTCTAAAACATGGTACGACTAATTTATCTCTATTTCTAGTATTAACATTGTGCTGATCTTTGACAAAATCCAGCTTGTCTACGTTTTTCGAACACACATTAAGTTATAAAAGATGTATCGGGAGGACAAAGTTAAAATACTAAATTCCTGGAATTTGTCATCACCATTTTTCGATTATCGTCGTTATATACCATAGGCCTAACTGTTCAGAGAAATCGCGAGATATTATCAGTTGTTTAATGATATACTTACTGTATATGTAATGGTCGATAGGAATTACAAGAACACGTACTGAGGCTCCGGGAGCAACTCATCTTCTGTCAAATCGGGAGGGAAGAGGGCGCGGCGACGGAAGCAGAGCTGCGCGCGCAACTCCTCGAGCAGGCCACTCTCTTCCATCAGCAGGAGGCAGAGCTCACCAGCGTCAGGACCGAATTGAGAAACGCCAGGTATCGATTATTCCTATATTTTGATTATTATACTTACATTTATAGTTATATTATTAGAAAATAATATTTTTTATACAACTAGTCCATTATGTGTGCCTTATGAGTCTTTAAGCCTGTGGGTAATAAGATATAGTTTGCAATCAAATAATTTATTCATACAGAAAGACAAAAGTAGATTCACCTCAGTCGCAGTAATTGTCCTGAGAAAATTGTCTGTACAATTCTGTGGTTGTAGTCTTCTTGTAGATTCGTTTGTGGTTGCTTCTATTCGATTTGATATCCCAAGATAGAACTGCCGTTAATCGGAATATTACTCGCTTATAATACATATATCCTATTAGAACAAGGGACCAAAATTTCGGGAATAAATTAGATTGATTTACCAGATACCTATAACGTTAAAAGAAAGGGGGAAGTTTCGAAGCATATTATTTTTATAAATTGTTTGTTCGTTAATAAAATCGGACTGAGTTGGTTTCAATATGTGCGCCTTATCTCTTTGTTGCTATTGTTGATCCTTCAACAATATCTTTCCGTTCTATATTCTATAGTAGACTATAATTATGTTTCGAAACAAAGTTACCTAGTATATGCGTGTCATTACCCAGGGAACAGCTGGACAGGCTGCAGACGGAACGCGAACAGATGCGAGAGCTGGGCGACAAGTTGCGCCACTCCAATGACATGATCGAGCAGTTGCTCGAAGACAAAGTCAGTAATTTTATTATAATAACAAATTTTTAGCGGCCATCGGTATCAATCGCAGAGTAATACAACTTTTTAAAGCATTATTGTCTATGGTTGTAGTCGTCAAGACATCTCGACCGCGAGTCTATGATTAGTGTATTAATATATACAATTCCGAAACGATTGATTAGATACATTTTTCTCTCTATTTAAGGGGGCTTTTACAATTGGTAATTGTCAGCCCCATCGGAGTATACCCAAGTTCATCAGAAGAACACAAAATTATCATAAGCTATTAACTATACGTCGTTTATTCATACGCAGTGAATTGACAATCACTAATGTCAAATTTAAAAATAATGTTTTTACAATGTTTTTAGTGTTGTGCTACCGTTATATTTTACGGTACAATTATTTGAATCGTAAGTTTTTAATTACTCAATTGTGGGTTTTTATTTATTAATTTAAACATTTTGTGTTATTCAACATACCCGATCATTTACCATTACATAATTTAAGAAAATATAAAATAAATGTAATATGGCAAGCAATTGAAAAAACAACCCCTTTGGATGACCAACGAGAGATGCGAATTTGTCTACCCTTTGGACTTCACATATAAAGGATTCAATGGTTTTCTTTAACTTAACAATAGGTATAATATCCCTTACGGGTTTACAATGAGTACAGATTGGTGACATCACTATTTTAAAAACTCAATAAATTAACAACACATGACATGTCATTTCACTCCGTGGGAATAAAACACTCAATATATATAAAAGAATTACATAGTTCCTTCCCTAATACTATCGATGATATTGAAGTCAGTGGGGGTAACCATTGCAAAGGGAGGATCCCCCGACCAGACGGGTGTTATGTCTGGCGGGCAGCTGCCCAACAATTGTTGTTGGGTTAATTTTAATATCGCGATGTAGGATGCGTCGTATGTGGCGAGATAGATGTCGCTACAAGTGTATAATAAAGTTAATATAGAACTTCACAAAACATTGGTTCTTGAAGACTGTCATGATCTCATGAATCTATGAATACATGTTCCGTACAGAAGCGTCTACAGACGGAGGCGGCAGAAATGAGGACACGCGTGGCCGTGCTGCAGCAGGAGTTGGACAACAGTGAGAAGGTGCAACAGGACTTCGTCAGGCTCTCACAGTCCTTACAGGTAATACTTTAGGAGTACATTGCTTGGTTAGTGTAGTACTGCTATTTTAAACTGTCTCATTCCTAAGACTGCCTGAAGTTACATATTATTTCCATTTTAATTAGTACTAATAAAAATATCTCCTAGATGTTTTTCTACGTTTTCGTTATAATTAACCTTATTTCTTATCCGACTGGGTCACGACCACCATGCACTTGATGACATACCTGTTATAGTGATTTTATTTTGGTTTGTGACGTTTCGGAATCAGCCAGTGGCTTGCAGACCGTCATAACCGATTGTTGACCTCCCTCATTTCGATCATCAGGTACAGTGCAGTGTCACTTTGCCGTGCTAATATAGTTAAAAAAGCGGATATACCTTAAAATTTAAACAGATTGCCTAAATAAATGGTTCTCAGGAAAGTTTACTAATAGGTTAATAACGCGATACGGTTCAAGAATAATTGTTGCGGCGGATAAAGATAGGAATATAAGGAGGTACCTCGTTTTCTTCGGCGCTGGTTCTGATGATAGCGGTTGAGGCAACTTGTATATATGCACGTTTTAATGGCACGCGCGCGTGGTGCTTCAGAGCACAGCGGCAGACACACACTGACTTTCTGAGGTAGGGACGAGAGCGGGGGAAGAGAGCGGGGGGAAATGTGAAGGAATGTAGGGTATATTTAAAAGGAATCGAATAAATATAATTATGATAGATATAAGAGAATGTTAGAATATATAATGGTGTGTATACTCGGCGCAACCATATACCCCCGGCCATGAAGCGTCGTAGCTTCATAATATCAAACTTACTCGTCGCTCTACCCGTTTCACAATAACAAAGAGCGAAAAAACGTACATAAATAAACTAAAGAACTAAAGAAAAATAATAAAAAAATGAAAAGGCGTAATAATAATTGCGATTTGAGTTATTGAATAAATAAGCACTGAAATTATTGAAGCGGCAAGGGGCACAAACGTACCACAGGACGCACGTATGTACCGGTTTTAGTTTTGACTCGCACAGTGCGTGTAATGCCATCTTTACCTGGATATAGCTGGTCCACTATAGCCAGTGGCCAGCTGAGTGGAGGAGAGTTATCGTCGCGTATAATCACTATTTGTCCCTTTGTTATCGGGTTAGCTGGCGTATTCCATTTTTGTCTATGTTGGAGTGATGTTAGGTATTCTAAACTCCATCTACGCCAATATGATTGTACTAGTTTACTGAGCAAATCGTAACGACTGATTCTATTATCCGGAACATTTGAAAAATCCTCCGCAGGTAAGTATTTTAACGGGGTTATATTTAAAAAATGTGCGGGCGTTAGCATTGTTGGTTCGGCAGGATCGGGGCTCAATACACAGAGCGGACGACTATTCATGATTCCTTCGATCTGAACCAACACAGTATTGAATTCTTCATAAGTAAGAATTTGATTACCGATAACTTTGTTTAAGAGAGTTTTCACAGATTTAATATTACTTTCCCAAATACCACCAAAATGAGGGGAGTATGGCGGATTTCTCTTAAACTGAATACGTAAGTCTGATAACGTTTGATCCAAATATTTATTGTGAGCCTTAGATGCTAACAGCGAGTAAAGTTCATTCAATTTTCTTTTAGCACCCACAAAATTTGTCCCTCCGTCGCTTACAAGCGTTGATACAGGGCCGCGTCTACTAATAAAGCGCTTAAACGCCGCCAAAAATAATTCTGAGCTAAGATCAGATACTAACTCCAAGTGTAGAGCCTTTGTTGTAAGACAGACAAAAAGACATACATAGGCTTTGAGAGATCGTATACCTCGTCTTCTGTAAGGCGTTACAAAAAACGGACCGGCATAATCTACACCAGAAAATACGAAGCTCTTGACTTTACTTACACGAAAGTCAGGTAGGTCACCCATTAGAGGAAATGTATTTTTAGGTTTCAGTTTGAAACAAATATTACAGCTTTGCACTCGTTTGCGTACCATATTTCTAGCGGACAAAATCCAAAAGTTTTGCCGAAGTAACGCCAAGAGAAGACTTGGCCCAGCGTGTAAATTTGAAACGTGATAGTACTCTACTAATAAAATTACAAGAGGATCTTTTGCAGGTAGAACAACCGGATGCTTTTGAGTGTAAACTAGGTCTGCGTTATTTAGACGACCTCCTACACGTATAATATCGTATTCGTCAAGGAATGCGTTCAGCTTGCGTAAAGATGGACTACAAATCTTTCCTAGTTTAAGTGCTTGATAATCAGATAGAAAATGTTTCCGTTGAATAGACCGAAACAAATATCCTTCAACGACCTCTAAATCACTGACTGTAATTAATCCCTTTGACTTCAATAACCGGGCAAATCTCAAAACGTAAACACAAATATGCAATAATTTTGTCCATTTCGAACAACGCGCAGATAGATCATGGAACATGTTGCATTCGTCGATTTGAGTAGTTATAAGAACTGTTGTCTTTGATTCCGGAAGTTGATACTCTGAGTCATGCTCGCTAATAAAGGGTTCAGAAGGCCATTCGTTGTGAGGAAGAACGAGCCATGAAGGGCCTTGGAACCAAAACGTATTATTAATAATTTTACTTGGCGTTATAGGGCGCGATATAATGTCGGCTGGATTATCATCACCAGCAACGTGAAACCAATGCTTAGCTGGAAGATTTTCATTTATAGCTGCGATTCTGTTCGCAACAAAGGTTTGGAATTTGAACGGCGGTGCGTTTATCCACGATAAAGTGACCATGGAATCAGAAAAGGCGAAAATGTTATTGATGTTTATGCGTTCTTTAATGGAGTCTGTAACAGCAATAATTAAATTTGACAATAATAGAGCCGCACAGAGCTCTAGGCGTGCTAAACTTATAAGTTTAAGGGGTGCTATTCTTGATTTAGAACACATCAGCGTTATGTAACCAGAATCGCAGTCGTTCTGACTGACCCTAATGTAAACCATAGCACCATAACATCTTTCGCTTGCGTCTGCGAAACCTATAAGAGAAATACTTTGATTCGCATTCAATATACCTACGTGACGAGGAATATTTAAATCCTGCAAAAGGGGCAATTCAGTTTGAAACTGATGCCATTGTTTTTCGATATATGCTGGTACTTTATCATCCCAATCTAAGCAGATTCTCCAGCATTCTTGCACTAGTAACTTAAGTAAAGCAGTGACCGGGCCGATTAGAGATAGTGGATCGAACAAGCGAGCCGCAAGGGAAAGTATTTCGCGTTTTGTACACATCTTTGGATCTGCGTTAATTTTAAAAAAGAATATATCTTCTTTAGGCTTCCATTGAAGTCCTATAATTTTCGTTTGCGCATCGTCGTCGAAGGTTCTGACATCAGAGGATAAAATTTGCGGCGGAATACGATTTAAAAATTCTTTACTGTTAGAGACCCACTTAGCGAGATTGAACCCCCCGGCCATGAATAACCCGACTAGCTCATGATATAACTGTTGTGCTTCACTTACAGAGGAAACAGAAGATACATAATCGTCCATGTAACAGTGTTTTACAGCGGCGTGAGCAGCAGCGGGAAATTGTTCGCGTTCATCTTCCGCCAACTGTTTAATTACGCGCATAGCTAAATACGGAGAACTCGATACTCCAAAAGAAACGCAGTTAAATTCATAAGTCGATATTGGATCATAAGAGCTTGTTCTATAGAGTACGCGTTGAAATTTCTGATGTTCTGTGGTTAGTTTAATGCGAAAATACATTTTTTCGACATCAGCGGATAAAGCGATAGAAAAAAGTCTTAAATTCATTAAAAGATCGAATATATTTTTTTGTAAATTGGGTCCCGTATATAAAATATCATTAAGTGAATTATTAGTAGAAGTTTTGCAGCTGGCATCAAGTACTATTCTAATTTTCGAAGTTGACTTCTCAGGGCGATATACAGCATGATGCGGAATATAGTAGCAGGGCCCGGAAGCGGGATCTACGATCTTATTTAAGTATCCCTTATTTATGTACTCCATAAATGTAGCGTTGTAGCTTTCGCGTAAATCGATATTTGAATCTAAGCGCTTTTCTAGTTTAAACAGGCGTTTCTTTGCGTTTAACTCTGAATCACCTAAGCAGCTAGGATCCAATTTAAAAGGTAAGGCTACTGTATAGCGACCGGAATCATCTCGAGAATAATTTTGTAAAAAATGGGATTCGCATGCAACTTCATCGGGGCTTAAATGTTTTCTGTTAGGAACCTTTTCTAATTTCCAAAATTTCTGCGTTAAAGTTTCCAAACTTGGTTCTATTGAAGTGTGAAAAGTTTTACTGTTATTCATGGGGCTATTTTGTGTACAATCAGCCCTGCCCATTACTACGTAACCCAGAGTGGTTTGAACACCCACTGCTGAGGTTGAAGGTGAGAAGACTTTATTACTGCCTATAATGAATGGGAATAATTCATTACTGATTAAACAGTCTATCTCGTTCGGGGAATGAAATTCTTCATCGGCTAAAGGTAAGTCGCTTAAATGTTGTAAATTATCTTTATTTATAAAAGAGGTTGGTAATTTGTCCGTAATTGTGTCGATAACATGAGCGTTGACAATATATCGACAGCGATAGTCATAGCGGGAATAAATCGTGAACTGCGCGTGCCCTAACGTCTGACGTTCTGCTAAACCTATTCCTCTAACCGTAGCGGTAGCGTTAACAATGGGTAAATTTAATCGTTCACAACATGATTTAGTTATGAAATGACTCATTGAGCCACTATCCAAAAATACCCTAACATTATATCGTTTACCGTATACATCATAAACGTACACAAGAGCGGTAGGCAATAAAACAGTTGAACTTGTAACAGAACTACTAATATAATTAGCTATAGAAAGAGCGATATTATTGTTATCGGCGCGAGCGCAAGCGCGACCGGTGGAAGGTGAAGCTATACAAATAGGTTGCGGTGACTCATCGCTTGCGACGACTGCAGAGCAAGCGCGCGACGTAGTCGGCTTATCGGTTAAGCGATCACGAGCAGCGTAGTTCGCGGGTTCGACTCCCGGTGAACTTAGATTGCTATGCAATTGAGTGTGATGCATGCGTCCGCATATATTACAACGGCTGTACGATTTACATTGCCGCGTATGATGGAATCCCATACAGTTGACACATAAATTATTATTTTTAATAAAAGCGTATTTCGTACTTGTATCTAGCGAATTAAAAACGCTGCATTTATAAAGCGGATGTATTTGATTTTTACAATACGGACAGTTAGACATTTGTTTATAAGAATTGTTTGTCACAAAAGCGTGAGAGGCATTTCTATTATTTGACTTCGATTGTGTAGTGAGGGGTTTATAAGTGTAAGCGGTTTGAGACTTAGAATGCGAAACATTGCGTAGCATATATATTTTACTTTGCTCCTTAACGAATTTCAATAACGAATCAAAAGTAGGCATAGCGTTATCTGAGCGATGCGTTTGTTCAAAATCGGTAACAGTAGTCTTATCTAATTTCGTCAGTGCAATATGCGTGATGATAAAGTCGGACAAATCTGTTATTTCTAACTGTTTAAGAGCCGCTTGTGCCGAACAAAACGTCTCAATAAACGAATCTATAACACTATGTGACGACACCTGACTGCCTTTATAATTTAACATTTGTTCAAGGTACAATGTCGCTAACGTGCGCTTATCATGGTATTTGTCCTTGAGAGCGTTCCATAATATTTCATAATTACCCGCGATGGGAGGTATGCCTGCACAAACGGTAAGCGCCCTGCCGCTAAGTTTACCAATTAAATATTGCACTTTTTCAGCATTAGAAAGATTCGGGTTGTTATGAATCAGTGCATTAAAATTTTCATAAAAGAGTACCCATTTGTTCGGCGATCCATCAAAGGTCATTAATTCTAAAGCGGGTAATTTTTTATTCAACATATCGTAATTTAAAGAAGGATGTTTATTAGCGTATGGCGATGACTGATTGAGCTTCGACGTGATTTCACTTTCCTTTGTCTTAATATTACAGTATAAATCGTCAAATGACATTAAAGCGGAAAAATCAGGACTTGCAAGGGGATCACTAAGCATAATTTCAGCATTTAACTGATCTGTCACTTCAGCAAAATCAGTGCGTAATTTATCCAACGATTTAGTATGTGCTAAAAACAAATTATTCGTTGTTTCGTCTTTGGCCTTTGTGCCGTAATCATATATTCTTTGCACCATTTGAAACAACGTTTGTTTTTTGGCTGTTAATATCGCCACGTTTGAGGCAAGCGATTTAGACTCTTTATCTGCGTTCCTAGGCATTCTGATTATTACAGTAAGCGAATGTTCAAGAAAGTTCGACAGCAAAAAAAAAAATAAGGTAGTGTAGCGGTGACTGCCGAATATAAACGAAAAAATGGTTAAATGTAATAAATAGCGTTGCGTAGTATATATAAATAAGAAAAGAGTTAAATATATACTACTAAACAATAATATGCGACTACAGAATGCGATAAGAAATAAAATAACAGTGTAATATGGTAAGTATTCGTATGAGTGTTATATATAAATATATGCGTAAATGTATATTAAGCGTGTAATATGATGAATCGTATATATTTTAAACATATATAGCGTATATCCGAGGGAGAAGGACCAAAAAATGTTGCGGCGGATAAAGATAGGAATATAAGGAGGTACCTCGTTTTCTTCGGCGCTGGTTCTGATGATAGCGGTTGAGGCAACTTGTATATATGCACGTTTTAATGGCACGCGCGCGTGGTGCTTCAGAGCACAGCGGCAGACACACACTGACTTTCTGAGGTAGGGACGAGAGCGGGGGAAGAGAGCGGGGGGAAATGTGAAGGAATGTAGGGTATATTTAAAAGGAATCGAATAAATATAATTATGATAGATATAAGAGAATGTTAGAATATATAATGGTGTGTATACTCGGCGCAACCAATAATTGAATAATAAGATACCTCAGAAGTCGCTCTAATTATGAATCACTAATATTCAGTCGGGCTAGAGACCCCTTGACAGCTTCTCTCTTTTTTATGGTCAACGAGGAAGCGTGAGACCTCAAGGAGTCATACTATGATACAGGTCCAGTTGCAACGAATCCGCGAGGCGGACACGGAGGTGCGGTGGCAGCACGAGGAGGATGTGACCGAATGTACCGCCTGTCACACACCCCTTCACAACAACAAAAAGAAGGTGAACATTCATTATCTATAAACTACCACCATGTGACTGTCTAATGTTAGTAACTGTATGCTGAAACATGTAATGTACCAAACTCAGAAGTGGGACTGCCTCTCATGTTCTAGTTAGATAAGTATCCAGTCTAGCTGACAGGCAAATAACAAAAATTTCATTATCACTATTATCCTTACGCCATGATTTTATAATGTACTCAAATCTGATGTCACTGACAGTAGGAATGTGAACGCAATGCAACACCTTATCGATACTTAGCTACCTGCGCACGCGGGGTCGATGTGTCATCGTGACCTTCATTAGTACTCTGACTCCTGATTGGTCGTTACGAGTAAGGGTTGTTGTTTTTCTATAAATGTAAGATTTTTAGTTATGTCACTCATTTACATTACTTACGCTTCGTTACGCAATACGCACAATGAATAATTTATTTTCTAACGTGGTTTTGAAGAAATTAAATGGTGACATCAACGCTCAAGCTCAGGCTGTAATTTACGTGTTCCTGTTTTTAAAAGAATTGAAAACTGACCCCGAAAAATGCTTGTCTCAATTGATCCCGTTATCGATATGCACCTCTACAATTATTACGCACATCACTACACCTCTCCATAAGACCTGTAAGTGCGAGCGAGACAGACAGATAAATATGATTTATGGCCCGAAGCCTTAGTTCATAATGCGTCGACTATAGTTTGAAACCAAAACCTAATGTAGTTTCCATTTTATAGGAAGTTCAGGAATGCTTAAAAATGTATCTTAAATTAATTGTATATGTGTTGTAGGTCCACTGCCGGCACTGCGGACGCATATTCTGCGGCGCATGCGTGTCGCAGAGCGTGCCGAGTGGACCGCGCCGCGCTCCCTCACGTGTCTGTACAGTCTGTTGCACGCTGCTGCAGCCTCACGCTCCTCCATACTTCAGCACCGACCCTCCAAGATCTCCAGACTAACAGTACCCAAACTTCAGCTTCCCAAAATTCCCACACAGTCCCTATATCTCACACAAATCTGCAACTTCTCACTCGGTCAGACATGCGATAGCCGCCCCATCAGCTTTATTACCTTTCCCCTTCGATTCCCGGTGGTCCGTCCTGATAGATCTCTGCTACTAATAGAATTTCTGTTTAGATTTCTTTGGATGAAATTGCATGGTATTATTGTACGTAAAGTTTAGCGTACGTTATGTTCTAAATGAATATTTATTTGTTACTTGTTTTGTCCATATATTTGTTATGAAAATAGTACACATTTTAAAATTAAAGTATTTTTAAATGTTATAAAAGATTAATATCATTTCCTTTTATCTCTTAATATTGACTACCTTAAAACCGCAATAAAATCTGAGAAATATTAGATCAAATCCATTATTAGCAGATGGCAAAGCACCTGTGCTTAACTGGATCGCCTTCGCAACAAATATGGCGAATTTTAAGTCATACTGACCTATATAGATGCTGTACACTCGCGCGTGTGGAAGAATGTGGAGTCGATTCGCATATTCCTCGCAGGTTCGTGAACCTTGATCCCCATTTTTGTTTTTTTTTTTAAACCGCATCAAAAGTGTCGCGAACGCGTCCTCGCCGCGTTCTTCAGTAATATTGTGCATTACAATGAGTGTGATTTAGTCTAACGAATTAGAATTCAATATTATTTAGATTACATCCAAGATGAGACAATTTTGGAATGTTTTAGTTTTAATATAGATATAATTGTAACGCGTAAATATGTAAAGAACAAGGTTGGTCGCAACACAGACTTGCTTCGTCGAGCGCACGGACTATACTGTAAACGAATCACCAAAAACTGCGAGTGTGGGTCCAGGACAGTTCGCGCCGCGTTATTGGTTTAGCGTTGTGGTGGTCCAAGTTAGTGGCATGCCACAAACCGAAGTCTGGCTCTCAATTGCAGTTGTCGAAACACACCTATTGGTGTTTGGCGACAAATGAAGCCCTACACCATGCAGTGTTTTCGCGGTGAGAATCGCGCGCGAGTGTAAAGCAGCTATTACAATATCTCAAAAGTTACTAACAGAAGTAGACAAAGTCGCGGGTCAAGTGAAAACGAGCACTTCAGTCAGCACTCTATTATGACATAGTCGTTAATTAATTCTAGACATAAAAATGTGATTATAAATAGTACATATACATTTTATTGTAAATAAATCAACATCATACAATATTGTTTCTATGTTATCTTTACAAGGAACCCCGCAGTAACGAGATAAATTGTAGTTGGGTTGCTTCAGGTGACAAGAAAAATGTCACTTGGACAATCTTAAGTCCTTAAAAAACTGACTAAACATTATGGAAATACTTTTGTAAGGAAATAGTTGGAATAGCTGATGATGTATAGTAAACATTATGAACAAGAAACTAAACATTCACATTTCAAAAATAATAAAAATTCTAATACTAATTGTCAAATTGTAATAATTAGAAGTATGAACGACGCACGCTATATGAAAATGCAATTTATAAATAAACATTTAAATTAAAGTTATATTCTAATCAGGGTAGTTTTCGAGACTGAGCGTGATGACGTCACTGATGAGGCAGTCCGCTGGCTGTCAACAAAAAAACAACAATTTATACAGTGCTTGAAGCAATTCTAAGAATTTATTGATAGCATAATTTACTCACAACGCTTTTTTACACACTATACCATTTCCATTTCTTTATTTTCTTGATGACAGCTACTGTGAAAACTTGAACGAGCGTCTTTTTTACATTATGTATGCATTATTTTATAAAAATATGACGTTTACACACGTACAAGATTATACCAGAGTCGGAGAAACAGATAGGGATGGAGCTATATCGATAAACGTAACACGATAACAGACCTGATATTTTTTTACAAAATGTAAGAAACTAAACTACAGCTGGATACTTTTGTACAAATTTATTAACTAATATTATATTTCATTACAAGATGTTACACGTATTAATTCTTGATTGATAATGCCAACTTCTTCAAAATGTTCGAAGCTGTTGTAAAATAAATAGTTATAGGTAGGTATTTGACAATGAAACGAAATAATTATAACGACAGGTAATTTATATTTATTTCTTTTAATTAAAATCTGATGAATCGTCACTGTCGTAAATATATGCGATGGATATCATTACTTATTTGGTCACAACACTACAACTATCAACTTAGAACTGTCATCGAGAAAATAAAAAAATGGAAATAGTATAAGTACAATTTTAAAATTGTTCATGTAATAAATATTTACAATATATCTGAGTAATGACAGATCAACAAACAGTTGTCATGGAAACCATTGAACCAACAAAAATCGTAGGCAGAAAAGGGTCCACCTACGATCGTAAAACTATGTCGTACATATACCATGATATTCTCACACATTCTTTTTACAAACAGCCATAACTTATCCATATTTTTTTACTAAATCATGTAAAATTTTGCACAACGCGTCCTTATATAACGTAAGGAAGCTCTAAGAAAGCATATTTGCAAATTCATCCCCTATGGGGTTATTCTGTTAAAATAACGCAACGTTCGCAACAACATTAAACTGTATAACAATTTGTCATTGGTTCTTTAATGTATATCTAGCTAATTATAAGACAGAAACTCAAAATAGGTGATTCTTTAGTTGTGTCCTTTAGTATAATATGATTTTTAACTTAGGAAAGTACTTAATTTTTAATGAAAACAAAAATTAAAAGTTTTATAGAATAATACTAAAACTTTAATATAGTTAGTTTTGTTAAAAAATACTTAAAAGGGCTTTATAAATATTATAATTTGTTTATTGACATTGATGAGCGAAATTTTATTTTACATTTAACTATCAATTTTATGAACTCTTTTTAGAAATTTCTCGTACATTCGAGAATTACTAGTCCAGATTTCTCTAGTACCGAGAAAAAAATATAAACCGAGAAATCAGAAACCCTAGTTGAGAACAACTCCTGCGCAGAATTTCGTAATCAAATACGTAAAGAATTTTAGGAAATGTCAGTTACCTCTGAACAAATGCCGACCAGTGCATCGGAACACCCGTAGAACTCCTCCTTGAGCGAGATGACGATGGTCTGGAGGCAGCCCTTCTTCGATCGGATGTAGGAGGCGACCTTGCCGATGTTGGTGTTGTCCAGCGCAGCGTCGATCTCGTCGAGAAGGAAGAACGGGGCCGGTTGATAGCTGTTCATTTCAATGTCTTAAATATTCTTATATGCTTTCGAAATTTTGAAGGTTCACTTGAAGTGGATTTGAACAGACTAGTTGCTCTTTTATAAAGTACGACTTGAATTATTAATTATTGTCCGATTAGAAGATTTTTTTTTTTTTACTTTTTTAAGGCCTAGAAAACTACCGAACTTTATTTTAAAAGTTTACTTTTCGTAAACATCGAACTCAGCCATATTTTATATACGTCTATTATCTTTGCTGTGACGTCATACGAGTCGAAAACACACGTGATATTTTAGCACACGTTTATCATTATAAAAATCTCGATACTTTTTATGTTATAAATGTCACAATGTTAATAGCGAATTTCATTTGTATAAATAAGATCCGACATGAAATTTATTTAGTCTTATGATGTCACAACATGGCAGACAGCGTTTTCAGAGTTAAACAAGAAACAATTGTTAATTTGTAAATATGTACGCATAATGCGCCAAGTTTCATATGAGTCAAATAGTCTATTCCACAATGAACTTAGTGAGTTAGTGTTCAAAAGATTGGATTGGTTTAATTAGTTCAACCATAAAGTTGAAAATCTGTCACCATTGTGGTGTGTTAGAATTGATAGATATAACTTCCTATATACTACAGAATGTGGTTGTGAGAATGATAACACTTTACTATTTGGAAAGCAACAAGTCGATATTTGCACAAAAATGTTCTGTGTCTTGAAGTGAACTTCTTTGGACATGGTAAGGAAAAATTTATGTAATACAGATATGTAATGGGCTAAAATGGTGTTCAAATTCAACGAATTTTCACATCAACCATGTTTAAAAGCACTTAAACATTTTTATTTTTTACGGAAAAGGAGGGTTATGTTTTTCGAGGGTATATATAATGTATATTTCTTTGGCGCGCTCTGCATTCTAAACAGCTTGATGGATACGAGGTGTCATTAGATTCGT
The DNA here is from genome assembly GCA_033032175.1 of Saturnia japonica. NCBI lineage: Eukaryota > Metazoa > Arthropoda > Insecta > Lepidoptera > Saturniidae > Saturnia > Saturnia japonica. Next base: position 17,123,602 of record CM065319.1, read on the forward strand.
CTTAATTGTGGGTGCGACATAAGCTATACAATATTTAACTACGACGTCTAGGAGTCAAATAAAAAGCAAACACAGAAGTGTTTTTTTTTAATTAAGTATTTTTGTTGTAATCGGGATTTTTGTTTCCTTTAAAAATTTTGCTAGTTATATTTTATGTAATTTACCGTATCTAGCTGTATCAAATTGTAACAAATGATTCTCGCTGAACATCGCATTATTGTTACAACTGAAGACATACCTGTGTATGGCGAAGAGTAGCGCCAGAGCGGCGACAGTTTTCTCGCCGCCGGAGAGATTCGACATCGGCTGGAAGCGTTTCCCGGGCGCGACGCAGTTGTAGTTGATGCCGTCCAAGTACGGCTCCTCGGGGTTCTCCGGACCGAGGAACGCCTGAGCCGACTGGTTCATTGCTAGAGCCTGGACGTAATATTTACCAATTTTTATGCTATTGAAGGTATTCATTAAAATGATCTTACTTACTACGCTATAGGCCTATGGCATCTAGGAGAAATTTTAAGGTCTGGGTGCAAATTACTACCTCTAAGTAAACCAATGTGAGGACTAGATTAAAGGGAGAAAACGTGCAGAATTAGTGCTTTCGCAAACGAATCCAGCACTATTATAGTACCTACTGATATTGTACGGGTACGTCCATTGTTATGTCACAATACAAACACCTCAAACCTAACATGCGTATATCTGGAATTCCGCATAATATTAGAATGATATTTATAATTTATTTTATATAATTCATTCACAAAACAGCACTCAAGGTAACTCAACATTTCTGTAACATTTTACTATTAAACAAATTCCCATAACGAGCCACGGAACATTTATAGGATACCAGAATTCACTCCCAACTTCTTCAGATATTATTCTTTTAGCGGGGGTGAGGAACAGAGACAGTAAAGTTCCTCATCCGCCATAGAATAGGGAGGATCCTCCGGCCAGACGGGTGCCATGTCTGGCGGGCAGCTGCCCCGACTGTTGTAGTCGGATTCTTGTATATATACTCAACGATAGAGTGAATTTCTATAGCGCAATGTAGCATAGTAGGATGCGTCCTATGTGGCTCGATAGATGTCGCTACGTAGTTGTGTCGATGCATTGATGCGTCAGTTGTGGCGAGAGATGTCGCTACATTCTAAAGTACATCACATCAACTCTAATGAGAAGGTTACGTACACGTTTCGATAACATGTTAAGTTCAGTAAGACAACTCTTAAGTTCACGTTTAATCCCAATCATCCCCACTGCAACTTCCAACATACCTTGTAAATGGCATCAATCTCATTGGCGACGTGCTCGAAGCAGTCCATGAACTTATCGTGTCTCTCTTTCTTGACCTATATGTATCAAAGAGAATATTTTATTACTCAAAATAAGTATATTTAGAATATTGATTTTGGTTTCAGTTCCCTTTAGTTTCAGTTTGCTTTACCACGATTAGATTCTCAGTCACCAGTAATTATTGTATAAATAATTCTTTTATCAAAATTAAACAAAATTACTGCCACTTCTTCTGATGGTAATTTGAGTCCAACAAAGAACAGCAGCGATCGCCAAATAATGAGAAATTACCGACAGCCGACAGCCGTCTAAAAGGCTAGTGTTGCAAAAACCTACATACACTCGATTATTCCGAAACTAGTCTTGCAGAAATGTGAAGCGTATTTTCATTATGTCTAATGTGATTTATTTATGAAGTAAGCACAGCTAAGGCTGGCTTTGCATCTCTAGCCGTAGCCATCAAATAAAAAAATAATTGTTTTTTAAAGAAAACTTACATAATTAATACATACATGTAATAAAATTACATATTTAAATTAAGTGTACAAATTATTGAAGGCCACTTAAAGTTTACACATATTATATGTACATGAAGAAAAAATAAAGTAGACGGAAGAAGACAAAATTATTAGCAAAAGAAACAGGAATTTAGAAGTTTTCAACTTTTGCAAACTTGTATCATTAAGTGTAGATGAGGCTGTTGGCGACAGAAGTTATTTTCGTGTTTCTTGTTAGGTTATTATGTGATATTATTGTGTTTACGTGTTATGTACTATGTGTTACGATAAAATAAATTAATACAGACAATATTATAGAGAAATGTTAGCAACTACGCTATATTACAAGTTGCATGTTATATATTAGGATGTATATACTTGATGTATATTATATGTGAATATGTAATGGATAGGTAATACGATAAGGAACATTTTGATATATAACATGTGTACATAAGATATATAATGACAGAAATATAGAGAGATTAACAGGGCAACCAAAGCGAAAACTGAAATTAAAACAGGAAATAAAGCGGGGCTCTCTTTACGGTCATTCTCCGAACTACTTAAGCTCGAAGAGGGACCGTATTGGGCACGGTGCAATTCAACGAGTCAACAAGTACAAGTAACAACGCGAAGAAAGCTTTGGTCGTCCTGCGAACAATCAACAATCAAGATATCGACTTTCATTGAAAACCCAGCACCTCAAGCGGTCGTGCATTATTGCACCCCCCTGACCCCCTCACTACTAACACGCAACCCACTGGCATCCGTACGGTGTCTACGAGACGGGCATCCGGCGCAACAAAACGCCCGTCCAAACCGGGGAAACGTCACACCCCCCCCTCCCTCACGCAGAGGGGAAGCGACGCATACCCAACAGAGGCTAAGATGGTGCCACGCTAAGAATAGTGGGGAAACTCGCTCTCAAGTGCATTGTTTAGGGATGAAATTACCACATGAAGTGTGATTTAATTGCGTACTCGAACCCGCACGTTAAACGCACTCAATCGCGTGAAGCTCTCGAGTTGCAAGATCACTCAAATTTGTCACTAACAAATACATTATATTATACAGTATATTAAATGTTTGTATTGCTGCATACCTTTTCGAAAGCGAGTTTAGCTTTGTGGGCGCGCTTCCTCGCCGCCACGAAAGCCTCGTTGGTCGCGTTCACTTTCTCCCGGACCTCGTTAAGCTTCTGCATTGCCTGGACAGTTAAATGGATACTACATAATATACTTATCAACAATAATAAGTAACTTCTATATATAAAAAAAAATTGCAGTAATATGAAGCAGTGGAACCGTTTACTTGCTGGGACAATTTGACTGCATTACAAGAAGTTGAGAAATTAAGGATTTGTTTGATATGATTGATTGTAAGATTTAAATATTCATTTCTACATAAAGCTATGTAACAAGTTGAAACAAATCACACCATTATATAATTAACAAGACTCTCTCTAACTCACTCTCATATTAGGTGCCTGGATCTTATCGACGGTGTTCTGTAGCGTGTTTATAGCCTTCTGGAGTTTGTCGGCTTTGCGCTTGATCTCGTCAGACTCCTCGAGTTCTTTCAAGTTGTCCGACAGTGAACTATAGTTTACTCGGATCCTGATTAAACACAAGGTAATACATGTAAGCATTTGCCATCAGTTTGGATTTGTTATAGGTGCAAGTTCACAAACTTAAAGTTAAGAGACATGCTCGGAGAATTATATTTTTAAGTAACTCAAAAAAAAAGGTTATTTTCAAATGTATTTTTTATTAATGTTCCTTCGTTTATGAACCGCTTTGGATGTTTTATTTTTCGTTGGTTAGGGAATACCTCAAGCCTGGCCTCATTTTAATTTAATTGGCCTTTTCAAGTTGAAAGCCTGCTGCCGATGTGTTTATTTTCATGAAAAGCTTAGAGGCTCATTGCAGGGATTCGAACACACGTTAATCAACCCAATGTCCGTACAGGCTACCATTGAGCCATCATTGATTCAAATAACTTGATAGTTGCCCGCCATGCGATAGACAATTCTAGAATATGACGTCGGTTTTGTCTTACGTCGCAATCTGTTCCTTTATTTGCAGGAACAATAAGCCTTTCTTATACTGTGTTCATTGCTTTAGATCGATTCCAATGAGTCTACCTTTACAGGTTGTACCTAGAAGAGTTGTTACTAAACTATATGCTAAGTGCCCCATCAAATAAGTGATACCTTGATTCCCTACGATACTGCTCGGAGGTGGATAATGATGAGGGATCTGACTCCATGTCCGCTGTATCATCCAAGTACCCCTCTAGCAGTGGTATTATTATGTCATCGATCTGGAATAACAAATTAAATATCTGTTTAAAGATATGTTTATTTAAATGCGAGTCCACTCGGATTAAAACACGGACGATACTCGTAGCGTGAAAACACGTGATCCGAGCGCACTCGGACATCGGTTTCTATTTTATTATTGTCTACCTATGCCTGTGGCTTCGTTCACGTAAACTACAGAATGCCGTCGATCGGGCATACGCGCGAATCGTATTACCCACGCTCCCGGTTATTTTATAGACAAAAATGCTTATTGTGGGTGTTCCTTTGAAGAGAGACATATACTCTCGCTGACTTTTTTGGTAGGTTATTTAATATCTACAATTATAGTATGTACATTAATTTGATACATTTCTTATGATTTATTCAGCGTAAGCCATTTAAGCGCCTAATTTGATTCACCACAACAAGTTTTTCTTATTTACGCGGAACCCTTATTTCTTTTTCTGTAATAAAACAAGCCTAAGTTACTACTTATACTCTCTATAACATCAGCTATCTGCCAGTGAAGGTTAGGTCAAAATCGGTCCAACCGTTTCGGAGATTACCCGGAACAAACACACACAGACAGACAATAAATTTTAAAAATTAGTATTTCGTTATAGGTATCGTATATACTTTCAACATTACATTACAAACAGACACTTCAATTTTATTATTTATGAAAACAAAATGGCGTCAACAAAGTGGAATGAACGTGACGCTGAAGATTTTTCAAGGAGAAAAAACGCTACTCGGATGCTTATAAACTCGTAACATGTAAACCAAATTCCGTTTAGATATATATCCATTTATAATCTGTATAAACGGAATGTAACCTTGCACTGTCGCAGTATGTTGTGTCGCTCGCTGCGCTTGCTCTCGATGCGCGCTTCGATGCTCGCTATCTGCTTCTGCACCGACTGGATGTCCTTCTGTGCGCTGGTCAGTTCCTTGCGGGCCTGGCGTACAGTACAAATACATTATTACTATAATCTAGCGTATACTGAAATCAGGCCTAAGAAGCTAAATACATGTCGTTTTGATGTTTCCACAGCTCCTTGGGTAAAGGAGGGTTCAAAGAGAGAGAATGCACAAAGAAATGTCCTTGGACATTTCTCTCTATTTGGGGCAACTTGACTGGTGGAATACTTCACCCTACAGAAGATCGCGGCCAAATAACCTTGTGTTGCGTTCCTGCGTCGAGTTGGGTTTTCAGAGCTCCTTGAGATAGAGGGCTTAACACCAGGCGGGCCTCATGCTTGCTTGTCACCAACTAGTGTCTCCAACAATAACAGTGCTCATGCAGTTTTTAATAGTTAAGACAACAATAACTTTCAACTAAATCAAAGTATAAAGTTTCAATGTTTGATATGATAGTAAGGGTTATGCGATGACAAGTCGATAAGATCGACCGTTCAATTATTCATACATCTTGTTACTAATCGATTGTTTTCTATTGTAGTCGTGGAGCATCCGTGCCGCGGTTCGTTCCTCACATCGTACTATCTCAGTTGATCCAGAACAACAAAGAAAATATATCGAAATCGTCCAACGCTGCCTAACATTATTGGTCTAATTAATATGTTAACCTTCTATCTCCATTTTCAATTGAAAATTACTTTTGAACTCAGATTAAAACTTTAGACCAATATATATCATACAGTTACTATTTAGTAATAAATAGCTTTATTGAAGTATTGTTGTACTTTTCGGTGGATATTGGTCAACACCGTTAATCTAAGTTCAAAAGAAATTTTCTATTAAATAATGGAAATAGCACATTAACATAGTATTAGGCCAATGAAATAATAAAATTCATAACAAAAATCGAAAACATCATGGAATATAATTATATACAAAAACATATGTACATACTTATTTAAGTACAATATAAAAGTAGATATGTAAAAGTAGTAAATATAAAAATTTCTTATCTTCTTGATTTGGCGCCGCAAAAAGCACTTGCCAGTGTCAATTTGCTTTTATGATATCTCAAAATGCATGTTTCCAGTTTATATGTATTTCTTATCCACTTCACGTATGCACAATAAAAAAAGTATATCACGCAAAATGCAACCAATATTACATAATATAGGGTCAAAAAATCTAACTTAATGAACTAAAATAAATAACCGCAACTAGGCAGCTCAAGATCTCGCCAAAGGCTCCAACATCTCTAATCAATTATGCGACTCGATAAATGTGTAATAATGTGTTTATGTGTGAATTACGTAGTTGACCGTCCGTAGGAGGTTTTTAAAAGAAAGGCGATTTTTGGTCCTTTACAAACTTATAATAAAATTACTTAATTACAATATATATATCTTAAACTAAGGTGTGAACCTCCAAGCTCAGGCGATCGAGCGAGATTGTACTTCTGTCATTCTTTCATTGTCCCACGAAGTGTTCATTTCACCTGGTCAGCGATTTCCGATAATTCACGTGGGAACTTGCATTGTAATCTAAGTCCGCGTTACCTGGTTCTGGGTGGTCGAGTACGTTGGGTAGGTAGGACAGTAGGTAACATGTGTGTGTATGTGTGTGTGTATGTGTGTGTGTGTGTGTGTGTGTGCTGTACAAGATACCTTGTCGACGTCTGCGTCTGCCTTGTCGAGCGCAGCCTTCGCAGCTGAGCGCGAGCTCTTGAGGTTCTCGCAGCGGCTGAGCTCCGCGTCGATGTCGGCGCGCTGCTTGGCCTCCGCCTGCCGCCCGCCCTCGAGCTCGTCCTCCGCGTCCTGTGCCGCGCGCTCCCAACGCGTCACGTTCTCTGACGTCAACAATAACCATGACCATCATCAGCTTCCATCAATATGCTTCAACGCATGCTTTGTTCCAAGCTATTCCTCAGTTTAGTGACAATAATTTTTAGAGTTCCGAAGTCAACATGAAACCATTATAGTTTCGCTATATCTGTCTGCCCGCGGATTAGCTCTGAGATACAATTTAAACACGCCGAAAAACGTTTGCGAAATATTAAAAAAAATATTTTAAAGTCAAGTGTGTGTCCCCCCCCCATACCTGGCAGCTAAATGGTAGTTTTTGAATATGTGATAAAATTCTTGGTAGTAGTATAAATAATAAATTTAAAAGAAAAACTATCAGAAGTTATCAAGTAATAATTAATCAACTTATAAAATGTACTTGGAGAATTTCGTATATATACCATTGAAAATTATTTAAAGCCCCCTATCTAAGTCTACATATCTATTGTGACGGGCTACTACGGAACCCTATACTGTGCGTGGCCCGACACGTGAACACGAAACAAGGAAAGCTGTAGGCAAGTACGGGAAATAAAAACAACGATATGTTCCACAGCTGTGCGTCAGGGGTGGGCCGGTGCAAAGTTGCTCGAATAAATTTAACACGTGTATGAAACCGTAAATCACAGCTTGTTAGAAAATATAACTCAAAAACAAGTCCTTTCTTAATACAAAGGTAATACAATACTTATTGTCGAGGTTCTGGCTACCTGTCCACTGAAACGGAGTAGAGCGGAGATGTGCAAATTTCGACCAATAGAAATGAAATTTTATTGATCGAAATTTGCACATCTCCGCTCCTTAACTGTCTTCTTGATAAAACGTTATAAGTAATAACGAGTACATGATTGTAACTAACTCTGTGTATCTCGGGACCTCTCGAACTCGAGATTGGACGCGATGCGATCGATCTGCGCCTCGTACTCCATACGACGCTTGGCGCGCTCCTGCTGTGCGCGTAGCTCTCGCTCTTCGTACTGTCTGCGAGACGTAAACAACGGAACTAATACACTAAGCTGCTGGATAAATTAAACCTATGTAACACATGAAACAAAATCTTCCTTAAAGCTTCTGCTACACCTGTGCCGTAACGCATTAATTAACGCGATAATTAAGACATTACGCAGATGTGGTCAACATTTTAACGCATTAACTGATATATGGCACTGTTAGTGACGTTAGACGTTAAGCGATAACTCGGTGGTGGTTTTTTGGACACATCAAAGGATGTAACCTTAACATAAATGCAGATGTAGCACGAGCATAATATTATAATCATCATTCAATTAATTATTTTTTTAAAATAAATAAGTAAGATCGAATATTTTGTACTGCTCTTTATGTCAAATGAAACACCAATAGCAGCACATGACGTCATTCGTGTGTAAGCGAATCTTACCCAATTGATGCGTTGCGCTGGCATCTGTTGTTTATTTAGTACCGACTTCACGTATGACGTCACGCGCTCGTCGGTATCGTTTGTACGGAAATTTAAAAACGTAGGACGTGTTTCGACGTTATTTTAAGTAGGTACTTATGCTTTATTTATGTGAACTTATATTTTTCTTAGTACTCTCTGAAAAGTGGTACTTAAAAGTTGTTACTTATTGTTTGAGCACCTTAAAATAAACAACCTTCAATTATAACTTCGTAAACGTTACCCTAATATACGCCTTATGCACTCTAAATTCAAATCCTTACCGAATGTAAACAGTATTTTAATGGTTTAATTTAGAACCAGGGGGAGGTTACTCTTTCGAGGGTAAAATCGCTACCCTGCGGAAAGTAATCAAGTTTTGAGGCGGTGAAAGGCGGTAAAGAGAAAAGGTGATAACAAACCGTATGTTGGCGACACCGATGTCTCTACAAAAGCCGCGGAAGACCACGTCCTCCACGTTGTTCATGTTCTCCTTGATCTCTTGGATCTTGGCGTCCCGAGCGCGGATCGTGCGCTCTATATCTTCCACTTGTGGCTATAGAATACACCGAAAAGGTACAGTGACATTCACAATGTTCCTAAGTTCATTATTTTGATTTTTACAAGTATGTATTCGTTTTTATTCAAAATCAAAATAATCTTTATTCAATTTAGGCCCTAAGAAGGCACTTATGAACGTCATAACACTACCACTGGTTCGGAAAACGTCTGTCTGGGAAGACAATCGAGAAGAACCGGTAAGAAACTCGATCGGGTAATACCAACAACTTACCCCAAACATCTCGATTTTCCTCTCTAACTCCGCAATTTCTGCATCTAATGCTTTGATTTGCTTTAACTGGAAAAAATAGTAAGAGGTATGAGTATTATTAATCATTTATAATAGCAACTAGCTGTGCCCGCGGCTGCACTCGCGTGAACTACAGAATGCCCACGTTCGGACACCCGCGCCAATACCGGCGTAGTACCGCCGCTCTCGGTTATTTTAAAGACAAAAGTGTTTTTTTGTAGATCTTTTTAAGATCTACAATTATGTTCTGCGGTAATTTGATAAATCTGATATTGTTATCTCTCATTTAATGTCTCCAAAATCGTCATTCTTCCGAACTAATTTTCGTTTGTAAAGTAGTCAAGATACTAGTGAAAGTCCCATCAAAATCGGTCCAACCGTTTCCGAGATTAGCCGGCATAAAACACACCGACAAAAATTTAAAAAGTGGGTGTTTTGTTATAGGTATCTTATATACTTTCATATACAGTTTAGTAGGAAGCTGTTCTTTTGACATTACAAACAGACACTTCAATTTTATTTATTTGCATAGATTACATGAAGTGTACATTTGTCTTGTGGGTCGAAATTGAAACAGTAGTAAGGATCATGTTGGTTTTGAAAGGAAATACAACGAAGGTCCTTACCGTACTGTCTCTGTCGGTGATGGCGTACTTGAGTCGGGACTCGAGACCGCGTATCTGCGAATCGACTGTGGTCAGCTCGGACTCTTTACGCGATTTCTTCATCGACTCACGAAGTTCTTCTGTCAATTTTTCCTGTTCATAAAAAAATATAATTATACACTGATTACAAAGTTGTGATTAAATTTTTAGTTAACAGGACTAGTATTTTTAGTAACACTATCGGCTGACTGCAATAGAAAGCATGATCAAACAAAATATCTTCTTCTAGTAAAGGTCTTTAGATGTTGGGGACACTAATTCTACAGGTTATACATTATCAAAGGGTAATTTTCGCACGCAACACGAAAGAAATTTAAAGTCAAGATTCTTCATATATGATAAAATATTACGAATTTCAGAACAAATATTTAATTTGGCAATCTTATTTGTTCTTACAATATACCAGATTCATAAACCATCCCTAGTTTTGACTTAGATAACATACATGAGGAATTACATTTTCAAATTTCCGCCATTTCTTGCGCTCTCTTTGAGTATTGGGGGATAGAGAACGGGCTTCCCTTTCGCTATGGCGTCGTTTCAAAATGGCGGGTGTATGAAGTAGTAGGGACTTTAATAGATAGTGGCAAGACTAAGATGTATTGAGTTGTTTTTATATAGTGTTCTCCCTAAAGTAAGCAGCGATATATATTAAATATTGTTAGGAACGATATACAATATGTATTGAAAACCACGTCGGATCCGTGAAGGTATTAATTATTAGGTATCGAGATTATATTCTGTTTATGTTATTTATCTCAGATTATAAGTAAAAAAATTATCCCTAATAAAATGTGAAAAAAATTAGTTAAATGAGGAAACATACGTGGCAATACTGGCGGCGCAACGCAGGGTACCGTCATATGATCAAACGTACCGCTGCGCCGCGCCGCGCCGGGGCTGGCGACGGTGTTGTCACGTTTTAAAAATTTGCTACATTTTAGGGAAACTAAAACTGTTAAAACTAATTACGGTTCAAGAGCGGACGACGCAGTGTGTTATTTTATTGATTTAATATTGCAATCCTGGAAATAAGAAACAAAACTTTACAATTTAACCTTAGTACGTGTGTGTGTGGCAGTATAGCGGTGCACCACAAGCAGAAGTCGCTGCGATCAAGGTTAGTGGTTTACTTCATATGGTTTTATGAAAACACCTAGATTGGGTGGGGTAACCAAGCCATCCTGGTTTGATTTAGTTTTTTTTTTTTGAGATTCGCGATAACAGATTTGGATGTATGAGGTATCATTAGAATCCTATCATACCGAGTGACTCTGATTATAATTTTTTTTTAAAGTTCAAAACGGTGGCAGTATGGCTCCATTTTTATATTTTACACTCTTATGGTTCCCTAGTGATGGGTTGGCGGCTAGGAGAGACACCTGCAGCGGACCAACTTACATTTGTGTGGGCTGATAGTAGAAAGACATTTCACACTCTATTATTCTATTAAATTTCATTTTCATATTGTCTTTTTTACGACAAAATATACTTTTTTTTTCTCTTTATTTTAGGCTTAGTCGCTTGGGCGACTATGTTGCCTGTGTAATTTGAACTTCACAAGAAAATTTCCAAACAACATAAAAACTACTATTAACAATTACTTAACTTAATATTAAATAGCCCCCTTACAAGAGAAGACGAAGGGTCGACCAAAATGGAATTACATATATATACCAATATGGAACGAACCAGAAGCATTAAGTTTAGACCTAGTAGATTCACTCCGAACACACTAGCTAGAATTTGGTGCACATCGTCTATGAGTCCGCAAGCCGGACACATTGGAGATGGCGCTTTACGCATCATTAATGCGAATTTTTTGATGGGACGTGTTCCGAGCGTAATATCATTCCTGTTATGGCTTCTTGCCGATTAATTGTGATATTTTTTATCCAAGGAGACTTTAGAGGATGTGGTTGTATTGTTTTGTAACATATTCCTTTGGATCTAGAGCGTTCGTCTAGGTATTATTTCCAGTGAAAATAGCAGTCATTTTTTAACATGCAACATAAATCAAAATGCGTTGGTAATAATTTAATTGGAATACCGTCGGAAGATCCTTGCCTAGCTAAGAGGTCAGCTCTTTCATTCCCGGCTATGTTTATATGAGATGGTATCCACTGCATAACAATTACTCTATTATTCATCTTCAAATCAAGTAATTGTTTTAAGATAGTGTAGGCTAACGGTGTTCCTCGAAAAGTTGAGGTACATGTAACTACATGTTGACGAGTACTTTTCGAGTCAGTTAGTATAACAACTTCTATAGAGTCAGTTGACTGAACAAACGCTAGAGCTTCCGAAATAGCTAATAACTCAGCATGCATAATTGAAACATTTTCATTAATTTTGAATTTCATAGAAGTTTCGAACATGAAGCAGATGTCTCGAACATACAATAATCCTTGTGGCGTTTAACAGAAGAAAGAGAAATACCTTTTTAGATTTCAACTGCGAGAGGTGTTTCTCATCCCAGCGCTTCGCTTTACGCGCCAGGTCGAGGGAACCGCCGGAGATGATACCAGACTTCTGGTAGAATGTGCCATCTAAAGCCAATGCCTAAAAAGAAAAATTTATAATTTTATTTTCGCGTGAAATAGATTAAGATTGGGGATTATTATCAGCAGTCATCATGATGCTGACCTGCTTTAATTCCTCTTTTGTATGACACTCCGTTATTGAATATGAGTATGGCAACCTGTGTCTCTTACGTATAATCCTTAATCTAATATTACGTATTGAGAATTGTTAATTTGATATCTAATTTGTGATTCTTTGACTTTGTATATTGTATAACTTTGAGTTTTGTGTCTTGGGAAGTTTTGTTGAACTGTTACGGTGCAAGTGCCAGGGAAGGTGTACCATCCTATGCGAGTTGGGGCTGTACACTCACTTACACTCAGTTTTACTCCACACACAATACCGGCCGCACCGAGGGAGGCAAGTCCTTTTCTTTGTCTTGATTTTAATATTAACATTGTCACTATTACTACTATACTATTGTTTTACTACGTTAAGGGCCCGGTACGACCCGCATATTTTTGGTTGTGGGTATTCCCGAACAACTATACAGGGTATTAGTAGACCGCTCCCGAAAATGAAGACAGACGATAGTACTAATGACACCTTTGATGATGGGATGGAAAAAAAATTGATCCTGATAAAAAAAAAAAAATATTATTTAAACTTTTTATTAGCATTATTTACGCTCCATCGTGTTAGTACAGCTAAATGAAACGATAATTTCATAAAAAATACATTACTTTACTAAAAAAAAAAACCAGCAATGATAACACAAAATCAAAAACAGCTGATGCTCGGATCAACGAACGCCCGGGCGCAGCGTCAATCTTGCGCTGCACGCAACTAACTTACTAGATGTGACGTACCTACCTGTTTTCAAATTAAAGTATTGGCCGGACTAAAAACAGAAAGTCTGTTAACATAAAGTACAACAATTTTATTTTTAAATTCATTCTGATAGATTAATTAATTGTCGATCATAATTGCAAATAGTTTCTTCAACTATTACATTATTCTGTACCATTTCATTTTTAATTTCTTGTACAAAATTGTAAATTTTTTAATTGTGTACGTGATAATCCAATTAGGTTAATTTAATATTCTAATATAATTTTTGTAGTAGCGACTTTCTTGTTACGTCAGGGTACAACTGATTGTATAAATGTATTAAAAAAAATTGAATTATAGCTTCTAAATTCCATATGAAGACTAGTCAGTAGGGATAACTAAACTTATGAAATAATAGTCGTGAATGTAGGTATAACGGTTTATCGATCTGCGGAAAAGATCAAAGTGCCGCTTTCGACGCTAACGAGGGGCTACTGCAAGGAGGCGGCCCGCGGCCGCTTTATTTCTTTTGGCGGGGTTGATTATTAAGTTTAGTATTTTTAGTTCTTGAGACAGTTACACTTTGACTTTCATTACATGTGCGCGTGCGTGGGCGACAGATATTCGTTCAATCGTATTGTTAATTAAGTTCTTGTCATTATTTTATTGTTACGTTTTTTGTTTCTTTTTAAGATTGTGTTTGGTTGATCCCACGCAAATATGGAACCAACCTGCGATACGAAATAAATAGCAAATTATGATGCGAATATCCAGCGAGAGAAGTTTATGCAAAATGTCATGCCAACTCACCGGTACTGCGTTCCGTGATAATTCCTGGTCGGCGCCGACGTGGTTTAGCTATACATTATATATTCAAAGTTCCTGAGCCTCACGCACCCACTGTACACACACTGGCTTGATGACACTAAATTCTGGAGAACGTGGTTGACGAGGAATGTCCGAGGCGAGCGACTTTGCACCGTGCGGACGCGACGGTGTTCCGACGAGAGTGTATATCGCGAGAGCCGGTGGCGACAACAACAAATCGAAAACCACCCCCACTGGATATCATAATGCTTAGCGACGAGAGAAAATAATTAATAACAAACTACCTACTTTAATACGTGATGGTACTAAATTACGCGGCTGCAACAGTGTTGATTTTATGAGAGTTTTGTTTTAATAATGCCTAACGCATACGTTTATAGTGTTTGTGAATACGGTAGCATGTTAATGAGTAATGTGCCTTGGAGAAGCTCGCGGGAATACTTTGCGTGCATTACGAATTTACCGAGAGAGATTCCCGACAGCTGGACATCCGACTGACTCTCGCCTGATAACAGCAGCTATTCAGCGAGTGTTGGAAAATCGGCCCACTGCCCCAGTAGCGACAGGAGGTGGAAGTCAAGTGGCTATTCAGTTCGAGGAGAGTATTTTTGATGTCGTTCGCTGAAATCCGAACTTAGTTAAGTTAAACGAGGTATTGCTAAATTGTTAAGGCTTCGAGATGTAACAAGTGTGTTATACTGGACAGTTTCCAAGGTGTTAAAGCGTAAACGAATGTGCCCATAAAAAGTGCACAAAGTGCAAGCTTGGTATCCGGTGAGAACGATCACTGGCGAGTTTTTTACCATTGGATAAGACCCGCAACAACGTGTGCCTGGTTTCATTGAACACGTGATCTGGACGGACGAGTAGACATTTACAGGAAACGGGCTGTGGAACCGAAGAAATACACACGTTTATTCCGAGGTGAACCCGCACTCTGTTCTACAAACCAGGCACCAAACCCGATGGTCGGTTAACGTATGGGCAGGTTTATTTAAGGATCGCATACTAGAACCAATGATTCTGCCACAGCAACTTGACGGACAGCGATATTTAAACCTCATAAATGAACAGTCGGAGGACATTTTAGACGATTTATCATTAGCTGAATATCGCCGAAAATGGTTTCAGCATGATGGTGCACCCCCACATCCTCATATTCGTCCGTGAGCGCCTCACTGAGCTATTTGATGATCGCTGGATCGGCAGACTAGGACCATACTCTTGGCCACCTCTGTCACCCGATCTGACCCCGTTAGTCTTCTTTCTGTAGGGGTATGTGAAAGAATGTGCTTTTAATCGTAAGTGTGTTAGTACCAACGAAATGCACCAAAGGACCGTGGATGTTTTCGACAAACTACGTGCGGACTGGGTCGAGGACTCCACGATGATGCCTGCATGAGGATACGCAACGCCGAGCCCAAATCTACCTCGAAATGAATGGGGCACAATTTGAGCCGCATCTCATAAGACCACGGAAGCTTTAGATCGGTAAGCTGTTTCATACCTACATTTTTTATAAATAACTTAGTACTGAACTGATATGAATAGGTACATAACTGAATACATCAGAATAATAAACATTCTTACACGATGGATTAAAAAACATGGCTCAATGCTTGTTAAAATTTTATTTAAGTATTTTTTTCATTCGCGGGGAATCGAACCCGTTACTTTTTTAATTCAACCGGAGAATTCGAATGAAAGTGGCCAGGTAGACACTAGCACATGGCAAAGTAGATAAGTTAGGTATTTAGACAATATTGTAAATAAGTATTTGTGCGAATCGCCAGCTGCGGGCCGCGCGAGAATGGCACCGCGCCGCGCTCGCGCTGGACTGGCGCCGCGACGCGCCGCGCCTGCGCGTTATTTGACCCGAGCAATCAGCTGTATTTAATTTGGTGTTCATTGCTGGTTTTTTTTTAGTAAAGTATTGTATTTTTTTGTAAAATTCTCGTTTCATTAAGTTGTACTAACATGATGGAGCGTAAATAATGCTAATAAAAAGTTTAAATAATATGATTTTTTTTTAATCAGGATCATTTTTTTTTCCATCCCATCATCAAAGGTGTCATTAATACTATCGTCTGTCTTCATTTTCGGGAGCGGTCTACTAATACCTTGTATTAATTGGGTGGCTTGGTAGAGAGAGGTATTTCCACCTGTTGGGCTGCCCTAGTAGAATGTGAAATTTCTCTCGTGCCCTGCCTTTCTTGACGTCACTCTAAGTCTCCCAGACTCCACAGGAGAGGAAGTATAACTGATTTTGAATGTAGTGCATCAGGTAATGTGGTTTGGTGTGAGCGTTGTGCGGTACATTACATCGTATCTGCTGTTCTTGCTCCTGTCGAGGTCGTAGGCGACGCGCGACGCGTCCTCTGGCGTCTCGCAGACGAGCGCGTTGTTAGTGACGAACAGCACCGCGCGGTGTATGGCGGCCGGCTCAAACCGCAACACGTCGAACAATAACTTTACGTTTTTCGGCTCTTTTATGTCCCTGACGAAACATCTCATGTGTCAAAATCAAAAAATTCTTTATTCTATTTAGGCCCTAAGCAAACACGAACGTCAAAACAGTGCCGTAACAAGGGCGGTGCCAGCGATGCCGAGGCACAGGCCACAGACTCTTGAGGGGTGCAGATATGACCAGACTAGGACCACAAACAATATTTATAATAAACTTTTTAAAGAGCACAGTTATAGAAGCTTGCTCCGGGCACATATAACGCTAGTTACGGCACTGCGTTGTTAAAACACTACTACCGGTTCGGAAAATATACCGAGAATAACCGACAAGAAACTAAATTGGGTTTATCTTTTATTTTCAACTGTACAGTAATATAATATAATACAATAATGTCCAGACATCACTATCATCCACATAATGATCCACTCTATAATATCTTATTAACATTAAGCCCTGCGTGTCATGGCCCTTGGACTCTTTGTCTAGTAAATCAGTAACACAAGTCATGTAACGTATCAATTATAACAAAGACAAAACCAGAGACATATAATCGGTGATGACGATAATATTACTTGTGAAAAAACAATTTCTAATTAAAAAAAAAGAAAACCAACTTCAATGAGTTTGAGGAGTTCCATGGTGTATCTTCGAAGTCGGAGGTCCAATGCCAATTGAAATGAGACCACCCTTGAAATGTCTCCTTTCCAAAGAAAAATTATCGTCTAAATCGGTTCATAAACAAAGAAGTTCAGCTAGAACATCCATTAAAAACATTTGCACATCTTGTCATTCATGTCACAATGTCTCACTCACCTGAGTCTCTCCCTGAGTGGCTTGGCCTGGATATAGTCCAAGGGTAAAAACGTTTCTGGTTCCAGCATTTTCTCCTTAAGAACCTATACAATAATTTTTTTTTATTTAACCCACCTGACTAGGAAAATATTTCTATCGTGTAAATTGATCTTAATAAACATAAAAAAACATACTTGGCTGGTCTTATATATATAATTACAAACTGTGACTGTACACTACAGAGTTATTGCTTCAGAATTTTTAGGTATGTTAATTTTGAGATAAATAAGAAAATGACATACGTTTTACTTGAAAGCCGAATTAAATCCAAAATTCTTCCATCAGACGGTAGCGAGTCCGAACCGACTGAATGCCGGTCGGTCGCGTGCACACGTGTACAGTGACGTCACGTCACTTTGTAGTGCTATTGTAGAAACAAAAACCTATAATATTGACCTGTATGCAACGTCGAGCTGTCTTCTCGGTATCGACAACTATGGCCTCCATGTACTTGCCGAGCACTTTCGTGATCGCGACGTTGTACCGCTTGTGAGTCGGCTGGCACATGTTTATCATGCGGTCGTACTGTAACAAGCAATATTTATTACATGCCTATTATAATATATGACTGACAGCACTTACGTACACTTAACAGTTACATTTAAAATCAAATTCAAATGAGCAACTTTTATAAATAGGTGAAGCAGTATAATACTGCACTATGACGTATGTGTAATGGCCAAAGAGCATAACTCCACAGAACGCAAATTTGCTGTAAATGACTGTACAGACTAATTTTTATTAACATGGGATAATCTGACCAGATTAACTATACCTTTTTAGGGGTAAAGTCACCTTTATGATTGTAGTCAAAAATTATGTGCACAGAGACACTCACGACACCGGGTATGTCGCGCTTGAAGCTCTCGACGATCTCCTGCTTCTTGCGGCGTCGTGCCTCCTCGTGCTTGTCGATGCGCGCGTCACCGAGCTGAGCGGCCACCTCCTCCAGCTGGGACTGCAGCTCTGCAGCACGGCCGCGGCACTCGCCCACGTCCGCCTGCACACTATGAATTACTCCACGGCCCTCGAAACTTTTCAACCTTAGGGCTAGACTGAATGCATCGCTCCACAAAACCACGAGGGCCTACATCTAGCTAGCTCATATAATTACAGTTTTAACAAGATAAATTATTAAAAATGGAAACAAAAAACCGACTATAACAAAAACATGACTAGAAAAAAATATTTTTCAATTTTTTTGTTTTCATTTGATTCCCAGACATCGTTTTTAAATATCATATATCCTATGTCACTTCCACAATTAAGACGAATCTAACGACACCTCGTATGTTAAAATTCATCAAGCCGTTTAGGCTACAGACCGTGCCAAAGAAATAGACATACATACACTCGAAAAACACAACCCTCCCTTTTTTGCAGTTGGGTAAAAAAGGGAAGTAAATATATCGAATCAGCTACGTATTTTAGTGAGGGCACTCACTGGACACTGTTATCTAAATAGATATAATATATTTACAACATTGGTGTCCAGGGCACAAAAGATTGCAGATTCTGCAAAAGTGCGAACGAAACTCCAAAGCACCTTTTGTATGACTGTGACCCACTAATACCTAAACATTACCGGATTCTGGGTAAGCATGTGCTGTCAAGAGGTTCAATTGATCCTGCAGTATATTTAAAACTATAGGACTTGACGGGGAGCGTTAGCAGTGACACATCCCCTGTTTAGAATAATAATATAGAACCTGTAGTTCAGCTCTAAGTCTCCTCTGCTCCTCCAGTGCCTGCTCAGAGCTTCTGATATGTTCATTCAGTTTGTCCACTCGCTTCATTGCCTCTGCCTCTCTCATGGCCCTGTTATTAGATTATTTAATGTAACCTATATATATATTGTGTATACCGACTTAGCTAATTAACCTGTTAACAATAACAGCAAATGTATTATTCCACTAAAATATTATTTTGTAATTACTAAACTTATGCCGGTATTACTTTTAATATCTCATCCACATGCTTGCCACTTACCGCAAACTTCCACAAAGCCAAACATCGCTATCCACATGTTTACAAGTGCGCTAGTGTGTTTTGAACAAGCAAGCATAACGGACGACGACCTTGTGTCGGTTATTAAATTTGGTTTAATCGTTTTTATTGTAACAAGAAACAAAATTAATAAAGGAAACATTTATAGGACATGGAAAATTCGGCAACGAAGATAGTTAAAAGTTCACAGAAACCTTACCAGGTTTTTTCAGTTATTTATCGAGTATTTATTTCGCGCAATAAATACTAAATACACGTTAACGTGTGGACGCATCGCAAGCTTCATTGATTTGTGCATCAAATACCAACTTAACTCAAATCAGTGGCAAGTCAAGGCAAACCTTCGTAAGCCAAGCCAAGCAGTCTATCCACACTTTTGAATTTGTGAATGTTTACCGAAGTTTGGCAAGTATGTGCATGGGGCTTAAGAAATTACTAAAACCTGTTTGGTATGTTATTAGAATATTCCACAATACTCAAGAACCATTTCACATTTTTAAATGAATACTGTATTGTACTTTAACAAGTACTGTATAAAACAAATGAACTATAAGAAAGCAACATAAATAATTTATTACGATTCGCATTGTTTACCTTCTGCCTATGTTTGTTTTCAATCTCGCCTTTTTTCCTGTTCTCATTGTCGAGCCGATCCTGGTCAGCCTTCTGCTCCCTGTTTACGGAGTCCAACTCCTGGAGGTAGCGGGCCGCTTGACGAGACGCCTTCATCTTTAACTGTTCGTATTCACGGATCTGGTGACATCAGGAAAATGTATTTTTATATCGGCCTATAAACTTATCACGGCGAAAGTGACTAGTTAAATGGATTTGCAATGGCTGAATCAGTAGAGAGGCGCGTCGTAGTAAGTCAAGTCACGATCAAGGAATGTGCGAGTGCATTCCTTTTGTTTAAGTAACACCTATACTTTTTTTTAAAGTCGTTTACACACATGGAGATAGAACAAGGTGTATGGTTCCATAGTTTATAGCTAATCATCACAAAGTCATGCTAAACTTGTGTGAAGTAAGTTTTCATTGCAATTTATATGTGAACTGTTGACTATGAGCAGACTGAAGGCTCATACTACGGTATGAAGTAGGCATAAGCCAAAAACCTAATAGCATTATACAACTCTGCCAATTTTCTTTTTTTATGATACCACTAATAACTTTGAAGGTCACAGATAGGTAAACTTTGTATCAGTGTATATGCTAGAAGAATATGCTATACTTTTACCCTCTGTACTGCAATGTAAACTATGAATAAATGTAACATATCGGCATAAATGAATATTTTAGTAACCTGAGCTTCTTCCAAATGTACATCAGCCCTTCCAGTGAGGCCATGACCAGCAGACTGTTCCCACAGAGCTTTCTGCTCTTCAATCTGCTTAAGCTCGTCCTCCAACTTCTTGATGTCGGCTTGATGAGCCTCGTGCGCCTTTCGCGCCTGCTCCAGTGTCTTCAGAGCGCTTTCTAACTTCTTCTGAGTGTGAGTTACGCGCTCCTTAGCTTTTATGAATGTGGGACGCTTTTTGGAAATTTCCGCTTCCTACAAAGATCAACAAAATACTATATCAATGTTTTGTTTTCAGATCTTGATCTGAATTTAAAATTTATTTACAGTTGTTCAGTATTATTTAATAATCTTATAAAATGCAGGTACTTGTTTCCTTGGATTCAAAACATTTAAATACCTTAATAATAATCCATATGTACCCCAGTTTGTTAATTAATTATAATGTATCAATAATTTTTCATTTACCTTAAAAAGCAATTTTTTTTTGCATGTACAACTTCAATATTTTTATTTAATGGCCTATGCGAAATTATTTAAAATATTATACAATATATATCGATATTAAACAAATGTAAGATATTGATATTTAAGGGACAACTTACCACTTCTCGTATATCCTGTTCGATCTTGGCAACCTCCCGCTGAGCAGTACCCGCTTCCTTCTTCTTCTCTTTCAGCCCTTCTTCTACCTTCTGGCGCTTTTTCTCGACTTTGGTCAATTCTTGTTGTTTGTACTGCAAGTCCTCTTCCATGGACTGTATCTCTTTCTCATTGTGATACAAATGAAAAAGCTGGAGCTCGATTTTTTGTTCTTGCTAAAAATATGTAAATTAAAAATTTTACAGAATTTATATATATGATGTTATATATTATATATAAAGCCTTGATATTTTTGTCGTAATGAGAACCATTTTTTATTGTTACAGTTAGGCATTCGTCCAGAATAATATCAGTTAAGTGGCACCATTATATACATGGTCTAAACTTTGTGTACTTTTAAATCATTTCCGAGCAATATAATTATGAGTTTAGTTCTTAAATATTTTCTTTAAGTTTGAGAGCTAGAACATAACAATTGACATGTTGAACAAAGTATAAATTACTTAATTATAAAGTCACTCACAAGTTCTTCCTTCAATCGAGTGTATTTCTCTGCTTCTTCTTTTTCGAACTTGGCCTCTTTTCTTTCAGCGGCGACACCCTTCTTCTTCTGGTAAGAGAATTGCGCTTCCTCGTCAGCGCGATTCACTTCGGCGCGGCACGCTTCATACTGTTCCTTTAGAACTCCAGATCTAATATAAGATAATAAAAATAAGGTTCTTTCTAAATAATACTATGCATAAATTTTATCAGGTATATTACCTAATTAAATCAAGAAAACCATTCATCTATATAATATCATCCTGCTATTTCCCTGCTAGAGTAGGCAGAAAGATTGAAGTTTAATAATATGAATGGACAGTCTTTTTTCACCTCTTTCAATTATTTTCTTCATATAATGGTATCAGTTTTGAGTGATTGCTTTTTCTACAGCCACTACTAAGTAAAATATTAAATAATATAAATATAACTTTTTGTGAGGAATTACTTATCCTTTAAAGTATCTCACCCACTGATCTCTTCAAAAAGGGCTGTTCTTTCTTTAGGGTTCTTCATGGCAATACTCTCGACCGCACCTTGGAACACAAGGAAGTTCTTCGCCTTCACATTGATGCCGAGTTTCTCAAGATCAGCTAGGTAGTGGCTTATAGATACAGACTACAACAACAACAGAATATCTTAAAATCTCAAGTATAATTACCATACTAAATAAGTCCAGTGAATTCTGAGTACAGTTTATTACTTTTGTACAACAATAAGGAAGTTTGTAATGGGACCAAAGCAAAATAAATTATATAAATTGTAAAATAATAAAAATTCATTAATCATGGTGAAAGAACTATTTAAATATCTTAAGAAGTGACGGAGTTATTCAATTTTTACTCTATCGCGTACAAATTAAATAATTTGCCGGAAATTTCACGCTGTGACGTCAAAAGTCTCGAAGTTCGCGGTGTAGGTCTGACGAGATATCTCTAAACGCTCCGAACGTTGGCCACCGGCCGACAATATTCGTGTTTCGTGTTCGTAGTATTTCGTATGTGCCGTTTTTGTGTAGTATTGAGCATTATCATTTTAAACGTCTAAATTCTTGTTGTAAATAAACTAATAATAAGTTTTTATTATTGGAGTTTGATCAGCTATATTGCTTTTACTTTTCTCTGCGATGATTGGACGTAGTTAAGCAGAAAGGACTCAAACCACAATTTGGTACAAAAATGAGTTATTGATGACAAGTGGGTATTTTATATTAGATCTTTCATTCAGCAAAAAAGATCTGCGAAAAAGACAAGGGAAGTTTACATTTAGTGGCATGGGAACCAACCCACACATATCGTGAGGATAATTTTTTAATTTACTATAACGATCTATTCTGTTTGAATCCTTTGTGTTAAATTATATTTTACTGGAACAGGTCCATTAAAATAAAAGCTAACTAGATTCAAACCTTTTGATCGTTTTAGATATATTTCCTTCAAACGTCAATAACTCGGAAGTGACTTTATGTGAGTTGAGTCCTTTCTGCTTAACTACGTCCAATTATAATTCCTACATGACACTGTCCGAATTGTGGATTCCACCCACAGATGCCAAAAAATAAATTTAAAAAAAAAGTTTTTATTTCAAAAAGTCACCTTTGGGTTTCATTACAGTGCACTTTCGAAACTTTATTGACTCTAGTTGCACGGTTTCAAACAGATATATTAAAATACCTTGATATATTTATGAGTCATTACAGGTCACGGAGTCTATTAAGTAACCCGGTGCCAAGAATGTAACATCTACACAATTAATAAAATTGAAGTGTCTGTTTGTAATGTCAAAATAACAGTTTTTTTACTAAATGCATATGAAAGTATATAAGATACCGATAACAAAAAGCAGATTTTAAAACATTTTGTCTGTCTGTCTGTTTGTTCCGGGTAATCTCCGAAACGGTTCGACCGATTTTGAAGGGACTTTCACTGATAGATAGCTGATGATATAGCGAGTAACTTAAGCTACTTTTATTTTAGAAAAAGAATTCGGGATCCACACAAATAAAAAAAAACTGGTCATGGTGAATCAATTCAGGCGCTTAAATGGCTTATACTGAGTAAACCATAAAAGATATAGCAAATTAATGAACTACATAATTGTAGGCACGCACTTCACAGTTAGGTGAATTAATTTTTTTCTTGAGATGTCCAAACTTATTCAGTGGAACATGGCCAGAACGAAACCTTAGAGCAGTTAATTTGGACTCGGGTCAATTTACATCCCATTCCCATTCCCTTCTCAAGGGAAATTACATCAAAATGTTCTTTCCACAAACAATGTTTGCCTTTTTTTATTTTTGGTAGCATTTCTGTGTAATTGGGAACTACGTCATATTTCGTGCCTTGTACTATAGCTAACTTAGCCAATCTGTCCAGTTCTTCGTTATCACTTATTCCTATATGTCCAATTGTCCAGGTATCCATTGATTTTTTAGAGTTACATCAGAATACTGAATATCAAGGAATATTTTAAGTATTTTATATTCTATCGATATACCTCTGTGTCCAGAGGCACATCGAGCAATATGCTGAATAGCACTTTTACTGTCGAGCGGAGCATCAATAAAAAATGTTGCAAAAACGGGGAAAATTTATTCGTTTTGAATGTTTCCATTGCGTACGCTGCGTAAATGGTTAAAGCTACGCAACAATAATGTGTGACGGAATTTTCTCTTAAAAAGTTCTAAAAAAATGTCCGCGCTGGCATGTGTCTATCTTTTAAGGTTGACGCAATATAACTTTTTTTATAGTAATGAAATTTGTTCTAAAAATAATGCATTATTTTCGAAGGTGTTTTATAAACATGATATTATTCCATATCGAAATAAATACGTTATTCATCACAAGTACTTAATTTTGAACAAAACGTATTATAAGTGCCTACGACCTACTCTCTCTCTCTTTCGTTTGTGACGCAAACGAAGTTGCGCGGGTCAGCTAGTGAGTTATAATAGCGTACATGGATATAGGGTCATTACTATTTTAAAATACATCTTTTAAATCTATAATAGTTGAATAATAGTATAATAAGTATAATAGTAGTAGGTTCGATTGCAAAAAAAACATTTTGATAACATAGTTCAATTTCTAGTGCTCACCTACCTAAACATTATATTAAGTCTTTTTTTTCTTCTACCTAACTTGGCAACCAGTCCTCTTTATTGAGGACCATTACTGCCATTATCAAGCGAATAAAGTGTCCTGTCTTATGATGATTTCAGTATCCTAACAAGATGGCGGCTGCCTCGATAGAACTTTCTAGGGAGTTTTTGTGGGATCCCAGAATGCATGCTTTCAGTTTATATTTATAATTCACTTCACTTATGCACAAAAACCAAACTATGTAACGCAAAACACCACCAATATTGCATAATATAGGGTCGAAAACCTAAGTAAATGAATTAAAAATAAAAATCACAACATGTCACTCCAAGATCTCACCAAAAACTCATCATATTAAATCTCTGTCATAAAGCACTTACCTTGCATTCTATCGGATGGACTTGAGACACCCTTTTTTAACTTTATCATGTTACAATCTTCAGCCACAGTGTTAAATGTGAGCCCTAATATAATATAATTTTTTTCTTATAAATTGGTACAAATGAAATGTATTGTTAGTGTGCCAAATAAGAAGATAATGGTAATAGGCAATTAATGCAACAAAACTTTTAATAATAAAGGATAATTCAGTGAATTAGTAATTAGATAGATGTTTTGTAAACACTAATTTATCTGTTTACATTTTGTTTAATGCTATAATTAGTTGACTTACTTGACCATCAATTTTATGTTCCGATGATTGGCCAATCACAGATCTTTGGAATCGTTTTTCTGTCATGTCTTCTAAAACAAATGTCGCCGTCACTGACGCGCTAAATAAAAACATAATATTATAGTTGTAAAAATGTATTTGTATTTACATTACAACATATTACATAAATATAAAGACATTCATTTTTATAATGTAATAAAATTACCAGCAGTTTACTTACAGTTTACATTATAGATGATATATTAATTTGTTACTAATAACAAGCTTGGTGAAAGCCAGGGCCTTTATGGCTAACAGTAGTCATATATAAAATATCTAGTAATAAAAGTTAATTACAGGAAAAAATTTACAAATACAGTCTCTAATGTACATTTTGAGTATATTGTAATATCAATTTATGTATATTATTAAATTTAAAGTAGTCTCGCTTTAGCATGTGTAAGTGTAATTTAAAAAAATCTAAAAAACAATCACAGATTTGAGAAAATAACAAAAGGGCTCCAAGGACCATGAATTTTCAACTAAACTAATATCATCTATCTTGATATTTTCATTATCAATAATTATTTCTTGGTTCTCTTTCTTTTTAGGGTTCCGATCCTCAAAAAGGAAAAAGAACCCTTTTAGGATCACTTCATTCTCCGTCTGCCTGCCTGCCTGTCGGTCTGTCAAGACCCTTTTTCTCAAGAGTGCGTAGAGGTATCAAGTTGAAATTAATATCAAAAACTCAGATCTGCAATCCCTTGAAGTTATCTTTTCGTAATTCAATATTAAAATAAAAATCATCTCCACCTGTCGAGTATTTTTACAAACTGCACAATACCATTTGTTAGTAAGTAGTTAAAACAGCTGCAAATTTCTGTTTTGAAACTAACAACCGTAGTATATAGAGACATATAATGTTGAGTAGCAAGCGATACTAACACTGTAGTACTGGAGTATTGATTAAAAAAGTATATAAAGTGATTGTGTACAAAATACAAAATTAAACGTTATCTTTTAACAAGAGAGTTTTATTTTAATTATATATGTAACTTGCAGTACCATGTTCGGAAAAAAGAGGACACAAGTTTCCAAAAGTCAAGACTCTCAAAGTAGTGGTTAGTAGTTCTGTGATAGTAATTTTTTAAAAGTTTTTTTATTTTTTCTTTTGCCTGCTTGGTATAATAATATGGTTGATGATCTACCTAGATGCTATATTTCAAGATTCTGAGTTACCTAGAAGTGGTCTAGGTTTTTGATGATTGAGTCAGTCAGTTACTTTTCAGACCTTAATAACTCAATAACTATTCGTGTCAATTACTTATTCATGGAATTTGTGATTCTAGGTGTTCAATGTGGGTGTTAAACATTCAAAATTTGTAAGTGTAATAGTTTTTGACATAAGGAGAGGCCGAAAGTAGCTCGAAAGGGTTCATTTAAATATACACACTAGCCGGTGTCGCCCTTTTCGAACTTGGCCGTGTGTCTAGAATTTAGACACTAGATAGAGAAAATAAGAGATGATGCGTTTTCAAAATTATCTTTCAGTGTTTTTTGTTTGTTTTGTTTGTCAGGTTGTAAATAAAATGATCTTCCAATGCTACATATATAATACAATTTACTTAACTTTCAGGATAATATTTCATTGTAACGTACCAACACTCATGTAGTTTTTAGAGGTGGGTGATTATGAATGATTTACATATTTACATAAGATGATTATGAATGATAAATAAATAAATATATTATAATAAATAAAATATGTACTTATTACTAATGTTGATTGGTAAGCTAAATAAGAAAAGTTATTCAGTTACAAAACAACAAAACAAAACAAAAGAGCTAACAAAAGGGTTGATTAATCATCTTTGGAGTTCTAAGGACAAAGCAATTCTCTTTACTTTTTAAATCTTCAAGAAGAATTTTTACTGTGTAAGTAAGTACATACAAGATGGTATATTTTTATTTAATATTAAAACACTCAAGGTGCTGACACTGCATGATGTTCCCTTTCAATATTGACAACATAGAATACTAATATGAGTCATTTGCATATTCTGATAGGTTCCAACTACCTTTTTCTTAAAAAATGTACAATAATATTAAGGATTACCTTCTGGAAACAGGTTTGTTTATAGAAGCGCCATGAACCAAATCACTCAGTCTTTTAACTCTCAGCAGTGATGTTTTCTCGCCCATCACAAAACTCACAGCATCCATAAAATTTGACTTTCCTATAAATCCATTACACAAATATTAATCATTATAAATATCGAATACTCATAAGCGAAATGTATTCTGATACACTTCTAAGAAATGGCTCATGTTATACCTAAATATCTAGGTGACGAGCTTTGCTGATGTCTTCCTACAAATACAAAGAAATCCATCTAGATGAACTTAGAATGTAAAACATTAAGAAGGTATCTAAATAAAAAAATTCATATTTCATCGTTAGACCAGTTTCTGAGAAATATGTTATATATACACTCTTCTGTTCGCACGAAATCTACTTGATTTTAACTTTAATAACTGTACATTCAGTGCAATATAAACAGGACTGAAGGATATGTAGTCATAACGAAGTAAATAATAAAAATCAGGTACCTACCCGAGCCGTTCGGTCCTACGACTGCCGTGAAAGATTTCAGAGGACCTATCTGATGTTGACCTCGGTAGGACTTAAAGTTTTCCATATCAATGTATTTGAGAAACGCTGGCATTTTGGCAAATTTGGTTTAGATTCAGATTTCAGTTTACGTTCAACATAGAACGTTTCTTACAACAATGTACTCTATGGAATAAACGCGTTTAGTAATAATAGCGCCAAAATCAAATGTATATTGTATAGTGATACATAGATACGAGTACTAACTCAATACTGTTATTTCAATACCAAGTACATTTTGTATCGATTCTTTGTAACCGAGTAGGTATGCGTGAAAAGAATTAATCAATCGACCAACTCAGTCGTACCTTAAAACAATATACCATTTTTTTTAATAATTTTTGATTTCTTTTCTATTATGCAGTGGCATCTTTGTACTCATTTAAATTGCGATATACACATATGATTTAACATATAAAAAAACTATGATTGATGTAACAAATTTACATACCATTTTTGTATTACAGTGTAAGACTATATAACGTGGTCGCAC
Source organism: Saturnia japonica (assembly GCA_033032175.1). Taxonomy (NCBI): domain Eukaryota; kingdom Metazoa; phylum Arthropoda; class Insecta; order Lepidoptera; family Saturniidae; genus Saturnia; species Saturnia japonica. The sequence goes on from CM065319.1 coordinate 17,152,217, forward strand.
ATTTGTGCATTTTCGCCAAGCTAGCTCAATCTTATAAATAAAATAGTCGGCAGATATTTGAAACGTTTATTCAACCACCAAAATGTATTACACATTCGTAATTTAGGGTAATTATATAAAATAAACAGAAAACACGAAGGCCATTTTAAAAGACAACAAAAAAACGACTCACTAGCTAGAGCTCTTCAATTTCCCTGTCAAATTCAAGAATAGAACTAACAACTTATGCATATACAACCTACATAGAGTAATCATACTACCTAGACGAGAGATGTATATCACGGCGTCTGGAAGTACTAGGGCCGGGTTGTCTTACTATAACATTATAATAATTGAAATTTGAACCTATTGGAAGAATGGAAGCCACGGGCACAGCTAGTAGATTTTTTAATCACTCTACAAATTTCAACCATTTGTATTTTGACGTGACAACGTCTTATAATTCGATGGAGCCGGCTGCACGCACGAAAAAACATGACTCATGCGGCGTTACCTCGCTCTGAGGCGTTCCATTTACAGGCTTGAAGTGCAAGTGAGAGTGCGGAACGAGCGACAAAGAGGCACAATCGGCCTCCGCGTTCGGCAGCATTCGACATCTGTCTCTCTCCTAATTGAGTGAGCGCTGCGCACGCGTGGACAGCTGCTATACAATAATACATTTACATGTTTTCGTCAAGTATGAAGTGCAGTGAAAAGTGAATGTGGTGTCAATTGTTTATAGCAACGATAATTGCGGCGATAAAGGTAATGATTCTTTCGATATTAAATATATGTTCAGTGATATATTGTCGAATATTCGTGCTTTCATCATTAAAATAAATAGCATCGGTCCGCTAGTGCATCGATAGTAGATTATGCTATAATTGACAAAACTATAACAATAAGTTAACACAACTATTTGTATTTATGCGTGCAAATAAATGTAACTTGATCAATTCAATTGTCATTTCCATTTACCTCCTTCTCTATATCCATACAAAATATCTATCAAACAAATAAAATTAAAATTTTCTTTTCAAAAATGACACCATTCCATCAGTATTTTCTTATGACGTTGTCACGTTCAACTATCGTCAGTAAACCGACTTTACAGACAACCGATTTTTTTGACTAACTATAAATTTTTAAAAAAATTATGGCGCAGTGGTTTCAGATGGAATCATAATTAATTTTGGATTTGTGAGGCACACTATTTACCTTATTTAGAAAAAAAAAACATATACCTTAATCATTCATATTTCTGTGATCAAAAACTTCTAGTAAATCAAATACATATTGACAAAAAATACAAAAAACTGCAAAATTTTGAATAATCGCATACCATATTATATGGGGCACTGATTTATGTAGAAATATGCAAGTTATTTGGGTACCTTTAAGGGTACTCTACATGTAGACTTCCGCTTATCACTGTTTCTTGGGACACGCTCTATATATTACCCACCTCTGGATAATTCTATCTTCAAAAATTGCTTTATTTAAAGTCGTTTTACACACAAATTTCTATAGTGGTAACTGGTGACTCTATAATATATACATATAGGTATCCTTTTGTTTACTGCTTGCTTGTCTGTTATCGTGCATACACTCGAAAACTACTTAATCGATTAACCTGAGGTTTTTTTAATAGTTGCTCGGTAAATTGATAGAACTGTCTCTGATGTTATGCACAGTAGAATTCAAAAACAAAGATAAATTGGCAATCCACATGTGGTTGAAGCAAAGAGTCTTTCTCTTAAAATCATTCGAATTTGTTACTGGAGAATCTTTTAGTAGAAATTATGTCACTTTATCTTAAATCAGAACTATGATAAATGAACTAACAATAAAAAAATAATCTTCCCAAAATCAATATGTCATATTTCAGCAAACCACACTGTTGGCTAAGTTAAAAAAAAAATTGGGGGCCTCATAGAGTATATACAAAGCTCTGGAAACGTCACTAGATCCACGTTTTAATAAGTATGTGTAAACGTCCACAAAAATTAAAAAAAAACTCGTAAAAGAAGATTTCTATACTTTTACCATCAACAGATCCAGAAAATCGGGTTCAACAATCACGGCTACTAGAAACCGTTAATCGGGAAAAAGTTATTGTTTTTGAAAAAAGCAGAAAGAAGCTGTTGCGACATCTCTCGCAACAACTGACGCATCAACGCATCGATGCAAATACTTAGCGACACATAGCGATATTTATCGAGCCAAATAAGACGCATCCTACTATCCTACATCGCGCTATAGAAATTAACTCAATCGTTCAATATTTATACAAGAACCCGACTACAACCGTCGGGGAGATATGGACCTTCCTTCGATACATGCTTATGCCAAACACCTTTCTCGCTCTTATTTCGACACCGCGTCGAACCACGCGAATCCTTTAATCAAAGCGGCAGCTTCATATATTCCCGACCCCAATGCCTGCCGGAGTAAACGCCGGCCGCGTAATATATTCACTGACCTGCTCGACCAAATCGAAACAGCAAACGCGTTCTATTGCACCGCCTCTCCAAACAGAGCGTGCCACCGCCCACGCCCGCGTAACCACCGTTCTCTCTGCAGAAGACGAGCAGTCAACTTCGCTCCCGCACACCCGTCACGTCCACCCTCTCTAGCGGCAACCCAAGCCTAGGTCCGTTCCTCGGTGTGAAGCCCTTGGATCAGGTAGCCACACGCGCGATACAGAGTGACACTTTACGTGCAACACTTAGCTACCCACATACAACATTACACACGTATGAACACACACACGTGCACACCACACAGGTACATAGGTTCTGTAAGGGACCTTTTTTTTTCTTTTTTTGCGCTAGTTAGGCTAATGCGCTAGTTAGTGTAGAAAAATCATTCCGATTACTAAATACACATACGCATGGTCCACACCTTCCTCCCAGGAGGAGTGGAACGTGCATATGAGTATATGTTAGTTAGTTCGAATTCTCTTAGGATTAGGAATTAGTTAGATCGCGACCTTTTCACATTCGCGACGACCGCCCGAGCCGAGGTTCGGCCATTCTGGCAACCTCGTGCGGGTCGTCACAAAATTTCGCGGCTGAGTGCCCTAAGTGCTCGCCCCCAAGTCCGGTGAAGCTGTAAAAGCCGCAGCGGCTCTGTTTTTGGATAGGGCCCCTAAGGCTAACAGTGTAGTCAGTAACAACAGTCGGGGCAGCTGCCCGCCAGACATAGCACCCATCTGGCCGGATGATCCTCCCTTTTCTATGGCGGATGAGGAACTTTACTCTCTGTTCCTCACCTCCGCTAAAAAGCAAAAGGATTTTAGTAGGGGGAAATTTATGGGTTCGCGTTACCGATGACCTCGACATGCTCGTGGCGTTTTGCGCTTGCGCTAGTATAGCGATGCGTAGTCTGTATACACATATATGCATATATACACTAATATAATACTATTATTATATTAATATTTTAATATGCAATAGTATATACTCGACTGTATCTTATGCGTGTTTGACTTTTTGGATGAGTAAAATCTTGTGCTTTTGTGTCACCGATATGCTGTAGTAGTAGTTTACAAATTATGAAATTAAAATATGTAATTCAGAATTATTTATTATTGATAAAAGAACAGTTATTCCATTGTTTTGAGTTTTCACTTCTGCCGGCAGTCCTTATGACTGCCTCTGTTTTTTTAAAATTCAATTTAGCATTAAACATTTCAGTCATCAAGAAGAACCGACAAGAAACTGTATAGGGTTTATCAAATTTTTTTTTCAGTATTTTTTACAGTATTAAGTTATTATTATATTCAGTAGTCATGGGCGTTATCAGCTATTTCTGGCAACGGCTATCTAGTCGATATTTGGTTTCAATACCGGTATTGATATCCGTTGCCAAATATCGACACCAAAGCAAGTTTTCAACTATCTAATACGCGCATCGTTTTCGTTTGTAATCGATAATGAAAATATGCTATCTGCCGTATCAATACTGTCAGTCTAACTAAACTACTAAAGTACCTCACGACCTTACCAATCACGACCTTTTGTCTATCGCTACAAAGTTTAACAATATAACCTTTCATAGGTCAAACTATAATAAACGGTTTTCGTCGACATAATTGACCATTATAGTTTGATCTTCCAAACCTTATTACAGTTATGCCTTAGCGTTATAGAAATAAGGTCGCCTTTGGTTTATGTTAATATTAGTAAAATTTTACTGGATTTGAACCGCTAGCCAATATTCTCTCCGTCTTTGTTTTGCACCTAAGGAATCGCTTAGAAAGTGAGAGAAGGCATAATTATTTTGGTTATTATGGATATTGTTGTTCGTTTGATTACCAACATAGCGAAACGAGAATCGCTGAAATAACCAGCTATTGTGATAATGTAAGTTGGTTGACAGCGTCGCGTCATTTTCAGTTGTTAGTACCTAGATATCTGATAGCCGTTGTTAGCTATATCAATGCCGATACGGTACGATAGAGGCATGTCAACCGTTTTCAGTTACGTTTGGCTGTAGCAGACACATGCTTAATATTCAGTAGATGTACAGAGAAAAACAATGTTAGCACAGTGCTTAACCATTATGGGTAGATTATTTATACAACATGACGTAACATAATAAACGCACATTGTGAAAACAGTTTGTTCAGAATCGGCTACTGAATCGATTTCAGTTATTTTTAATATAGGTAATTATTTATCCGAAAAATACTCAAAAAGAAGTAAATTAATCACCCCTTCGTCGAACAGTCGAAACAAACGAAAATTAAACATAAATCCAAACAATAAGGCGATTTTTCAATGTAATTGGAAACGAAAAATCTTCTTTAACAAATAGATTTAAGAATGAACTTTATTACAAGGAGAATAAAGTTTTTACAATAATAAAAATAAAAACTCAGCGAACGGTGTCAGTTGTCATTAGCTGATACGACCGGTGCAAGCGACGCGGCGCGGTGTAATCAAAGTTATACAAACAAAGCAAGCTAGTCAAACTTGAATCTATTCATGCCGCATGCGTCGCGTCAGCCTTATCAGTGAGAGCGTGTTTTTGGAAATATTTTGATAACATTCGGGTGCGATGTCTTTTCGATATACTAAAATTCAATACACCGAAATGGTGAGAACTTTGGCACAGTGTAGAGATAATGTGACACTAGCTTGCAGAATATTTAATAATAGGCATGGTACCAGCGTAGACCACAGGACTATGTTAGCCGCAACTCAGTGGCTCCGAGACTACGGTTCTTTTGAACCGTACATGACTATCGACCGGGGACACAATGTCCGCACATGTACTCGTCTTCAGAACGAAATACAGCAACGAAATACAGAAAACAGCACCTCATTTCGACGTCAGTCACATATACGTGTGGCAAACGCTTCATGGTGACGGTGAGCATCCATTTCATCTGAGGCGCTGTCAGGAGTTGACTCCACGTGATTACGTACCAAGGTTAGAGTTCAGCCGGTGGTTATTGGAAAAACCGGAAAGAGACGAAAGTACATTTACACGTGTGGGAATGTACAACCAACATGATAGGCATTTGTGGATGCACGAAAATCCTCACGCATGCAGAGTGGACACCTTCCAGCATCGTTTCTCGGTTAACGTTTGGGCTGGCGTTATCGGTACTCACGTACTGGGGCCCGTGTTTTAAGAGAGATTAACAGGAGCGTCATATTTACTGTTTTTCCGAGGGTCTCTACCAACGCTGCTAGAAGACATACCTCTTATGAGTGTTTCACTACATCTTGATAGTGTATGGAGAGCGGTGGATCGGTCGCGGTGGACCAGCCCTATGGTCTCCCAGATCAGCTGACTTGACGCCTCTTGACTTTTTTTTGTGGGGACGTATTAAATCGTTAGTGTACTTTAACGCGACAACAAGTGCCGAGGACCTAAAAATTAGGATAGTGGCCGCTTTCCAAAAAGTGACACTAGTATTTTAAGTAAACTAAGACAGCAATCACGCAAACGGGCAATAAAGTGCATTGAATAAGGTGGTGGACATTTTGAAAATGTTTTGAATTGAGGTCGCCGTATGAGTGCAAATTAATCTGTTAACTCAAGACTGCAGTATACTGTAAGTACAAAGTTATGTACTTCATTCTTTAATTATTGAAAAAGTGTCAATCACATCTTTTAAACACGCTGCCTTTATTTAATTTATCTATTAAACATAAACAACTCAGTACTCACGATTCGTATTTCGTTTGCCGGCACTTCTCGATCTTCTACTTCTCTCGCACTTGCTTCGATAATTGCGTCGCGAACTCGCGCGAACTCGCGCGATCTCGTCCCACGTGCGGTTCTGCTACCTGCGTATTTCATATTTTTTGACTAGGTTTGTAATGTGACCATATTACTCGCCCACGATGAGTATAACTAATTTAACAAATAAAAAATATCAAAACACATACAAGTAAATTTACTTGTTAAACAACTTTCTTTTGTCGGTATTATGATTGTTACATGCTATATATACTAAAAACAAAAACGGTCCTAATATCGAACCATGTGGGATGCCGAATTTAACCAAAGATCCCGAAGGGTTGCCCATTTACACACACTTTTAGACAGCGATATGATTCTAGAAAGTCGAGAGAAGGTCCACACGCACCATAATGATTAATCTTAATTATGAGCGTAGTGTGATCAACGTAGTCGAAAGCTTTTGAAAGATCACAGAATACAGCGATTGCATCCCGCGACTTCTCCCATGTCTCAAATATGTAACTTAATAGCGTTGAACAAGCATCAGTCGTGGATTTTGATTTCGGGAAACCAAACTGCCGGCCATCTAATACTTACTAAGGTATTCTAATAATTGCTTTAAAATAATTTTCTCAGAAATCTTACTAATCGGTGAAGTACAGAAATTGGTTCATAATTTCCATTTATATTTCTACAGACTGATTTAAGCAATGGAACTATTTTACTTATATTGATCATACTGGCGAAGGTTCCTTTAGCAATACACTGTTCAAATATATGAGCCAGATATGGTGAGATATTAACAATTAAAGACTGAACAACCGTTACAGACTATGGTGGTTTGATCTACTACAAGTACAAGAACCGTAATATAATATTCAATACCAAATGAGTACTCAATAGAATTGAATCAAATCCCTACTTCTTAGTAGTCTGTGATCTAATATACTGTAGGAACTCGTGCAGGGTTGTCAACTTGTGGGAAATTCCCAAATTGCGGAGAATTTTGACTCAATTAGGGATTTTGTTGGGATTGGCAATATGTGGGAATTGTGGGGAATTCAAGATTTAACACCATGACATCTACTTCATTTGCCGCGCCATTTAATTCTGATTGAATCGTATTTTTGAGGGAATATAATTTTTGGAATTATTTATGTTTTATCTTAATAAACAACCAGACCTAAGCCTACCAAAGAAGTATAACTTTTTACATGCATATATAAGTACGCATAATTTTTTAAACTTTTTGATATGTTGTTAGTTTGATTATAGCTCAATATTATTAAGCCTGACTATGAACGAAGAGACACTTTAAAAAATATCGCATATCCCTAATTTATATTGTGTAGTTGAAAGTTACTAGGGCTTAAAAGTGTTTAAGAATGAAAACAGCGAGGTTCATTAATTTGTAAAGCACCATTTGCGCGTTGACTGTATTGCCATTTGGAAATGTATCCGTTAAAATTCTTGTCGGCTCCTACTAGCGATGGTGGCTCAGTGTCGATGAAGACTTTTTTTATGGTAAAAAGGGGCAAACGGACAGGTGGCGCACCTGATGGAAAGTGATTACCGCCGTTCACAAACATCCGTAACACCCCAGCGCTCGCGGATGCGTTGCCAGCCTTTTAGGGAAGAATAAGCTCTCTTCTTGATGGTCACCAGTTCATAACGGCTCGGAAAGATCTCAGGCGACATCGGGTTTCAGAGAGTGATTGTGTAAAGCAGAAAGTGCCTTAAGAAACGCACTATTGTGGAACGCTGGACATCGAGGTGGTATGGATGAAATTTACGATTCTGATGCGGTGTCCGATGGTGAAATTCAGCAGCCGGGATCAATCCAAACAATTCCTCGGAACACTCACCATGATAAATGCGATACAGATGCAGAGAGAACCAACATCTCTACGCAGAGCCAGTGGATCAAGCCGATCGGAAAGAGCTTGATCATCAATAACTCGAGCCGCCCTACGCTGAATGCGGTCAAAAGAAAGTAGCTGGTACTGAGGGGCTCCCGCCCAGAGATTAGAACAATACTTCATGTGGAGTCGAATTTGCACTTTATAAAGATTTAGGCGATGAGCCAACGTGAAGTACCGTCTCGCCTTGTGCTCGACACCAAGCTTCTTTGAGGCCAATTTGGCCTTACTTTCCAACTGACCGCGGAACTGGACGTCACTCCAAATGACGACGCCAAGTATTCCGATACTGGCTGTGGCAGACAGGGAAGTGTTCTCAAAAATGTTGACTTTTTAGTGGTTAACGCGCACACTTGTGTCTTTTTAGGTTTGAACCTAGGGTTGAAGTGTAGTCGACCTCAGTCCGAGACTTTAGTTAATAAATACTCAACTTCAGACACAAGTTTGTTCCGACTCTCATCAACGTATTCCCGAGAAATATTAGCACGGCCAGTGTACAAGACATCCACAGTGCTATCATCAGCATAGCAATGAATATTGCTGATTTGCTGATGAGAAATTTAGGATCTGAACATGCACCGTCGACGACGACCTTGATGCTTCTATCGGCCAAAAAGCTGGTGATCCAGTTGCATAAATGATAATAATATAATAAGTAGCATAAACTTATTGTAACGTTTTCAAACATTGCATTGATCGTTGAAATAAAACTTTTTGAATTGAATAGTAGGTCATACTATAAAAATGCTAAGTATCACGATGAAAGAATTTTATTTTGAGGCACGTATATAGTATGCTCTATACAGGCACTAATTATAAGCCCAGTATAAATGAAATTTTGAGAGGTTTCTAATTTCAATGGTTTCATTACGTTGTTTTTGCAGCTCTACTTAATTACTATGTTACATCTCTGTCGGCCTATCCATTGCACTCTCTGAGAACCTTCTACTCACGATGCCATAAACTTAAGAGGAAAAGGAGCACCTTCCTAAAGTAATAAAAAAACATGTGACATTTAGCAGAAATGAAACGTTCATTTATAAAGCATTAAAATATCTTCTTGAAAACTTCTTTTTAAAAATGCTCTAATTCAGCGAGGCTCGAACTATCGAACAGTCGTACCGTACATACAACAGTGCATACATGTCTGGTTGTTACACAGCTAGGCCAGTTCGATGATAATCACAGTCGTTAAAATCAGGACTTACATTAACCATTCATGAATTAAATGTATTGTATCTCATTCTCTCGCAGGTTAAATGCTATAGATGTATGTGTCTCTTCTTAGTGTTACTCTTTCATTTCCCCGCGTTTCGAATCACATCGGTACTAAAGAACTTTTTACTTCAAAAAACGCATAAGGCATGCGGTTCTCAAAATTTCCAAGTACATATAATTTTTTCGTGAGGATCAACGCGCACTTTTGTTTATACGGGTCCTTAAAAATATATTAGAAAACCTGTTACTTTACAATTTTATATTATCATTTTAAATTTATAATTTAAATTATAATTAATACGTTTAGGTATACATTACTAACACCTAAAAAAGTTTTACTACAATATATTTTTTATTGGAGTACAATTTGTCTTTTAAAAAGCTATGTGGGGAATTTGAGCAAGATTTTTTGGGAATTTAGACACTGGACAATAAACACTGAAATTTGACAATGCTGTGATCACAGATAATAAATACGCTATGGAATGGTGTTGATATTATTTCAATTCTTTGTAGTGTTCCAGATAATTGTATTTGATGAAATTTTAAAATTATAATTACAAAACTGTATTCCTGTTTGTTATTTGAATTTTGATTTCATAATATGGCACAACATCGAGAAGCAAAATTGTAATTATGATAGGTGATCAAAGCCCTTGCCCTGGTAGTCCTCTTGATGTATATAATCCCGAGGAATCAGTTCTAATGGACCCAATCGACCATGTAAGATGTCGTTATCCATATTGCATCGTTTGGACACCTATTCCCGTTTTGACGTAAGTTTTATATTCATGATAATAATTTCTATTTATAAACGATACACGCCTGGGGTTCTGGGCAAAGGCTTTTTTTGAGAGACACTGGCTTAATTATCACTCCTTTCCATGACTTATTGGTGGCGATATTATGAGCATGTTTATAAAGGTTTCAGGTTTTGACATAGTATCTTTCTTTACCTGTAAATTTTTTTAAATGCTCAATACTAAGTATTTAGATTGATAAAGACAAAGTGGACACATAGCTGATTGATATTACACTAGTATTAATAGTTGAAACAAAGATGCAAACAATCTCACCATTACTGTCCACAATATAGTATATTACAGTCCTTTCCTATTTACCAGCTAACAATAAAACCAAAGCTGAATCTTGATTTATATACATCTAATTCTATCATTATGTTGCTGTTGTGGCTTTCAGAAAAAATAGAGAGCAACTACTCTGTTTATGAAAATATTTATTGATATGTTAATTTCCTAGATCTGTTACTCTTCTAAATCAATGGTAAATTGTTATTCTTTTAAATCTAAATATGATAAGTTAACATTAAAATAATAAAATAATTTCAGATGGATCTTTCCATTCTTGGGACATATGGGTATCTGTACATCATCTGGAGTGATCAGAGATTTTGCTGGCCCATACTTTGTTTCAGAGGACCTCATGGCATTCGGGAATCCAACTAAATATTGGCAGCTGTCACCTCTTAAGGCTGGCAATGGGCAAGCTGGATGGGATACTGCTGTGGCAGAAGCTTCAGAGATATATAAAAAGAGAATGGTGAGTTAACTATTAATGGTTTCTATATCTGGTTACATATATCACTCAGTCTTTTATTTATCTGAAAAGATTGAATGAAAAAACTGAGTTAAACTTGTCAATATATTTAATTTTGTTATTAAAAAAAAAGACTCATTGATATCCATCCATTCATCCACATATATAGCCACAACAACTTACCCTATACTGCTTGCATTCATAGGGTACTAGCAACTTTCACCATTGGTATTAATTATTTGGTATTCATATCTTTTTTATAATAGCTCAGCACATTGACATTACTATCTCTGATGGTATAGACAGTGCAATCTAAATACATTGGTGGTCACCTCTGTCATGCTGGCCTACATAAATATATCTTTAGTTCATATCTTTAAGTGTCTTTTAATTATTCTTTATCTCTTAAAAACCATTTGCAAACAACTCTAGTTTAATGAATTGTTCCTATAACCAAAGAAATCAAGTACATTGATATGAATCAAAAGTTATAAGTGAAGCTAATTTAAATTTATACTCTTTACAGCTTCCCAGGGCAGATATTCTAAAATTAATCCCATTAAAATGTAAAATTGTTAATTCCAGCATATTATATTTTATGACAACTGTCATTCCCATGTGGCTATGGCACTCAATATAATGAACTATGGAGAGTGCAAAAATTGGAATATGATCAAACTGGCATTATACATGATACCATATTCAAAATATGTCAGGTAATCCTAACTACATCTTTCATAAATTTACAGTTATAAATAGTAAATGGGTACTAGATGATAATCTAATTTTTATAATGAATCAAAAACCCATTTCATTTACTAGCAATTTGGTCACTTTAAATATTATTGATAATTAGACAATTGCAATGTTCTGCTGTAAATACCAATTAACTAGATTTTCATCCAAAGAGTTAAATAATATACACATCATCTTTTTTTAACTCTCAGTAAATGTGTAAAATTGATTGTCTGCACAAATTCTTAGTTTCTAAAACTTACTAAATTGAAAAGAAAAATAATTTGATCATTTGATTTTTCTGCCCAAATATTTTTACTTTCTAGTTAATAAACTGTCAAGTAAAAAAGAGTAGTAGAAGATCATTTAAATTATTCAGAATTTATGAACTATAACTTATTGGATGTTGAACCCTCTTCTTGACTTAGCCTTTTTTTATGGCTTACACAAGTTTTTTAGAAACAGATAATAATGAAGCTAAAATAATAGGAGAGACTGGAATCATTTAATTTTCTAGTCACAATATTTCAAAATCTAGTATGTTATTTTATGAAAAGTTCAAGGTAGTTAGTCTGTTTGTGCAGCAGGACAAGTCAATGATTGTGAGTTTTCTTGATCTTAGTATAATTTGCATTGTTTCTGTTGTAACTGATCAGAAACTGCTAAAAATCTTTGTTAGAAATGTATACTGTAAATAAATATTGTTATTTACATATTTGATTGTGGTTAAATAATCAGTGCACAAATAATTCATTAATCATGAAAAAAGTTGCTTTTTGTTTCAAATTCATCTTGGCATATTTTTTTAAATTGTAAGTAAACAACTGTACATATTGTATGCCAATTTTACTTGATAATTGTTATTATTTCATATTGTGGAACTAACTGAAGCTTATATTATGCAATTTGCATGTATTAGGAAATTAAAAAAAATCTTTTTCTATTTTTCAGTTTTGGATCCTTCCTCAAGACTTGGCTACCATTCTTCATAATTGTTGCTTTCATATGTGGCCTTGCCGCAATTATATAAATTTATTACTATTGTAAACCACTTAATGTGTTATGGATTCCTGTAGACAATATCCATAGTGATGCAGGTGCTAATTCTTAATATTTTGAAAATTATTTCTAGTCTTGTCTATATTTCTGCAAAAAAAAAATCTAATTATTGTATACAATTATCATTTTAAAATATGTATCTACATATTGATATTCTGAAAACTAGGTATTTAGGGAATAATCATGATGTATAATGTAGAGAATATATAATAAGTTATTTTCGAACCATTAAAATATTTATTAATTGAATGTTTTGTATGTAGTCTTCATAATATATAAATTTATATTCCTAAATCTTGTTTGGTAATTGTAATGGAGGTTACAGAGTTTGTATGACTTGAACCACTGCTTGTTATTTAAAAAAAAATAACATTTCCAAAATGGCATTGTAATTTTTATGTGCTTTGATATATGTCTTGTTTTATTAAATTATGATATTATTTTATATATGGAATATAAGGCCATGGCAATAAGTAAACATATCTATTTTATTGCATTCTATCTGTTGTGTTTGTGTGCAGAGCACAAATAATTATATTTTTAGGTTAACATGAATAATCACTTAAAATCTTACCTTTTTACTATATTATTTTTAAATCTATATATTTTTTTTTTCGATAAAATATTAATTGTATATATTAATATTACATAATATAATATGTTAGTATATACTTAATGTGATTTTCGTATAACTGAACAATGTAATGTAATATATAGATATTGGATGCCATCCAAATCACCCCCAGAAGGAAAAGTACGAAGAAGGCTGGCCAATTTGTTGACCGAGGTATTGGCCAGCCCTCTGGTCCCGATATGTGTCGATCAGTCAACTTGCAAGTTCTTTAAAGAGGCTGCATACACTTGGTCCCCAAGGACCTAGGGTTTGGACTACAAAGGGCACAAATATGTAGCCCCTACCAAAGGATTATTATTATTATTTGGTAAGACACACTAGCAGCTAATTAGCTGATGCGTGCGTATCAAATAGCTTGGGAGATATCTTCCTTGTCCAATCTGCTCTTAAAGGAGGTTATGGTAGGAGTCATCACAACTTTTTCTGGAAGTTTGTTCCATGCTGTGACCACTCTGTTAGGCAAGAAATGCTTCATTGGGTTTCTTTTTGCTGGGAATTCCCAAAGTTTCAAGGGATGACCTCGAAGGTGTTTATTTTCATTTGACTTAAACATATCTTTAAGGCTGGGCACATCGTAATAATTAGTGAGGATTTTATAAGTTTCGATTAACCTGCCCCTTTGTCTACGCTGTTCTAGTGTGGTAAGGCCAAGGTTTATGAGGCGCTGTTCATAGGGTAAGTTATGCATTGCATACATCATCTTAGTAGCCCTTCTCTGTACATTATCAATGAGCTTAATGTCTTTTTTGAAGTAGGGATCCCAGATAATATAAGCATGTTCAAGAAGTGGTCTTATATAGGTCTTGTATAACTTTATAAAAGTTTTAGCTGTTAGGAATTTAAATGCCTTGCGAATGATATAAAGGATCAAATTAGTTTTCTTCACAACCTCAAGCACATGAGTTCCCCATTTAAGATCTTTGGATACTGTAACTCCCAAGTCCCTTTGTGTTTCAACTGCGGTTGATTGCTCTTATTACTACCAATGTGTAACACGGAGCACTTATTCACATTTATAGTTAGAAGCCAGTCATGACTCCACTTAAAAATCGCATTAAGGTCATTCTGTATAGCTTGCCAGTTGCTTCGAGGGTTAGCAAAAAAATTTGGTATCATCAGTAAAAAGCGAAAAAGGTAGTTGCAGAGTATTTTTAAAGTCTGAGAGGTACAAGATAAAGAGCAATGGACCAAGCACCGAACCTTGAGGAACGCCACTGAGGACACTTCGCGGATCGGACATGACTTCGCCAATGCGCACCCGAAACGTTCTAACAGAAAGGAAGTCGCATATCCAGGCTAAAATGCTTCCACAAATGCCAAGGTGTTCCAATTTGTGTATGAGGTGTTTCAGAGGAACACGGTCGAATGCCTTCTCAGAATCCAAGTAAATGATATCTGTTGGCTGTCCATTACTATGGTTCCGTGTCCACTTGTTTAAGCAATTTAGTAAATTGGTTGTAACAGATTGTTTTGGGATGAAACCATGCTGCTCATCCAGGGTAATCTTTTCATGTATTAGAAATTCTCTTATGTGGCAAGCTATCATCTTCTCCATGGTTTTGCACAATACACTGGTCAAACTTATGGGCCTATAGTTGACAGGCAGTAATTTATTTCCTTTTTTATAAATCGGTACTACATTTGCCGTTTTCCAGTCAGCTGGCACTACTCCATCCTTCAGAGATTTGTTCATCATTTTCGCTATTTCGTCGCTTAGAGCTCCTGAGCATTTTTTTAATACCACTGAGGGTATGTCGTCTGGCCCTTATGCTGTAGTATCACTGAAGCTAGATAACTTCTTTCTTACTAAGTCTCCAGTAATACTTAAGTCTTGAATAGCGTTTATGACTCTAGGAACATTGATATTTGGCATCGGTCCATCAGGCTCGTTGATGAAGTTCAATTTAAACTGATCAGCGAAGGCTTCAGCAATTTGTTCAGGCTTCATAACAAGTTCATTTGAGACATTTTTTATTACGTTAAGGATGCATACTTACGCTGCTTGAGGTCTTCTGCATTTGAAGAAGTAGCTGGAAGATAGGATGGTGCCAAAGTATCTACGCATGTGGAATCCCATACTAAGGGCATACATAAATTGATAAAGTTTTTTAACTGAAATTCTAATTTTTAAATTGATTAGGTGTTTTCCATTTTAAAATTTATTGGGATAATGCATACATAGTACATTCAAGTATTAATTAAGCAAATTTTTTGTAATTTTAAACTGCCTCCTGTAAAAGGTAAAATAAGATAATCTTAACCCTCTACATTCCCAAATGATAAAGTCTTAAGATTTTTTACTTTTATCAAACAATGAAGTTTTAAAACTAAATTATTTTTATATTAAAGTACTAATATTTTAGTAAACTCAAATAATTAGTGATTGTTTATTAACCAAGGACTTCTTATTGAAGTTTTTATGTCATTAACAAGTGGTAACTTATCTTCACAAGTTTAGCCTTAATTCTTGGATTCAGTGAGATTGTTGAGGAAATCTTTTTTTTATTATTTCGTTTTTTTATAGGATTTGTCAGAAAAAGTAAACCATTGAACCTCTGCCTCCTCTAGGTCTGATTATGTAATATTTGAAACCCCCTTAGCTAAAGTATGTTTTACCTGCTGGCATAAAATTTATTTTCAAACTTTATTATTTATAGTAAACCAAAACAAAATGAAAATTTCTATTATTTTATTATAATGTAACTATTCAAGAGTAAGTTTTATAGTATTCCTTGTATATGTTTTACATACTTGTTTCAATGTTATCATGCAAGCTCGTAATTATCATGTTAAAAATCACTAAGATTAGTTGTTAGGGGATATTTAGGTAAATTCTGTAGTATTTTGGATAAAGTAATTGTTTTTTTAATAGCTGAGTATTTAATATTTTTAATTTGTATAATACATTAATTAAATTATAGTTGCACCACAATACAGTACAAGAATCATAATAAACATGACAATTGCATTTTATTCTTATATGATATAAAATATCTAAGAATTGTGAAAATTCAATTACATCTAAACAATTGTTTCTTATTAAAATAATTAAATTAAATATAATGTGAAGTTTATGTATTTTACCTGTGACAATGAAACCATTTTCTATGTATATCATAAATGTCTATATTAATATAGTACATTTCAAACAAACCACGGAGTTGTTTTCATTTTTGATTAACTTAATCTTAAATGACAATTTTATTATCAAATTAAAAGTAAGTATAACTATACGAGTTGAACTGGCTATGAAGAAAAGGAAGTTTAAAAAATGTTTAATTACCATCACAGACAATTTATATAAAGTATTCTACATAACAATCAAATACATCAATGGGTAAAAATTATATTTTCAAGATCCCAATCTAAATACAGAGATTAATTACATTATTAAGATAGTTGTCATGTAAAGGTTTGATAAGCATTACTATGACTGTACTACCCGTGTGTGGTAAGTTGAAACTCGCCTGGAATGCAATCCACAGCTCTCTACTTATGTAACTTCCCCTCAAGCTCCCGTGTTGCACTGTAGGCAACACCATTTTTTTTAACATCTTTGCCTCATACTGGCCTATGTCACGCAACGACAATACATTCCGATTTTATAATCTTATTTGATACTGTTTCATTAATAGTTATTAGAGTTACTGCTATATTTTATGTTGATTATTATTTTTATAATGAAGGGTAAAACTTTACATAGTGGAAAGAGAAATCTCGTGTTAAAAGTGTTGGACTTTTTTGATAACGAAAAACGGAACAAAGAGTTGTGTTTACCTGTTGATCAGGCAGTAAAAAGTACAAAGTTGTTCCTAGTACAACACTTGCTACATTAATTAAAATAGCAGAGACGAAGTTGCGGGTGCAAACTTGTGATATTTTTTTGTGCACATTATAACCATGGGTCTGTGGCATCACTGCTCCAGGTCTCAACTTATTGTGCACATGTAGTATACTAAAAACTTAACCTTGTAACCAATGCTAAAAAATAATTTATGTTCTGGTGATAGCTAAGGCTTGGATTTAGAATCGTTTGGCACGAATTTTGACTTAAAAGTGGTTGAAGTAGATAGAGAATTATTCCCCAATTATAACGTAACTAGTCCCATTACAAGGTAATTAGCCGTATTCGAGAAAATTAATAAAAACTATCTTAACCTCAAACCTTACAAAACACGAAAATGACGTTTATTTAGAGATACCAGATGAACAAATACTAAAATAGTTCGAAAGTTGTGACAATGTTGTACCTTTTTTAGTTTAATAAATTACCAATAGCACACATTAAAGAGGTTCATAATATTTTGATAGCAATAAATGTTTATAAATACATAAAATAAAATTCATAATTAAGCAATTTACTAGTATAATGTCATTTTGTTATTTCTGTAATTTTTAGTAATTGTTACTACATTTTCTTAAATTTCATGAGTTGGCAACTCAATTTAAGGCCACTTGACTTTTATAAACAAAGTTTGTTTTGTTTGCACTGATTTTCTTTCACAATTGATTTACGATTTTCTTTCACAATTGATTTACGTACTTTCGTGTAGTTAGCGTATAAGTAAACACGAAAATGTATGGGAATAGGCAGCCTGAATATTTTTTTGACATATTGTATCGTCAGTTTACCACCATACATAGGATTACTGGCAGGCATATGCTTGTTTAGGGGGATCATGGTTTCATCCATTACAAAGTCAACCACAGTGACCCAGAAAATCCCTTTGTGGCTGGGGACAGCACGCACACAAAGCATTGAATCACAGTGGCGTGTCATCAAACAATATTTCCAAAAAGATAATTTTAATAATAGAGAAAATTTTAATGATTTATTATATGAATATCTGTGGAGACGCAATGTGATGAAACAAAAGAAAGATCTCTTTGAGGAATGAATTAGGGCAATTAATTACATTTATAATAAATGAAAACATAGAAAATGTGTTTTTAATGAAAAATTAAATTTACTAAAACCACAGTAGTACACTCCTGCCTAACCCTTCGGGGATACAGGCGTGAAAGTATGTTATGTTAAGGACACTAAAGTTTTATGTAAATTTTAGTAATCTGTTGACAAATAGGTAGTGAGTAGCGACCGAAGGGAGCTACGAGCGTGTTAGGTGTCTTCCGATATGTGCAAGCATGAGCCGAGCGAGCGTACCGCAATAGCGGTCGGCGAGTGCCAAGTCCTAATATTATCACTTATCATGTTTATTGTGAGTAAAATCCCATCAAAATCTTGAATTTAACTTTAAAACATAAAACCCCAATATACCTCTGTCCAGGAAGGTTATTTCTTCATGGGAATAGTGTCAGAGGGTAGGTGGCTGCCCCCATCAACCTCCCTGATCCATTTCTTGCCTCTAATATTACAAGAGATTGCAAAATGTGGAAATTTCAGATTTGACCTTGAAACTTTGAACCCCTATAACTTAGCTCTGGTAAGTTACCTTGTAACGGGAGTAGTGTCATAGGGTTTAGGGGCACCGCCCCATCCAAACCCCCCGCTCCCGTACCCCTCCGCGTGCCAAACGATTCTAAATTTTAACCATAGCTAATTTCAAACTATTATTAGTGTTTCAAACAAAATAATTTTTTTACCCTTGAATTATTTAACTGCAAATATACAGCCTGTAAAATGATCACATTTACTTTAATACTTTCACAGTTTGTTTTACAAAAAAAGTGATGGTTTAATATTAACAATTTGTAGTTAACAATATTTAATATTCTTTTAACACACCTCTTTCAACAGAAAAATCATAATTATAGCTGTTCATATTAACTCGGTTTGTTAGAAACGCAAGTAAATCACTTATCTCTGTTGTGTATGCATCCTTGTTTGACATCATTTGCAGTTCTTTACACATTGAAAATGGAACACCTTGAAGATAATGGAAGGTGTCAACCGAAGTCCTAGGTATCGGCGCAGGAGGAGCTGGCCTTTGGGGACTAGGAGCTATTATTCCACTCACGTTCGGGTATAGACTTCCTCTAGGAGATGCGGGATCGACTAAAACATATTCGTCATCACTCCTTGCCCCGGGAATCGGGGGAGTTTCATCCTCCACGGGGGATGATCTGCGTTTACCGAATATGGCAGAAAACATTTTTTATTGATAATCTATCTTGATATAATGATATGATATAAGACTGTAAATAATAAAAACAAAAAAACAACAGAACATGTACTTTGTAATTATGTACTTTAAGTTTATAATTTTTATTTAAGTCAAAGTCGTCAAAACCAACCTTGTCAATTGTCAATGTCTAAATTCCCTACAATCTTGCTCAAATTCCCCAAATTGGGAAGATGAAAGTCCTGATTCCCCACACAGATTTATCAAAAAATAACGTATACTAATAAAAAAAACATTGTGGTAAAACTTCCTCAGGCTTTACTAATGGGTATCTGAATGCATTATTTATAATTTAATTCATAAATTAACAAAGATAACAATAAATAACCGAAATTCTAATATTGTTTAGACTGTTGGACTAAATGAAACTTCAATAATAATTTATTTATATTGAAAAAAAAATCTGCATTTACATACATATTTTTTTGACAAAGATTTGATTTTATTAATTTCCGAACATATAAAACGTACCAAGAACGTTGTAAAAATTCCTTAAAACTTAAAAGGTCGTATACTATTCAACAAGAGGGTCGCGTAATTTCCAACAACGACGACGACAACAAAAACTATATCCTACCGACAACATGATTTGATCTGTAATTTAACCAGTCTCATGATGGTCGAGGAGCTTTCAGTTTTATGGTCTATTAAGCGCGCCAAAAGAAATATACCTTTAAAATGTTAAATCATTAAATTCCCCGCAATTTGGGGAATTCCTTACAAGTCGACGACTCTGGTAAACTGTCAAAACTCAAGCTGAATAAAAAATATTGAAAAATTGAAGGTCTATTATACACAGGTGGTAGCAGGGAGAGTGTTCATTTTTACGCTGCAAAAAGAAGTGTAGCTGCTACCAACCTAAATATTATCAATCACAAATACGATCTCATCCTTGCGTTAAGCACATGCGAACCTAACGAATTGAGGAAGCGCTCCACAGGATGCCACCCGGAAGACTGGCGCCGATATCGTCTTCACAATAGCGCAACATTAATAACGAAAGGGATCGGCCGAGAACAATACCCCAAGTGGACGCTCCTCGGCACTATGGCGCTCAACCCGCTACCGCATCTGTTGGGCTACGACATCTGTTGTCCACACTGCATTGACCAAACGCAAGCAAGGAACAAGGGACCGGATTCTCCCACTCTGACAGACACATATGTTCGGGTATAAAGACCTGAACATTTTAGTAACTAATACACTTTATATTCAACCTTCTGATTGTATGTTTGATTTATACAAACTACCTAATCTTAGAGTGGCACAGTAGACCCTAAAGAAGGAACAATAATACTGTGCAACAAAGCAGCTCTATTTAGGGAGGCACTGCATCCCTTGCTCAGCCAAGGAGGGAGCTAGAAAAGGTGCTATAAAAATTGCTTGTTCCATTTTACTTGAGAGGTAGTAACCACGGCTGCCTTTGAATCCTTTTCATCGTGGTCGAAATATAAAGGTATTGAAATATATCTGATGCGATGACAGTTTCGTTGGTGCGGACACGTGTCTCGTATGTCGTGAAGTAGAGTGTTGAAGCGCATCTTCTTCTCAGAACTTCACTACGGTAAGAGTAAGCGCGGTGGACAGAACCTTAGATATAAGGACGTCTAACACATGAAGCGATGCAAAATAGAGACCGCTCAGTGGGAGACAAAAGCAGCACAGCGCAATGAATAAAGACACCTTGTTCAGCTACAGTCAAACACCTATGAAAGTCAGTGCTGTGATAACCTCGAGACTGTAAAATTTTACTTTACATTGTCAATTATAAAGCGCTTACAGTTACGCCATAAAATACGTGTCGTCGTCTTCTTCTTCCTAACTTGGCAACCGGTCCTCTATAATGAAGACCATTACTGCCATTATCGAGTGAATCATATTGTCATGTGTTATGACTATTCAGTATCCTAACAAAATGGTGGCTCCGTTGTTAGAAATTTTTAGGAAGTTTTTGTGGGATCTCGGAATGAATGCTTTTAGATTATATTTATAATCCACCTCACTTATGCACAAAAACCAAACTATATCATGCAAAACACCACCCATATTACATATATAGGGTCAAAAACTTAAGTAAATGAATTAAAAATAAAAACTACAACATGTCACTTCAAGATTTCCCAAAAACTCATACGTGTCGTCTTGCTTTCTTGATACCTTTAGTTATTTGTCTATGCTTGATACTACGTAGCATAGACAAATAACCATAGCACTACGTAGTATCAAATCAAATGACAATGACAAGTATGTCAATTTGTCAAAGCATGATCAAAACATAAGTGTTTAGCTTGTTTTGGTGATATACGATAAGTGCAAAATTTTCCATAAATTATTTATTGTGTGTTTGTTTTTTTATAAAAATGAATATACACTTATGGATAAATCTTTGATGAAATTAATATCGTGGACTTATACTGTGTGTTTTATGTGGCCAGCTGGTCTGAACAAGGAACAAGGTATAGTAATGTTATGTATTTAGCTTAGAAATTGTTCTTTAGTAGATAAAACACATTTAAAAATAAAGTAAATTTTAATGTTATCATATGGGATAATTATCTCTAAATATTCATGGGAGATTAGATTCAATGCATTAGTACTAGCTTTATTTACAAATAATCATAATAGTAAACCTTTTATAGATAGGTTATTTGATGAATGAGAACAATTTAATGTAAGTAGTATATATTATTGTATAAACCAAAAACCTTTCCAGTTATTGTTTATTTTATGATTACAATTAACTACAAAACTATACATATCTGTGTAGGGGAGATATATATTTTAATTAAATAACAATACATACTTTTAATAATATATTTTTTTAATAAGTAAAACTATTCAACTGTAATCACTGGAGTACGTAATTGTGTGAAATTCTAAGTAAAATTTTATTTATTTTTATATAAAAGCTTAAAAGATTTGTAATACAAAAATATTGTATTGTTAATTAATTCAATAATAGTTTTAGGATATTATATCAACCATATATAGATATAAGTGGAATAATTTTCTATGATATATTTATTTCCTATTATGTTTCCATTGAGTGAAAAGTCCTCATCTATGTTTAAGAGCCAGTCTCAATCTCTATCCATGTAACCATGTATATAAGACTGGATAAGTATTATTCTGGTACAATAATATAATAGGTAAATAGTATAATAACTGGAAATGTTTTTTGTTGTATGCTATATTTAGTAATATATATTTCTAAGTACAACTTTATATTAAAGTGTCGAGTTCAGACTTGAAATTATTTTTGCAGTTAGATCACTTTATAATTAGGCTAAATATCACACTGCAGAAAATAATAGCTTATGAGATTTTTTTTAAACACCATTTATTTTTTTTCGTTTTGACTGCATTTTGAGTGCAGATATCAGCTTTAAACAGTTATTATAAAGTTCATACCTGCAAGATAGGTAAAGATTTTTCAACCATACGCTTAATTCTCTGAAATTTCTGAATGTTTGTTTTTAATATTTACATAATTTTCACACATTAATTTGTATTATTATCAATATGTAATACATACTTATTATTTTTTATATATAAACCATTATTTCTAATATTTAAAGCAATCAAATTTATTTGAAAATTTTATCATTTTGTTTTGTTTTTGAATGATCTTTGTTTTGTTTATGACAAATATAACTTTCTGCAATATTTTGTGCTGTTTTGAGTGAGATATTTTTCTGTTGTGGCAATAAAATTAGTTTTTGCTAAATGAGGATTTAATATGATTTGAGATTATGGCCAAATACTAAGAAAGTTGATAAAAAACTATATTAAGAACAAAGTAAATATATTTTATTTGAATAATGCAAGGTAGCTTGTTGGTATTTGTAATACTATTTATATTGCCAATATTGTGGTATTATTACTCATTTGTAAAACCTAGGTGACAGTAAATAGCAGAGAACTGTTTTTCATCTCTAGTCTGAAGAATGTATTAGGTTCTTACATATGAAATTAGCATTTTGTCCTACTGACCACTTTGATCTGAAATATCTCTTATTTGGTTACAAATTCCAAATTTATAAATTCATTTAGCTGCTACATTTGAGTATTGGAAACAGTCATTCATTTGTTTTTTCCTCATTATTTTTTTCTTTGGCGTCGCTTATTACCGCACAATGGAAAACATGAAATATCAGTGTATTTACGAGTACGAGTTCTCCCGTGGCACCAGTGCTGCAGAAATAGCTCGAAGGATTAATTATGTGTACCGCACTGGTGTCGCAAAAGAAAGCACTGTACGTTTTTGGTTTCAACATTTTTGTTCTGGAAATTTCGACCTTCAGAACCAACCCCATGGACGGCCGAGACCAAAGTGGAAAATGAAGAATTAAAGGCTATTGTGGAAGCGAATCCATCACAAAGTACTTCAGAGATAGCTGCAGGCTTTGGGGTAAGTGTTCATCACTGTATTATTCTACTTGAAGCAAATCAGGAAAGTAAAAAAACTTGAAGGATGGGTACCTCATGAATTGAGTGAATCGAACTTGCAAACACGCGTCGACTGCTGTGTTAGTTTGCTTAACCGACACAATAATGAAGGGATTTTAAATCGAATCATTACTTGTGATGAAAAGTGGATACTGTGTGATAATCGGAAGCGTTTGTAGCGACATCTCTCGCCACAACTGACGCATCTACATAGCGACATCTATCGAGCCACATACGACGCATCCTACATCGCGCTATAAAAATTAACTCTTCAATTGAGTATATATACAAGAACCCGACTACAACCGTTGGGCAGCTGCCCGCCAGACATAGCACCTGTCTGATCGGAGGATCCTCCCTTTTATATGGCGGATAAGGAACTTTACTCTCTGTTCCTCATCTCCGCTAAATGCTCGTCGCAATGGCTAAACGAAAATTGAATCAGAAAAAGTTACTTGTGAGTGTTTGATCGACTAGCGCCGGTGTCGTTGATTACAGCTTTCTGAAATCTGACCAAACGATTATGTCAGATATCTATTGTCAGCAACTGCAAACCATGAAGGAAGAACTAACTGCTAAACAACTGTGATTGGTCAATCGCTCTAGGCCACTGCTGCTTCACGACAACGCAAGACCACACACTGCACAATATACAACCACGAAGTTAGATGAGCTACAATTGGAATGTCTGCAATATCCACCGTACTCCCCGGACCTTGCTCCAACAGATTACCATTTTTTCCAGAATTTGGACAAATTCTTACAAGGAAAAAAATTTTACTTTGATGTGGCAGTCCAAACCGCCTTCAAAGAGATTATTGATTCTAACCTCCATGGTTTTTTTGGTAAAGGGATCAATTAACTACCAATGAGATGATAAAAGTGCATAGATAACAATGGTGCATACTTTGATAAATTAAATATATTTTACAAAAAAAAAAAAACTTTATATTCCTCCCGTACAAAACGCCAATTTCATATGTAAGGACACCTAATAATGAAATATAAAATAATAAGTTCATAGCTAGTTTGTCTCAAGAGAGGTATGTTTAGCATTGATGATAGAGGTTATTATCATTAGTGGTTTATTTTAATATGTCATTTGTTATTCTAATGTAGTATCAAATTTGGCAGGTATCTAATAATATAGATCATGTGAAATAAAATAAGAGATGAAAATTTGTCTGTAAAGTGTTCTGTTATATTTCTAAGTAGGGCTGTCAATGCACAAGGAACATCAATATGTTTTTTGTTGGGAACTTGATTACCCCTTATTATTTTTATTTATGTATATGTTTAGCCTCTAATAATATAATATGATATTATTACTATTATAAAGAAGTAAAGTTTGTGAATATGTCTATTGGAGGTTATCTCTGGATCTATTGATCCATTTCTAACAGTTCCACTATGTGAGATCTGATGGTAATAAATTATGTTTTATGTTTATTAAGTAATTTGTTTTAAACTGCGAAAATATTGTGATGTAACCATAGTATGTATGATGAAAAATATTTCAGTGCTTAACTCGTTAGCTATCACCCTTGAGTTAAAATTATACTATCATTTTGTGCGTGTTCCTAAACCTAAAAAAAATATCTAACTTATTTATTCTTCACTGATTTTTTATGAACTTTTTCTTAGAAAATACAGGTTTCAACTTTTAATGAAATCATAAAAAAGTTGTATTTTGTTTTATTCCAGTTATTATGGCTGATGAAGCTGGTAAATCATCACCACATTTAGGTATGTGTTAATTACTTATATTGGGTCGAGAAAAAGTGTTTTCGCATAACGTAGGTATAAACTTGCTGTAAACTTTATATAAAAATAATAAAAAAGTTGATTCCCTGCTATTTTTCATTTGTTTTTCTTTCTATAAAAATGAGTGAATCTAATGAAAAAAATCGATACAATTTAAA